>CM069905.1:21635522-21915727 GCA_036172215.1 Camellia granthamiana | reverse complement strand
AGAGATTCGGTTCAGAGCAACCAGTGTTCTCCTTCACTGAAGCAAGGCGAAAAAGGGCCAGTCAAGGCTCACCGGTTCATCAGATCCGTCAGCCACCAGTCACATCACCTCTGTTCAGTTTAGCAGACTCATGATGACACAGAATTTAGAAGAAATTGTGGTCATGGCAGCGACACTAAACCAGGGAATCACCATACAGGGTGAGACCGATGTTGAGATGCAACGTCCGCCCAGCTCACCTGCCGCACATCCAATCTGGGAACCCCAATTATTTCAAACCCGTGAGCCCACCACTTTTGAGCTGATGGGAATGATCTGCGATCTTCAGAGATCTGTGGCTGATCTAGCCTACGGAATGTCTGCTCCGCCACCGACCACCTCATACGCCGGGAACTTCATGCCGGAAGAGCCTTCGCTATTGGGGTGAATTGTAATCGAACTCAGTCAACCTGAAGCCATCCCAAGCATGGGCAATGGCATGTCAACAACAACAGGACTTCGCACTGATGTAGCAACCCAAACCTTCGACCAAGCTGAGGCGAGAGGTAAGAACAAGGTGGAGGCAGACACTGATCCCTATGAACAACTTCTGCAGGCTGTTGAGGCTTTGAAAGCCGGAGGATTGAACAAATAACAAGTGCTTGTAGTTGCCACAAAAACTGTGGATGACACTTTCGTCACTCAGAATGAGGGCAATTCGAGCCAAGGGAAAAATCGGGAAAAGGGCCGTTATACTGGAAACGATCCTGTTAGATCTAATCCTGCACCCGGAAAAGATCAGAAAACCAAGTCAGCACCTGCCGACCCCTTTGCTAGTGCGTCCAGCAAAAATCCGCAAACCTCAAAGTATTTACCCCGAGGTCGTAGGGTTTTCCATGCCCTCTATATGCCTTTGTCTAAGGCTCTTCAAATCCTTGCTAAAAAGGGGCATCTCAAACCCCTCGAGCCTCGGTCTCTCCCTAGTCGTCTTCCATCTAGTCATGACGCTACCCAATACTGCGCGTACAATCAACAAACTGGTCATAGTACCGACAATTGCTTCCGTCTTCGCCATGGAGTACATGATTTGTTTGATAACGGGGTCGTCCTCCCTCCAAGCGCAGCAAAGTCTATTGTCACTGGATCAGTGAATCTGGAGGATAATATGATGTGATCAGGGGATGAACCACCTGCGAGCGGCACTCAGTCTACTTCAGATGTGGCGTATGGCACGCACTTTTTTGAGCATTTGCGAATGCTAGTTTTTGTACTTTCTGACTTGGGTATTCAGTCAGTTTTGTTGTCTTGTATATAGTCAGTCTTTTTGTACTATGTCCGTTGGGTCTATCTTGTTGTAACGAGTCAGTCCTGTTGCATAGGAGTCGGGTTGATTCCGGGGGTGTTACCTCGGGCATCACTATTTTGTTTTGTGTTCGTCTTTTCGCTTTCCTTTGAGTCTGTTTCTGCCTTGGAGCCAGTTGTGCCAACAGACTTTGAATGAAACAGCAGTAATTTTCACACTCTTGTGTTTGCTTCTGCCTTGCGCCAGTTGTGCTAGAAGTTTGAATGAGACGGCAGCGCTTTTCACCTACTTTTTTGTGCCTTTAAATCATTGCATTGACCTAAGTTTTTTCAAAACTTTTTTTTAAACACTGTGGTGAAAACAAAGAGGGAGGAATTCCTCGGGTTTTGCAAAACTTGATCAATTGAGAGAAAGAAATGCATGCTAAGCCCTTAATGAATGAGATCATGTTTGTTAACGTGAGTACTGAGAAGGATCCTGGCTTGGTCCGGATTGGTTCTACACTGTCTTCAGTGCGAGCGATTAGTCGCTTTCTTAAAAGATTTCAAAAAATGTTTTGCGCGGTCCTGCGAAGACCTGTGTGGAATCGCTCTTGAGATTGTGCAGCCTAGGATCGCTCTCAGCTTCCAGACCCGATCCCCTTTTTGCTTTCAAACCTTGAACTTGATTCAGAATGTTCAACGGTCAACCACAATGTGAGGCCTGTGTGGCCAGATTTGAAGCAGCCCACGAACTAGGGGCAAGAAGATCAGATATGGTCAAAAGAAGCTTGCAAAGCTCGATCAGAAGCACCCCTCGGACTAGGGGCCAAAAATGTCAAATGTGCTCGAAGAGTCAAAAATTGGGACATTTCCCAAGCTAACGAAGATCGGCAAGAATGCCAAATCCCAGAAGGGGGGAAAGAAGAAAGTATTACTGAAGGACAATCGAGTTCGTATCCACAACACTAGGGACAAATTCAGCCCCCATTGGATGGACTTCTACATCATCAGCAAACAGCAGCCATTCTCCTGGATTCAGATGGCTTCGAGATCCTAAAACCATTTGACATGGACAAAGCTACACTTTTACCCTTGAGAGGCTCTCTGGGCCAAAAACCCAGAAGGGCGACCCAGGCAAAAGTAAGAGCAAGAAAAAAATGAAAAAAAAAGAAGAAAAAATGCAAGGAAAAGAAGAAGTGAAAAGAATTGAAAAGAAAAGAAAAAAAGAGCTCGCAAGGTTGAAAACCCGGAAGGGCGGCCTTGGCAAAAGTTAGAGCGTAAAAGGTGAGGGTTAATACATGAGTGTACCTTAACCCAAACTACGTAAGGCTTGATTCCCATGTTTGGGATACGTAGGCAACTTCGTTCGGAAGTCTAGTCACAAACACTTCCAAATTGATTGTGTCCATGTAATGGTTTTGATCATCTTTGCCTTCTCTGTATCCGAGAATTCGGTTATAATTGTCACTGTGAGGACTGGTTGCCATGTGCTGCGGTGCTATCCAAACAAGGGGCAACTTTCCATTGCCATACAGTGTGTTGCGGTGCTATTTAAACAAGGGGCAACTTTCCGTAGCTGTGCAGTGTCCTTCAGACAAGGGGTAATTTTCCTTTGTTTTTGGATCTGAGGATGTGCATCTCAAGAGTAGGTTCCATGCTCATTGAGCAGTGGCCATTTGCAAAAACAGTTTTTGAGAATTTTTACTGAGGTTGACTAATTTTCTCGAAAATTATTCAATTTTTCCAAAACTGGACCTTTTCTTGGACCCGAAAAAGGAAAATTTTCAGTGCTCATAGCCTGACTAGCATGATTTCAAATCAAAAAATTGAACAAGCATGTTAATCAAACTCTTATATTGATCAAAATTGTTTCAGTAGAAAGCCAAAACAAAAAAATAGTCAAAATGATGAACTAGGGGCACAGTTGAGTCAGGTGTTCTGTATTTTCCCCATTGTCAACATACTTGCCAAGAAGGGCACTCTACTCGCCAGAAAAGGGCACAACTGAAGCTAACAGCAAAATGCCGAAAGCTATCTCATCCTCCGAGCAACGAGGTATCAAGCCAATTGCGAAGCACAAACTGGAATGGATCTAGATATTCCACTCCCTCATCTGGACGGATTTGATCACGTCCAAACTCCCCGGCAGAGCATCGTCAACCGATGTCAGCTGCAGATTTGCTATACACCCACTTGTAGCGCAACCCCTCTGTGGGAAAGTTCACTGTTGTGAGCAGAAGAAAGAGAATCTAGTAGAATACTAGGGGCAAGAGCCCGCAACTTTTTATTTATCTATCAACTACCCAGGGGAGGGATAAAAATGAGAGATTGAAGAATAGAGAGATGTGCACTGAGAGAAAAAGTGAGAAAAGGGCTTTTTCAGAAAAATAGAGCCTGAGGGCCGAGTGATGTAAGAATCACAAATAAAAAAAGGGTGGGAAATAATACCCAGAGAAACTGGCTCCTCACGAACTGAGAGGTCTCTCATCTTTGTAATACGTCTGAGTGTCGTGTTTATTGTGTTGTTTGTCTCGATTCTTGTTTTGAGTCGTATCGAGTGTTACTCGGTGTTTTTAGGTTGTTTACCTTTCGTTTTTCTTTGTTGAGTCGTTTTGACTGTGGTCAGTTGTAGGCTCAATATCCGGTTGAGAACCCTTTTCTCAATTTCAAAGATTCGTTTTGTGCTCAGAGTGCTGTGTCATTCTCTACATTTGTGCAAAACAGGATTTGTTCTTTCATAAAACTGCAGGGTTCAACCCAGGTCATGTGAGAACAGTAGAACCAGGACCTATCTGAAGCTATATGGGTTCCGGACTACAAAACAAAAGAAAAGATGGAAAAATTGTAGCATCTGAGGGTGTTTCAACTTCTGCAAGTTCCGTCTTTGCATCCCGTATGTTCAGATTGAACTGTTTGTTCAAAATGAGCCATGTGCAGAGTAAATCAAGTACTGTGTTATGAGTCGTGTGTTCAGAGTGAGCAGTGCATTGTATGAGCTATGTGCCGAATAAACCAAGCACTGTGTTATGAGCCGTGTGTTCAGAATGAGTAGTGTGAGCCGTGTGCAGAATAAACAGAGTACAGTGTTATGGGCTGTGTGTTCAGAATAAGCAGTGTGTTGTATGAGCCGTGCGTTCAGAGTGAATAGAATACTGTGCCGACTATTTTCATACCAGAATGGCGATCAGAAGTGCTCTCACGGAGTACTAGTCCCTTCCAGAGGGTATCTTGGCTGTGCTGCGATGAGTTCCTAGGAGATGAATCGTGATGGTGAAAACTAGAGTTCGAATGGTTGTTGCCTAGAACGCAAAGGCTTGGTATTTCCAAGACTAAAGTCTGGTTTGAATACCCAAGGGTGTATCCCCGGCTTGAAATCTGTATGGAAGCCCCATAGGTTGAGATATCAAGCATGTATGAACCTCAATTCTAGATACTGATCCAACCTAGTCTGTCACCCCATTAAAGAATAGGGAAAGTTATGAGTATGATCAGGAAGAAAAGCGGCGTCCGTGGTTTCCCCAGCAGATGTCGCTCCTTGTCAGCATTTCGACGCCTTTATACTGTGAGTTGAAGGTAAGTGTTCAAAGAACACAAGTAGAGATTTCCATCAGAGTAGAGCGGTTCACCACCACTCACCTCATGAGGTGCTTTCTAAAGCACCACTTTGTCTGTTCATTGCATTCCTTTAAACGTCATGCATTGTATTGCATCGTTATACCTATCTTGTTTCTTTCTCGTTTATGCACGGTATTGTATGTACTGTTCATTTAGAGAAGTTCCGGTTTAGTTTTGATTGTTACCTTTCTCCTCTCGCATTTAGGCATGCGTTTGGACCTACCCTTCCCCTCTCGCGTTTGATACGCGTTTGGATGACTGCGCTTTCTTGCACAATCTTTTCCTCTCTCGCGTTTGATACGCTGAGAGGTTTTCTCTTTCCTCTCTCGCGTTTCATACGCTGAGAGGTTTTCCTTTTTGTTCCGAAACATGGGGATATGCCCTATGTTTCTCATTTTCTGGTTTAGAGCATTTGGAATACGTTCCAATGCTCATACCATTTTGAAACACTCGGATATGTCCCTGTGTTCTACTTCTTTCGTTAAGAGCACTTGGAATACGTTCCGGTGTTTGTACCACTCCTTTCTCTCTCTCGCGTGTGATACACTAAGAGATGTCCCGTTCCTTACGCAATTTCAGCGTGTTTGGAATTTATCTCAGGACGTGTGATGCGCGTGCCTGGGCGGGCTTTATCTCATGTTGTGTTTGGTACACGCCTGGGCAGGTTGTTTTGGACCTCCTCTCACGATTTCAACATGGTTTAAGTGTCCCGTTTCTTACGCGATTTCAGGGTGTTTGGAATTTATCTCAGGACGCGTGATACGCGGGCCTAGGCGGGCTTTATCTCAGGTTGTGTTTGGTACACGCCTGGGCGGGTTGTTTTTGGACCTACTCTCACGATTTCAGCGTGGTTTGAGTGTCCCATTCCTTACGCGATTTCAGCGTGTTTGGAATTTATCTCAGGACGCGTGATGTGCGGGCCTGGGCGAGTTTGATCTCAGGTTGTGTTTGGTACACGCCTAGGGGGGTTGTTTTTGGACCTCCTCTCACGATTTCAGCGTGGTTTGAGTGTCCCGTTCCTCACGCAATTTCAGTGTGTTTGGAATTTATCTTAGGACGCGTGATGCGCGGGCCTGGGCGGGCTTTATCTCAGGTTGTGTTTGGTACACGCCTGGGCGAGTTGTTTTTGGACCTCCTCTCACGATTTCAGCGTGGTTTAAGTGTCCCGTTCCTTATGCGATTTCAGCGTGTTTGGAATTTATCTCAGGACGCGTGATGCGCGGGCCTGGGCGGGCTTTATCTCAAGCTGTGTTTGGTACACGCCTCGGCTGGTTGTTTTTGGACCTCCTCTCACGATTTCAACGTGGTTTGAGTGTCCCGTTCCTTACACGATTTCAGCGTGTTTGGAATTTATCTCAGGACGTGTGATGCGCGGGCCTGGGCGGGCTTTATCTCAAGTTGTGTTTGGTACACGCCTGGGCGGGTTGTTTTTGGACCTCCTCTCACGATTTCAGTGTGGTTTGAGTGTTCCCATTCCTCACACGTTTTCGGCGTGTTCGGGATTTGTTTTTCCTCCTCTCATGATTCCAGCATGGTTGGAGTTTGTCACCCTTAGCATTTACTCTATCATTTCATCGCACTGTTTTATGCACCTTACTTGCATTAGGCATGCATTTCATTCACGCTATTTTGCGCATCGCGCTGTTTTGCGCATTGCATTTCATATGCACCTGTTAGTGCATTGCATTTCATTCGCGCTATTTTGCACACCTCATATGCACCTGTTAGTGCATTGCTCACGCTATTTCGCGCACCTTATCTGCACTTGTTAGTGCATTGCATTGTTATGAACACTTCACTTGCATTGTTATATTTGTTTTCACCGCATTGTTATGCGTTACACTTAGGTTGCATTGTTTTGCATCCCTTCCGCATTGTTATGCGTTACACTTAGGTTGCATTGTTTTGCATCCCTTCCGCATTGTTATGCATTACACTTAGGTTGCATTGTCTTGCATCCATTCCGCATTGTTATGCGTCACACTTAGGTTGCATTGTCCTGCATCCATTCCGCATTGTTATGCGTCACACTTAGGTTGCATTGTCTTGCACCCTTCCACCTGCGTTGTTTCGCACGTTCTACTTGCATTGTTATGCACACTTCACTTGTTTTGTCACGCACTTCTCAATTGCATTGCTATGCATGTTTCTACCGATATTGTACCTGTTAAGTTTCTTTCTTTTGCAGGCACGATATTATATGTACGGTTCATTTGAGGCTGGCGCGACCAGACGAACCAGACAGGTATTGTACATCTTCCGCGTGAGACATAGCGAGAATTGTATAATTCTCTTACATCCTTTCTGCATATAATGTAGTTTGGTTCGAACTCGCTTGCTTAAAACTGTTGCATGTTATGCTTCATTACAGCTCCCTTTGCATTGATCATAAGTTATGTTTGGCACCGTGCATGTCACTTGCATTTTGCCCCTGCCTTCGGCTACATATCTTTGTTATTTAGTATGCGTGTCTAAGTCTTCGGCCTAGTCAAAAATAGGTCGTCTCTGGGCTTTGACACTCACTCCCGTCATTTTTATGACTTTCAAGTTCTGTCAAAGAGGGGCAACTGTAGACACCCCATTTTTGACCGTCCTCAAGACTTGGACGTCATCGTTTGAACACTCGATGATCATCCATGTTTGTGTTCGTTTTGAGTTCCCAGAGGTCTTGGCCGCGCGCCTTGCCTCAAGATCTCTCAACTTGTTTGTTTTGTGCTTGGTTGTGGACCAAACACTTGTGTTTTTGCTTCTGAGGGAAGAGGGTGGCTTGTTGGCCATCCCCTCAACCCATCGGCCAAGGCATGAAGCCATCGGCCTTGTTTTCTTGCCATTGGCCAAAAGTGTTGGCCGATCGGCACATTATTTGGTCAGCCGGCCCTTGTATTGGTCGATCGGCCATGTTTTCTGGGCGAACCCTGTTCATCTGCTTTATGCAGATATTTTATGCCAGCTGTCACAGCTGGCATCCACAATTCCCCCCCTCCATACACGTGTATGGAGGGATTTGCCCCTTGTTTAGCTTGCTTAGTGTAGATACCCTATTTTTTACCACTCTTAAGACTTGGGCACTACTGATGGTTTACTTGGTGGTGAAAGTTGAGCAGGGCAAAGGTTCGATTTCTTCAGCAAGAGGAGAGTCAAACCCTAACCTCACACCCCATTTCTTGATCAAAAGATTTTAGATCTTAAAACCCTCTCTTTTGAAATATTTTTGAAATAAAGTTCCTACAATGTCTCGAGGCTCACATTTTGTTAAATGTCGCGCTTTTCGGTAAACCGAGCCAGGACAAAGTGGAAATGAATGAAAGCGAGATGGAATCTTTGAAAAATCTTTCAAAACACCTTGCTTAGGGGTTTGAAGTTGAGGAAATAGAAAAAAAGGGGAGAAATCCAGTTGGGGGAGAAAATGGGCATGAACCGTTAAGAGAGAGTCGAGCAGCCCTCGCTGAATCGGGCCTATTCATTTGTACACTTGGATTTAAGATATGAGGCCATTACCGTTGGAAAGGAGACTTCCGGGGCTTCATTTTACACTCAAGAATCTCCTAAAGCCAAGTCCGTACGGGGGAGATATGGTTGGTTGAAGTAGGGCATCAATCCGGTTGGACTGAATCTGCGCGGCTTCACCAAAACATGTATAACTTTTTGCACAGTTGGAATTTTGATGCAAGGTTGGTGCCATCGGAAAGCTAACTTCTGGAGCTTCATTTTAGACACTAGCCGACCACTTTTTGGCCTTGGAGACCACCCTCCGACCACCTTTATTTCCGGCCAACCACAAAAAGTAGCTGGCCGACCACCTGACCCTTTTGACTTGGTCGGCCGACCAGTTCTGGTCAGCCGACCACCTGAACTGGTCGGCCTACTCCCCCCTATCTTGTCTCTGTGAGTTGTTGCCAACTGTGCCAGCTGGAAGGCACAGAATTGATCCTCCATACACGTGTATGAAGGATCTTCAAACTTGTTTTTTAGCTTCTTGGAGAAGCTTTGGACCTCTTTGGCTATAAGAGAGACCTTCTCCCTCATTAGCAAAGGTTTAGAAGCTGGTTTTGGGCAAACATTATATCTCTCCCTTTGTCTCTATATTTTAGTTTCAAAGCTCCATAGTTCTCGCCCCTTTTGCATACCACCTCCTAGCACAACACCTCAACTATCAACCTAAGCATCATGGAGCCTATTTTCAAAGGTTGAAGGCTTGCTGTTTTGGTCCAGAAGCTGCTGGTCCTTTTGGCTACAAGGGTAACACTCTATTTCCCTCTTTTTGGCATTGTTTTGTTCCATCTCTTAGCCTAGTTTGCAAGCATATTTGGGCTTTGTCATAAACTAAAAAAAGTCTTATTTTGAGCTTCTTAACATGTTTGTTTAAGATCATTTTTTTGTTGGGGGTCATCTACCCCCTTGCATGCTTCATTTCATCTTATCTTGAGCCATGTCTTAGAGCCTTTGCATTGGCCTTTGTTTGGCCTCTTAGCCACTGAAATCCAGTGGATTTTCAGTGGCTAGCATGCTATTTTGAGCACCAAAATCAGAGAGGGGTGACCCTCTCACCCCTTGTCTTGTTTACTAGCATTTTTGGCCTAACAAAGGAGCCCTTATTTGCATGCTTTCAAGCCATGTTTCAGGCCATTTTTGGTGGGTTTTAGGACCTGCATAGGCTCTTTCCAGAGCCCATCTTTCCATTTTAGGTGTCCATCTTGCATGTGTAGAACAACCCTCTTTATAGCCTATCAAAGGAGCCTATCATTCTTGCATGCATAGACCATGTGTCAGTAGGTTTTTGGGCTTCATTTGACATGCCATGTTCTATTTTTGACTGGTTTGGTGGCCTCTCATGTGCTTCATATGGTTGTAGTGTAAATCATGGTTCACTAGCTTGTATTGCATGATGTTTTGGCCCCCCTTTCCTAGCATATTTTGGCCATCATCCAAACTAATTTTATTCATATTTTGGGCTGCCTTAGCTCTGTTTGAAGTGTTTTGGGTCATGCATGCATTGTTGTATATGGTCATAGTTCAATTAAGCTCACTAGCTTTGCATATCGGGTCCATTAGCATGCGTTGTTTAGGCCCTTGACATGTTTTGGCATCATTGAAAATGGTATTTCAGAGCATATAAAGTTGCCATGTTCTCATGTTTTCCACTCTTTAAATGTGTTTGAGAGTCGTGCTTAAATACCTCATTTGTGGGCCATTGCATGAGCTTCATTTCTATGCCTTTCGAGCCATCATTTTAGACCATTTTCCCACTGTCTTGGACCTGCCTAGGGTCTGTTTGGGGCTGGTTTTTCCATTTGTGCATTGCTTTGTATACCTCTAGTGTAGTGCGCTTCACTAGTTTCGGTATTCGGGCCATCTAGCATGCATCGTGTGAGGTGTTTGCATGTTTCGGGACCATCTTACATGTAATTTCAGAGATGGAAAATGTGTGATTGTATGCCATATTTCATCCCTTGCCATGCTTTGATAGAGTTGCATTCGGTGCCTTAGGTTTGGTCTCTTGCATTGGTGCATGTTTGCATGTGTTTTTGTTGCCTAATTCCATCATGTTTGGCCACTGATTTGGGTGTGGCTGAGGCTTGCCTATCTTGGTTTAAGTCCATCTTGCATTGTATATGCCATTTAGTCCATGTTGTTGCATGATTGACCATTGTATTGTGTATGCCTTGATTATTTCATTGTTAGTCTCCATATGTGCATTGCGTATGCCATATAGTTTTCATGTGCATTGAGTATGCCATTGATTATTTCATAGCATTATGCATGCTAGTAGCATGTTTGCATATCATCATTTGCATGTTTGCATCATTTAGTGGCATTATGTTTAGGTCGCATGTTAGAGTTGTATTCATGCATGCCATGTGTATTGCATCGTGTTTGAAGTAGGGTTTAGTCCAAACACGGGAAACGAGGGACGTTTCATACTCCAAGTGACGAAACGTGCCTCGATTCTCGGTCGCCGACACTCCGGATTACCCATGATGGAGTTTAGGCCTTGTTGTGTTTATATGTGCATTCATTTTACATTGAGTCATGCAATCTGACTCCTCGGCCATCATGCATCGAGATGCGTGATTGGTGGCACAAGGATCGAGGACTATCCTCCCTAGAGCTTATGCAATGATAGGGAGAGTGGTCGTGCACACATATGTTGAAAATACTTTGCCATGCCCCTTTCTTGCTCTCTGTTGCAGCAAACCAGAAACCAGCAGCAAAAACTGGTCGGCAGTATCCCTACAGGTTCCCATGGTGGAGTTTCATCCTTCTGGAGCTTTGTACAGTACTCTGGGACCAGTTGCAAACAGATACAAATCGGGGCATCGCGATGGATTTTTCGGCAAGGCGACTCGAGCATGCGCATGCATTCCTCATTATTCAAGACCGAGCTGAGGCAGTCCATTTCATATGTTTTGCATGCTAGCTTATTTATTTTAGTTAGTTTGTTAATTAATTAGGATTGTGTAATAATTAGCTATAATTCGTTATTCATTCGGTTGTATATTATTTATTCAGACCCTCCGAGGAGGGCAATATTGTAATAAGTGTGCGTGTGTGTGATGCATGTCTTCCAACCCCACGTCTTTCTCCCTTTTATTTACCAGCTTATGATGGTTAGTTTTAGGGCATGTTTCAATTAGCATCTACATGTTCATATGTTTGCATTCATTCATCTGTATTGCATGCACCGGGCTCGGCGCATCATACTAACTACATTGTATTTCAATTCCGAGTTGAATACGTGTATCATTTGTTGCATTTCATATGCCATCTTAGAATAGTCGAGCCTATCTTAGTTGCATACCTGTATGTGTTGCATTAGGCATCTTAGCATAGTTAGGATTCATGCATGATTTCTAATTAGCTTCTTTCTTTGGCTTAGAGTACTCGGTAAGTGTTTATGCTTTAGCATCCTTGCATGTGTGTGAGTGACTGCCATGATAGCATGCTTACCATGAGGCTAAGTGCTTATGTGATATAACTGCCTGAATGCCTGTGGGTGGAGGTTGGATTATCTGAATTGGAACAATTCATTGATTGCGAGTTTTAAGCCCACTAGATAATGGCAAATCACCATATTTTCTAAGCCCACTTGAGGGTGGCAAAATCCGCATTTTAGCCTACTTGCGAGTAGCAAACCGCTTTCAAAAACAAACATGAAATGTTTTGTTCTAACTCAGGCGATCCAGTCTACACTTGTATGCTGCGCGCACCACATAGTAATTCTGGGCTAATAACCAGAATGAGAGTACATAATGTTTTCAAAACTCGATATCATGGTTAGTAGACGCCGATCTTTGATCGGGCAAGCGGGGATGCTCACGAAGTGACCTTCCCCAATCGTACCCAAGTTCCCGAGCCGAGGCTACTTTGGTGATGATGGACACGTGGCCTTAGGCACAAGTCAGGGTTTCCTAAATTCCCCTAAAATAAAATATTTAGGTGGTGACTCTGTATCTGGCAAAGCAGTCCATGTTTGGCACTTCTTTCTAAAAATCAATTTTTCAAAACGATTTGCCAGATTTGGACTCTTTGGTGATTTATTGGTCTCGCATTGCACTTTGCGGGATTAGATTCAGAACCGTGACATTTGAGTCCGAGCTATAGTAAGCCCCAATGAACAAAACGAGATTCCCTCTCGAGACGTTCGGGGACGTCTACACTTAGGAAGCTTTAGGATTTGGATTTCTAGAAGAGGGGAGGCCCTCCTCCCTTCTCAAGGGTTCCAAAATCTGAGATAGAAGATATATATCTATCTATCTCTATAGCTCCCTCTCTCTATATATTTGTGTGTATTTGTGCTCAAAAGGTTGTTTTGTTCACACTATTGCACACAAACACCTAGCAATACACCATCCTTTGGTTGCTAAGATCCTAGAGAGTTAGTTTCAGAGTTCTTGGAGTGGTTTTAAGCTTGGAAAAGTTGCTGGAGCCTTGTTCTTGAGAGTGTTCTTTAAGGGTAAGCACTCTTGCTTTTAATACCCCATTCTTGCTTAAGCTTTTAGCCCTTCTTACTTATTGTTTTAAGCTTAACTTTAAACTACAATAAGTTCTAATTTTTGATGCTTTAGATCTTTGTTTAAGATCACTTTTTGGTTCGAGGTTGTTTACCCCCTCTTAGGCCTTGTTTGGCCTTATTTTAGGCCATCCCTTTTGGCCTTTGTTCTTGGCATTGCATGACCTTCCTACCACTGAAATCTAGAGGATTTTTAGTGGTGGGAAGGTGGTTTTGGAGTCCTAAATAGGAGAGGGTCATCCCCTCTCCTTGTTGTCTTGTATGCTAGTATAAATGGCTTATATTGGTAGCATGTTTGCTTAGCTTGTTTTAGCTCCGTTTCAGCAAGTATTTGGTGTTATTTTGCCATGATATACCTCTGTTTCAAGTTGGTTTAATGGCCTCTTACATGCTCCATATACTTGTCTTGCAATCCCCTCATTCGCCTTAATATGCATCATGTTGTAACATATCATTCTAGCATGATTTTGGCTCAACTCCATGAAGCTTTTAGCCTTGTTGTAACATGCTTAAGCTCTGATTTGAGTTGTTTTGAACATATATGCCATGCTTTGTATAGCCATAAGGCATTCTAGCTTGTTAGCCTTAAGTGTCCAAGTCACTAGCATGCTTTACTTGGACCATTTCAATGATTTGGCATCATTTGTTATACTATTTCAGACCATTTTTAACGCTTGAGCACTTGCATTTATCACTCCTTTAATGTTTTAAAGAGTTGATGTTTCATGCCTCTTGAATGGATCATTGTGTATGCTTCCATGCCTAGGTCATTTGGATGCCATCTAAGTGGATTTTTGGTCTTGTTTTACCATGCCATAACTCTATTTTTATTGGTTTATGTCATGCCATGTTTGGTTTTGATAGGTGTAGTGTAACACCCCTTTTGTAGCCTTGCATGCCTCATGCTTTTGGCATTGTGTTCTAGCTTGTGTTAGCTAGTTTCGAGCATGTTTTTGGTCTTGTTTGGACCTGCCTTGGGACTGTTTTAGGTCCCCTTGGCCCTTTGGGGCTTGTTTTGCATAGCCATGGTTTAAGCTCCTTGGCTAGCCTTAAGTTTTAGGCTTTCTTGTATGCATTTTTTGGCTTGTTTGCGTGATTTGGCATCATGCCTAGCATCATTTCAGAGCTTGTAGTATTGTCATACTTGCATGCTTTGTCCTCTTTTAAGTGCTCTTGAAAGTTGCCCTCTTATGCCTAGGTGATAGGCCATCACATGTGCATGTTTGTATGTGTTTTTGTCCATCATTTCTTAGCACTTTGGCCACTGATTTGGGCATGTTTGAGAGTAGCCCATTTTGGTTTAAGTCCATCTTACCATGTTGTTGCATGCTTGTTTCATTTTGCATGTTGTTGCACGCTATGCATGTTTGCATATGTAGGTTGTATGCTTATTGCATATTGTATGCTTGCATGCTCATGTTGCATTAGATTTGTATCATGCTTGAGTTGTTGCATGCTTGCTTGCATGCTTAGGTTGCATTGCATTATGTGTGCATTCCCTTGCCTCTTGATCAAGCATGATAGAGGTTGGGGCCCCTTATGTGTTTTTGTACATTTCATTCCATATTGAATTGCACACTTGGCTCCTTTGGTCATCATGCATTGAAATGCGTGATTAGTGGCCCGATGGTCGAGAACTACACTCCTTTGAGTCTCAAACATGATAAGGAGTGTGGTTGTGCAAACATTGTCTTGCAAATGTATTGCCATGCTCTGTCTGTGCTCTGTTGCAGCAAAAGAAGCATTCAGTAGGAAGAGATAGCCGATCGACCATATCCAGTGCCGGTCGGCTACAAACATTTGGCCGAGAGCCTTAGCTTTGGTCGATGACCAGTTTCCCTTGACCGATGGCTCTATATTTTGGCCGATGGCCTCTCAGTATGCCCACAAGGTGGTTCAGAAGTGTCACAGAAGTTGGCACAATTTTCAGAGGTACAGAGCAGTGCAAACAGAGGCAACATGAAGCATGGCGATGGATTTCGGAGCGAAGCCGTCCGAGCATGCATTCATCCCTTGTCTCGAGGACATTTTAGTGTTTTAATAACTTAGAATAGTTATTTATTTCGATTTGGTTGTGTAATTAATTAATTAGCTTGTCAGTTAGTTAATTAGTTGGGTTGTATTATTCTTTCGGTCCCTCCGTCGAGAGGGCACAATTGTGTAATAAGCGTGCATGTGTGTGATGCATGTCTTCCAACCCCACGTCTTTCTCCCTTTTACTTAACCGCTTACGATGGTTACACTACGCCAAAACAGGGCATTAACGGCGGTTTTTTTAACAGCGGTTTTCATTACTGTCGTTAAAGATACTATTAACGGCGGTAACGAAACCGCCGTTAATACCGCCGTTAAGGTATCTTTAACGGCGGTTTCGTTATCGCCGTTAAAAAAACCACCGCTAAAGTATCTTTAATGGCGGTAATGAAACCCTCTATTAACGGCGGTAACGAAACCGCCACTAAAACCCTCTTTTAAAGGCGGTAACGAAACCGCCGCTAAAGCCCTCTCATTACCGCCGTTAATGATGGCGGTCCTTGCCGGCAGAGCTCCGGCGAGTGGTGACCACGCGCGACCAGAGGTTGAATATGACCATCTACAATAAAGCAAAAGTAATGTTTAAATATTTATTTAGGGAATATATTTCATATAGAGTGGCTGTGGTAGAGTGGTTGGTGTGCGTGGATTAGAGGTCACGGGTTCAAGACTTGGGGGGTGCAAGAAGAGAGAATTACTTTTTTAAAAATTTAAACCTATTTACGGCGGTAAAGAACCGCCGTTTTTGGTCCTATATTACTGTCATTTTTGGTCGACTTTTAACAACGGTAATTTACCCTTTTATGACGGTTGTACCTTTTCCGACACGAGTATAAACGGAGGTTCTAAATTACCGCCGTTAAAGGCTTTAACAGCGGTTTTACATCCTTTAACGGTGGTAAAAAACCGCCGCTAAAGCCCAATTTTGGCGTAGTGTTAGTTCTAGGGCATGTTTTATTTAGCATACCTTATGCTTGCATGTCTGCATCATTCATTTGTATTGCATGCACCGAGCTCGGTGCATCATACTAACTGCATTGTATTTCAATTCTTACTTGGATACACGTATCGAGTTGTCGCATCTCACATGCCATTTTAGAATAGTCGAGCCTATTTCTAGTTATATCTTTGCATGTGTTGCATTAGCCATCTTAACATGAGCTAGGATCATGCATTTGATTACTAACTAGTTCTTTGTTTTGGCTCGAAGTACACTGTGAGTGTTTATGCTTTAGCATCTTGCATGTGTGCAAATGTTAACATGACAGCATGCTTGCCATGAGGCTAATCGCTTATATGATATAACTGCCTGAATGCCTGTGCGTGAAGGTTGGATTACTTGAATTGGAACAATTCATCAAATCCGCATTTTAGCCTACTTGCGAGTTGCAAACTTCAAACCATTTCCAAACAAACGGATATGTGATGCTTTATTCCAAATTAGGCGATCTAGTCTATACTTGTGTGTTGTGCGCATCACATAGTAATTCTAGCTAATTAACCGGAATAAGAACGCATGTGTTTTCAAAAACAAGATATCATGTTTAGTACAGGCCGATCTTTGATCGGGCAAGCGGGGGTGCTCATAGATGACCTTCCCCAATCGTACCCAAGTTCCCGAGCCGAGGCAACTTTGGTGATGACGGACACGTGGCCTTAGGCACGAGTCAGGGTTTCCTAAATTTCCCCAAAACAAAATATTTAGGTGGCGACTCTGTATCTGGCAAAGCAGTCTATGTTTGGCACTTCTTTCTTAAAAATCAGTTTTCCAAAACGATTTGCCGGATTTGGACTCTTTGGTGATTTATCAGTCTTGCATTGCACTTTGCGGGATTAGATTCAGAACCGTGACATTTGAGTCCGAACTATAGTAGCAAAGCCCAAGGGCGCGTCTACAACATGAAATTGAGGTTTGCTTTTGAAAAGGAAAAGTTCCAAATTATACAACCATTTTCGGACTCTGATTTTGCCCAGGCCGCACAACGGCCACGGCCACCGTACGAGCAGAACATGAAAAAAACAGAGCATTACATTCTGCTTAACCCACCGCTCGAGCGGCCAAGTCCACCGCTCGAGCGGCCCAGTCACCGCACGAGCGGCCAAAGTGGGCGCAGAAGCGGCCATCCCTGTTTCAGCATATACTGGGTAACTTTGAACAAGCATATCTTTTGCATCCGGACTCTGTTTTGAGTGATTCTTGAGCCTAAAATCAAGCCCCAGAAGTCTAGTTTCCAATGGTGGTGGTCTCACTCCCAAATTCTAAATACAGAAATAGTTATGCCCAAATTAGTGACGACTATTCACTTTCTGTTTACCAATTTATACCGTTTCTTCGTCTAGACCATTTTTCTATCGATTCCTCCTATCTTCTGTGACATGGATTATAACTTATTAATGAATAATGAGCTTGGTACCACCATGACTAATTGATTAAATGATCAAAGAGAATAAGTAAAGGATCGATTATGATCTCATAATATGTGTTGTGCACTGTGCTTGTAGGTCGAGGCGAGGACATCGTCCCATTACTACTGGGAGCCGATCACTGTGAGTAATAGTAATATAACGATATGTTTCACTTGCTTCCTGTGAATATGATTTAAGTATTGCTAACTGTGAATGGCATGTCCCATTGATATTGTGCTTTGATTAACTTAATTGATATTATGCTTTGATTACCTTAATGGCATTTATATGGACCTAAGGTCGTTCTGTCCCTAGCAATAGACGTGGGCCCGAGGCCATTATGATGCGAATTGTTCTATCCCTATTAATGTAGTGATACATTTGCCTTCTGTTAATAGTTATTATTAATGTTCTGTTATCCGCAAGATAACTATGTCGACTTGGAATAAACCATGGGAAAATCTTTGTGCACTATTGAGTAATAGTACTGTAGCAGTACGTTTTGTTTACTATTAATAGTTAATACTGACGTTCTGTTATCTGCAAGTTAACTATCTGAATTCATGATGAACAAATGGAACATATGTGTATTATAAAATAATGATATCTTTATGTATTTCGAATCATTCTGTTTTGCTAATGATGGGCCCGAGGCCAATCTGTTGATATCTGGGCTTAAAGCCATTCTGTATTATCTGTGGGCTTAAAGCCGTTCTGTATCACATCTGGTATTAAAGCCGATCTGTATTATATCTGGGCTTACAGCCATTCTGTATAATCTGTTAGGCCAGAGGCCGCTCTATATAATCTGTTAGGCCAGAGGCCGTTCTGTATAAACTGTTGGGCCAGAGGCCATTCTGTATAATTTGTTAGGCCAGAGGCCGTTCTGTATAATCTATTAGGCCAGAGGTCGTTCTGTATAATCTATTGGGCCTGAAGCCGCTCTGCATAATGTGTTGGGCCTATGGCCGTTTTGTATTCTGCATGGGCTTGAAGCCAGCCTGTATTATATGTGAGCCTGAAACCGTATTGAAATATAGTTATAGATAAGACCTGTATATGGTTAGTATCTGTCTATTTATTTAATCCAAGGTCTTGCTTATTAAATTGACTTTCTTACATTGCTATTATTCACTGAGCTTTGCTCATTCTGTTCTATGTATATTTCTGTAGGTGAGCCATTGGGGATTGACACTAGAGTTATACTGAGGTTCGCTTGTCTGCCAAGTCACCTGGGGTATGTCTCCATGTGGAGGCCTTAATTTGTGTTGGGAGTCATAAATTATTAAGTCTTATGTAAGTGTGTGTGAGATCTATATAAATTCTGTGATTGTATATGTATATTTGGAAGTGTATTTAAATGCTTAAATCCAATTAAACCATCATGTATGCACAAGCTCAATGGATGTTGTTCTTTATTGATATTGCTTCCGCTTAAGGCCCCGTATGTGATTAAATATTATTCTAAAATTCTGTTTTGAGGCCTATGTACAGGCCGGTTATGGACCAAACTTTTAGGGGCGGGTTTGGGTCGTGACACCTTGTCTTAGTTTTTAGCCAAGCAAACTAATTTACACTGATGCCTTACCTCGGTCACTAGTTGGCCATATGACATTCTATGTTCTTCACTGTGTAAACTTTGACTAGGTTTTATCCAGGCACACCATTCACCACAATGTCGGGCTAAGAAGCCGAGCAGATATTTATAAACAAACTAAGGACACACCTATGGACAAATACCAGTTCCTCATGAGTTTGCCCGGTGCCATAGCGGAGTTCCGAAGGGAATACAACATCCCTGAAGATGTTCAATTCACGTTAGCCGAGCTGGACATCACACCATGGGGCAAGCCTGGTTTTGTTCCTTTCACCCTTCTATCTATTGTTGAGGGCGGGCTTTGGTTCCAGGTGCAGCCCCTTATTTGCGAGTTCCTTAGACAAACCCGATTATGCCCCACTCAATTGTCCACCAACACTTATAAAATAATCAATGGCATAGCCGAGCTAAATTGCCGCCTCGGCCTCAACCTCAGCTTGGTCGAGCTATTCCACCAATATTCGCTCAGCTAAAATGACGACGGTTGGGTCTACTACTTGAGAATTAGGAAACGCCGAGAGAAAATCATCAAACACATGCCAGACAAAGATTTAAATGATGATGACTTTCTTTGGGTTAGTGGAAATTTTGAGGACAACGACGCCCCAATACCGGGCCGAAACATCAACTGGGATAAGAAGGTAGCTGGTAAGGATAGTTCGGTCCGCCTCTTTTGCTATTTTGCGTATTCATGTTGTGTTAACCCTTGTTTCATCTTTTGCAGATTTGAACCACCTAAAAACTACTTATGCCTACGCGAACCAAGATGCCCTTCGCGCCACGCCTAGATATCGCCACCGAGATTGGACCGAGCTCTTAAATTTTGAGCCGACCTACCAGTATAGTGGTAAGAGAAAGACGAAGGTCACAGACTTCCTTCTTGAATCATCGCCCGAGCCGGATCCAAATCTCCTCCAAATCAATCTCATTCCTCTAACTGAAGAGCAAGAGATGGCAAAAAGGCAAGATGTACGAGCTTTAATTACCGAACAGACTTCTGCCTCCAACGCCGAGGCGCAGACTGAGCTGTCGCCAACTGGTTAGGTAAGCGAGACCGTGGTCGCCCTCCCATCCGCCAACGCTTCGTCATCTTGGCCAAGTAAGAGGCCCGGTACTTCGGCGACTCAGACACAGCGTTTAATAGATGAGAAAGAAACCGAGCAGCCTGAAGCCGCGCTCCGCGAATGATCCCCAGGTGGACGCCGAGCTACACCATCTCCCACTCCGGTGTGGACACCAACTGTGTCTTTCAGGGGTCGCGCTGTGTCTATGGCGGACTCTGTTTGCACAAAAAAGGACTATCTTCTGGCATTTAATTTGGCCAAGAGTGTCTATTTACTACCTAATATGGAGCACCATGCGCATCTAATCGAGCTGAAGGCGATACGATTCGCCAATAAGTCGCTAATTCTGGTAATCCTGAATTCCACACCTTCTAGTGTTGCCATAAGCTTGCTGTTCGATTTATCTAATATATCACGTATGCTCCACAACCCATGCAAAAGAACCAGATCGCCCATCAGCACGTGCTCGAATTAAGAAGGATGACCAAGGCGGCCATTGCAGACAATAAGGCCAAAGAAGCCGAGCTTAAAAAGCTCCAAACAAAGCTTGCCGATCTAAGCACCGACCACGATCACCTGGCCGAGCTATTTAGTGCTGCTGACGAAGACAAACAAAAAAATTTTGCCGAAAGAAAGGACCGTTACCTTTGAGAGCTGGCCAAGCTGGAGAAGAAGAAAGATGCCGAGATAAAGGCACTGCAGAAGAAAATGGAGGATGCTGAGGAGCACAGCTTCAAAGAAGGCGAGGAAGTGTATGTCAAGCAGTGCAAGGCCGCAAAAGACATTTTCTTCAAGAGTGGTTGGAAAGCCACGGTAGAGAAGCTTGACCATGCACCGGACTCGGACATTTTGGAAAGCCACGGTAGAGAAGCTTGAATCCCCCTTCGCACTTCATACCGAACTACATTGTGGACTACGCTAATGCTGTTCAACAAAAACTCTTAGCGGAGGAGAAGGAGGATAGCCATGCGCCTAATGACACTCTGATTAATCTTCCTTCTCGGTAGGGGCCTAACCAGACCGACCCAAGTCTAGTGATTGAAGAAGGCATCACCGATCTAACTCTAGAATGAGGTGTTAAAACCAACCAGGTTGGAGATGGTGCTGACGCCGACCTGGAAGATCTGCTCGCTTGACCGTGATCTGTCTTTTTTGTCCTCATTTTTTACTTTTGTATTGGTGTTTCTCTTTGCTATGTAACCGGGCTGTAGGCCCCACCTTTTGTAATCATCTTCCAATCAATGAAAAATCTCATCTGTTTGTTCAGTTATTGTGTTTATTCTGCACTGTTTTGCATGATATTGTCTGCATGCTTAGCCAAACTAATTGGCTTGGCCTTACCTTATCATGCCAACCTTTTTTGGCCGAGATCTCTATCTCGGTCTTAAAGTGCCAAAAAGTTTTGTTGGTCAAACCTACCAAACTTCTTTAGTCTAAATCCTTATCTCGACTAAAGAGTGCAAAAAGTTTTGTTGGTCAAACCTGCCAACCTTCTTTAGCCTAGATCTTTATCTCGGCTAAAGAGTGCAAAAAGTTGTGTTGGTCAAACCTACCAACCTTCTTTAGCCTAGATCTTTAACTCAACTAGACATGTCTGCCAAAACTAGCCAGCTCATCTGCTTTGCTATTTTCTTCTCGACCGATTTGCTCTATCCTTACCACTTCAAACTTTATGATCTCCTTTCTGACCAATTCTTGATACTTGGCCATTCTATTATCCTTTACTTCGTAGTCACCCAAAATTTGGTTGACTACTAATTGGAAGTCACTGTATACCATTAGCTCTGTGGCTTCCATGCGGAATGCTGACTTCAAACCGGCTAACAGTGCTTCATACTCAGCCTCGTTGTTAGATGCTGGAAATCCAAGGTTGATTGCCTGTTCAATGGTCAAGCCATCTGGTGAGATAAGGACTATCCCAAGTCCAGCAACGTGCCTATTAGATGCTCCATCAACAAAAAGCTTCCACATCTCCTCTACAAACAACTTCCAGCAAGTGGAGGGATTTGATGACGCCTTAAGATCTGGGATACTAATGATGCTTTCTCCAAATTTTTTGTCTGTTGTAGCGAATTGTTTCTCACTGCTTGATTGTCTTAGCACTCCATTCCTAGGTGTATCTTCAGGAACCACTGTACGACTAGGTGGTTCGTTGCTCACTTGCTCGCCTTGTCGCGAAGGCGGTGCTATTCCCACGACCCTTTCCCTACTTTGCCCGGTTATCTCGGATAAGTCTACTGGGCACATATAATGACTATCTGGCGTAAACTTTACCACGAAGTCTGCCAATGCTTAGGCTTTTATTGCGGTTCACGGCCGAAACTTGATGTCGAACTGTCTGAGCTCCACATCCCACTTTAATATTCGCCTTGAAAAGTCTGCCCTTTCAAACAAGGCTTTTAAGTAGAAGGCCGTTAAGACGATCACAGTGTGGGTATGGAAGTAGTGCGATAATTTTCTTGAAGCCATCATTAAAGCTAAGGCCAACTTCTCCAACGAAAAATACCTCGTTTCGGTCTCCTGTACTCCTTCTGCTCGTACTAATAATGCACTAACTGCATACTGAGAAACTCGCAAGTATAGAAAAAGTTTCTCTCCTAATATTGGGGTTACCAACAACGGTGGAGAGGTCATGTATTTTTTCAAGCTTTCCAGGGCGCAGTTGCACTCGTTATCCCACTCAAACTTGGCCTTCAGTGCCTCGAAGAATGGTCGATATCTATTTGATGACCGACTTATGAATCGGTTTAGCGTAGCAGCTAGGCCCGTAAGATGTTGTACTTCCTTAATTGTGTTGGGCCTCTCGAGATCTTGAATGGTTTTGATCTAAGAAGGATCGACTTTTATACCTCGGTTGGTTACTAGAAAAACCAAGAAATTTTCCTGAGCGAGATCCTTGAGATGGTCTCCTTCATTCTTGCTTTTGACCACCATGCCGTCTATGTAAGCTTCCATTGTTCTGCCTAACAATGGCTCGAACTTTTTGGTGATCATTCATTAGAATGTCGCCCCTGCATTTTTTTAGGGCAAAGGGCATGACTTTGTAGCAATATAATCCTCTGGATGTTGTAAACGATGTGACCTTCTGGTCTAGTTCATGCATAGCAATCTGATGGTAACCGCAATACGCATCAAGAAAGCTAAGTCAGTTGTAACCTGCAGTTAAGTCCACCAGTTGGTCTTTTCGTGGTAGAGGAAAACTGTCTTTTTTGGCACGCTTTATTGACTGTTTTGTAGTCCACACAAACGCATCACTTGCCATTCTTTTTTTTGCACCACTACGGTGTTGGAGATCCACCTGGGATAATAAACCTCCTTGTTGCCCCTACTTCTAGTTGGTTTCTTACTTCCTCAACCACTACCTCGGCATGGTGAAGTGCCGATAGGTGAGTTCATTGTATAATTGGTCTGGCGGTTGGGTGGACATTGAGTTGATGGAAAATGAAGTTTGGGTTAATGCCAGGCATATCGTATGGCGTCCAAGCGAACACTTTGATGTTAGAGATCAAAAATTTCATGATCTCTATTTTCTCAGTGTTGGACAAAGATGAGCTGAGCAGAAAGAACTTTTCTGGGATCTTCTCGTCTATTCTGACCTCCACCAGATCTTCTGCTACCTTTTGTTCGGCTGTCTTGTTGACGTCTGTGAACAACTCGTTGCTTTTCTGGCTCTTCCACCATTTGTACGAACCCTTTGGCAGCTCGATTGTCGTTCATTGTCACGAAGTATTGTTTGGACATGATTTGGTCTCCTAAGACTTCTTTAATCATTCCAGCCTCATTGGGGAACCGCATCACCTGGTGGTAGGTTGATGCTACTGCTCGCATGGCGTACAACCATGCTCTTCCCAAGATTATGTTGTAAGTGGAAGGGACTTTTAATACCCAAAATTCCATTTGCTTTGTCATTGTTCCAACTTTGATCGACAGAATTATCTTGCCAACCGGCCATTCTGGCATTGAGTTGAAGCCAACCGGGGGAGATGTCGCGGGTGCTAGATCTTTGTCTTCCAACTTGAGTTTCTTGAAGGTCTCATAGTACATTATCTCGCACGAGCTCCCTTGGTCTTTAAGATCCATTTGATGTCAAAATTCTTGACGCGCAGAGTAACCACTAGTGCGACATTGTGAGGGCTTTGTAACCTTGCTATGTCCTTATCGGAGAAGGTGATGACATTGGTTGCCTCCGTTTTTTCCTTTTTTCCCTTTTTCAGGGTAGGCTATGCACTCAATACCTCTCTCATGTGCTTAACTTTCTTAATCATCCCTCTGAGTTCACATACTCGTTCAGGCTCGATGATCCCATGTATCACATTGATTATGCCTTGGGGCGGACCATTGGCTGGCGTCCCATCTAGCCCGTTGTGGTCCTGGGGGGTTGGCTACACTCCCCCCCTCAATATATTGGTCCAAGTGGTCTGCGGCCACTAACTCCTCCAGATGTTGCCTTAATGGCGTACCATTTTCAGTTCGGTGGCCCTTTTCATCATGAAAGGTGCAACAGTATCTATCATCATAGCCCCTTTGCGCTTCTCCCAACTTGGCTGGCCGCCGAACGAAGGGTTCGTCATGTATCTCGCTAAGAATCCAGTAGATAGGGCTTATTGAACACCGTAGTGATGGCTATGTGGACTTTTAACCTGCTTGCTTGGGAGTCCTCACCGTTTGGTCGTCTGTCCTGACCATTTTTTGTTCGGTCGTTCTTCTTGGCCAATCGTGTTAACTTTTGCTGCGGGTTTTTTGTTCTTCATTTTGGTTGTGCTAAACTTTGCCTTAGCACGAGCGCCATCTTCATCCACCCCTGATGTGCTGATGTACTCTCTCTATTAAGGCCTCCATTGTGAGGGGTGGCGTCATTGTTATTGAATCCCTCAATTTATTGCCCACTGGTAGACCCCGTTTGTACTACGCGATAGCTAGGTTTGTGGGCAATCTCCAATTTGATTAAAAGTCTCCCAATACCAGTTGTTGTAAGACTTTAGTGTTTCTTTCTCGCCCATGTCGATGGAGAGCAACTGGTCTATCTCCACCGGCGTCTTGTTGTTCGTCTTAAACCTAGTAATGAACACCTCTACAAGTTGCGCCCATGAAGCTATGCTGCCTTCTGGAAACCTCTCAAACCATGTCAAGCCCAGATCGCCTAGGCTTGAGGGAAACAAGATACACATTAGAGTCTCGTTCCGTCGGTATATAGCTATGACTTGGCGAAAGTGGCTCAAGTGCATGTAGGGGTCTGACTTCCCCTCATAAGTTGTGAACTTAGGCTAGTGGAAGCCTAAGGGTAATGGTGCGTTCTCTATCACTGGAACAAACGGCGAGCTCTGCAACCTTACTAACGCTTTGTTTGTTGGTTCGTGGCAAGGCATGGTACTGGCATTCCAACTTCGACACTTCCATGCATCCTAGGAGCCAGCCGCGGTAGAGCAGAGACCCTTTTGGGGGTCGCACACCTAATGATCTTCTCTTTTTCGAGCCCTTTCTTCTAGCATTGTCCACAAGTCTGCTGACCTAGGCAACTCTGTGTGCCTAGATGTCGTTTGGTGCATATGCGAGGGCCAATAACTGCTTCTCTCCGTATAAGACCTTTCAGTCCTCATTCTCTCAAACCTGGAGTAACGAGTCCTAGAGGTCCTCGAATGCGTGTCGTCTGTCTTGAGGTTTCTGCTTTTGGTCTGATATGGTGTGACCTGCCTGTCATGATCTCCTAAGCGGTGAGAGTGTGTTTATACCTTTGCTTATCTCTTTTTCTGCCACCCCTTTGCCTTTTATCTGGTGCTTCATAGTCTCCATGTCAGCTGCCATTCTACTTATCACTTCGCCTTGCTCCCTTACGTGATCTTCCAAAACCTGAGGATCCATCCCCCGCCTCTATCTATTAGGGCTTTGAGAGCGATATGGACCTGAGCCTCATCTTTCTTGCGTGTCTCTCCGTGGGTTCTATTACTGGGGATCCAATTCTGCCATAGACAAGACAAAAGGGCAAACCTTCGTGCCTCCCGTCCCCTTCTAGGGTTTGCTTATCGATAGCAAAATGTGGCAAGTCTTCATTATGCGCCATTGGAATTAATTGAAGAAAAACTCAATCAAAAGGTTTGTTCTCTGTAAAGCTTCCCACAGACGGTGCCAATTGTACGAGCATGAAATAATCTTCTTGTATAATCCTATTAATCAAGTTTGCACTCCTCCAAACGTCGTCGCTTCACTACCTGAAAACACAAACGTGAGCCGACTAGCGGGTGTGTGTCGGAAACCTTTTTGATGCCTAAGTTAGCAAATAGACAATTGACACCAAAGCTCTGTATATTTAAGAATAAGAATTATGATACCTGTGCATAAGTCCTGTCATGAGCTTTTATAGATTCCACATGGCACAGTCCTAGTAGGACTTTAACTTTCCTTAGCAGAGTCCTGTTAGGAATCATACTTCCAAGGATAATGCCTATCTTGATAACACCCTCATCACTACCAACCAAGTGAGATGGCCACACCCTCATACTTGGATATATATTCGCGATCGAGCTGCCTTATTTCGGTCCAGTACCGTTCGGTTCGTGTGACCGAAAGCTAATCTATCGAATGGCACCCTGCCGAGCTACACATAGCTCGACTCTCTTTACTGACAACATCTCGGTCCGATAAAGGATTACCTTCAGATTGCTAGGTTCAGGCCCTGGCAACCAGCCTGGTAGCTTCTTAGCCCAAGACTGAGCTACACCAGCTCTTACCTCGGCCCATTACGCGGCCCAACTTCCAAAGAAGACTCTTCTTAGCTCAGCCTAATTTGTTTACAAATTACCCTGTCACATCTAAAATCTTTGTTTTAGTATTCTAAACACTTCTACTTGCATTATATATTTCAAGCATTATAACAAAACTAACTATTTATGATTTCATGTTTTATGGCATACATCAAATGTATGTCAAACTATTAATATTTTTTTTAATAATGACATACATACCATGTAAGTCGTTAAATAATATACTTATATTATGCAAAATATGTCGTAAAAAAATGTATATTTTCATAACTTACAAAAATATGTCATAAAAATATGTGTACTTAAAACGACATACATTTAATGTTGTAAAATATTATAACTTTATACGGCATGCATTGACATGCCATGAACTTCTACAAAAAAAAAAATAATAAATAAATAAATAAATAATAAAAATTCAATCTTATTTTTTTTTTATCGCATGCAAAAAGTATGTCATAAAAAAATGTATATTTTTAACTGCATACGAAAATATGTCATACAATATTTGTAATTAAGATGACATACATTTCATGTCGTAAAATATTATAACTTTACATTGCATGCATTAGCATGTCGTGAAAACTTCTATTAAAAAAAATTTCAATTCAATTTTTTTTTAATTTAAAAAAAGTTAACAATTTCCAACCAAGGTTCTCACCTTAAATTTTCCTAATTGAGGACAACGTAAAAAAAATAATTTGTCATAATATATCATAATTTTACACCACAAGCTAATGTATGCCATGAAAACTTCTATGAGAAAAAAATTTCAACATTCTTTCTATATAGTGAATTTATTATTAGAGGGTGATAATGCTCAATTTTGCTTCTCACTAATTTGTAATTATTTTTTTCAAAATTACCTTGATTTGATATTTTCCCTTCGTTTAATAATTTAATTTTTTAAAAACTTTTTAGATGTGCCTAATCTAATAAAATATTTGTAAAAAAATATCATATATATGAAAATGTATAAATTTTATATTTTTTTGAATTTAGTAATTTTTTTTAGAAAATTAAATAATATTTTCCTTCTACATATATGTAAATTATTTGAATTTAAAAAGTAAAAAAAAAAATTATTTAAAATATTTAAAAACTTACAATAACTAAAAAAAAAACAAAAACAAAAAGATCAAAAACATTATTTTAAGCCCCATTCACCACACTCCTCGGCAATTTTGCAAAGATGGTTAAAAGTCATTTTTTAATTTTTAACTCATTTTAAGTCATATCATCTCTCACATCTTTTACATGTTAAAAATATAAAAAATCAAAAAAACCAACTTTCAACCATCTATCCAAAATCTATACCTGTTTTTTGCCCTAAACCCTCTCTCTCTCTCTCTCTCTCTCTCTCTCTCTCTCTCTCTCTCTCTTTTCCCGTTCGAGTCTGTTTGAGGCATGTTCTCATTCGGAGAAGTTATTCAAAGGTACGTATGTCATTCACTTTCTCTCCCAATCAATCACGCATTGCCTTGATTGATCGCGTGACTTCGAGCATTGCCTTGATTGATTGCGCGACTTCGCACAACCTCACAATGTATGTCCTTCACTTTCTCTCCCAATTGATCAATTTCTCTCTGTCTGTCAATCATTTCTTCCCAAAAGCTTCGAATTCATCATTTGATTTGAAGTTAGGGTTCAGTGAGAGCCATGGTAATAGGGACGGATCTAGGATTATGACTTTGGGGGGGCCAAAGTACGTTTAACCTCTAACCAATAAAATTTGAAGTTCAATACCAATTTCTACTAACATGGAAAAAATCAATAATATTATAATAAAATATTGAACTATATATTCCTTGTCAACATAGTTGAGTACCAAAAGATGATCATTACAATTGAGAATATTTTTTTGCCCATATTCACTTACAAAAAGTAGTAACTATTTCTACATGCATTTATTTACTAAAATTAGGCATCTTTAATTGAGCTCGACGCTCTTTCATAATATCAAAAGCATGAATGATAGAGCCTACATCAAACCCTCAAGCAATGTCTTTTTCAATGTACGTAATCAAGTAACTAGCCAAAAAAACCATCTTCCATCCTATTACACAATTTAGACTTAACGAGTTTCATAGCTGAAAATGCACATTCTGATGTAGCAATTGAAACAGGTAAAGTCAACACAAGACGAATCAATCTATCAATAAGAGGATAACTTGTTGACTTTTTTGTTTTTGCCAACATTTGACACAACTCAGAAATGGTTGACAGCTTCTGAAACTCGGGAAGTATGGAAATATGTCTGTATGGTAACGTTTACGTTTTCAGTTTATATTTACAAAAATTTTATAAACTAATTTTTGTTTATTTTTGGTTTATTTTTAGAAAAACATAAACTACAAAACGCATTTGGTAATTGACAAAATGTTTAAAAAATTTTAAAAAATATAAAAAAGAGTGAGAAATGGCAAGTGGCGGCAGAAGACGATAGTGGAAAGTGGTGACGATGGGTGGTGGGTAGCGGGTGGTGGCGGATGGGTGGTGGTAGGTGGGTGGGTGACGGTGGCGGGTAGTGGTGGTGGTGGACGGTGGTGGGTGGTAGTGGCAGGTGGGTGGTGGATGGCGGGTGATGGTGGGGTGGTGGCAGGTAGGTGGCGGGTGGTGGTGGTGGTGGGTGGGGTGGGTGATGGTGGCGGGTGGTGGGTGGTAGTGAGTGGGTGGTGGTGGTGGCGGGTGGTGATGGCACGTGGGTGGCGGATGGCGAGTAGTGGTGGCTGGTGGCTGGTGGGTGATGGTAGCGGGTAGGTGGCGGGTGGTGATGGTGAGTGGGTGGGTGACAGTGGTGGATGACGGTGGCAGGTGGGTGGCGGATAGCGAGTGGTGGTGGGTGGTGGCGGGTGGTGGTGGTAGGTGGGGTAGGTGACAGTGGCGGATGGTAGTGAGTGGGGTGGTGGTGGTGGTGGGTGGTGGGTAGCAGTGGCAGGTGGGTGGCGGGTGGGTGGTGGGTGGTGGTGGTGGTGGTGGTCGGTGGTGGTGGCGGGTGGTTGGCAGGTGGGTGGTGGTGGCGGGTGATAGATGGTGGTGGCAAGTGGGTGGTAAGTGGTGGTGGCAGGTGGTGGTGGTGGGTGGTGGATGGTAGTGGCGGGTGGTGGGTGGTGGCGGGTGGATGGCAGGTGGGTGATGGGTGGTGGTGGTAGTAGTGGTGGTGGTGAGTGGGTGGCAGGTGGGTGGTGGTTGGTGGTGGGTGGTAACTAGTGGTGGGGGGGTGGGTGGTGGTGGCGAAAGACGGTGGTGGAAAATGATGGCAGGTGGTGGCTAGTGTTAGGTGGTAAAAAAAAAAAAAAATTGAAAACTCAAAACGGAAACACATTTTTTGAGTTTACATTTTTTTGGCCAAATTTATAAACTGAGACCACTGATTTATAAATCAAAAATTTACCAAACAAGTTTTTATTTGAGTTTTTTAAATTTTTTGTAAATATAAACGGAGAATTGAAAACGTAAGTGTTACCAAATGACACCTAAGCTTATAGTTTTCTAACTGATACTTCAAATGCAATTTTTCTTGCTTGGAGAAATCCATGGGATAAAATTTATTTGCAAGATTGCAAATATCCTCAATTTTGAATGATCTATAACCATCCTTAGGATCCAAAGCTGAGCTAAGAACAAGCAATTCCATTACAACTTCCTTGAACCTATTGTTTAATTCTTGTAACTGAGAATCAATTGTAACCATAAAAAATATAAACTTGAAAATAATGTTCCACGGTGAGCTGATCTCTTTCAGAACGAGGACCCGAAGACCGACCCCAGTCTCCTTTATAAGGATAGCTCATATCAGGAATCTGTATACCATGATCATTAGAAAATAATTTAATTTTCTCCAACAATGGAACCTATCCATCTTCTCTAAATTTTTGAATAAGTATCTGCGTTGTAGACACCAAATGCATTGCATTTAATATATCTTGATATTTAATTTGTAAAGCTTGGCAAAGATTATCAGTAATCTCCATGATATCCCTCATAAAATGTAAGATGAAGACAAACTCAAAAGATGTAATGGAATCATAAACTCCATCTACCTCAGCTCGTTGATTCGATTTGCTTCCATCATTAATTATGTTTCTTAGGACTACACAAGTAGCACTGAACATGTTTATCAAACTACATATGGAACCCAAATAAGAACCCCATTGAGTATCTCCAGCCTGTTTCAATGTTCCAATCTGATTTTTTCCTTTACCAGTCTCGAATTCATCATCAATGGCAAGCTTTTCAGCGATATCTGCAGCCTAAGCAGCTCTTAATTGGTCATGTCTTTTGCAAGATTAGCCAACTATATTAATTGCTTGAGTCAAGTAAAAGAAAAATTGATTAATAGATATAACCTGTTTAGATGCTCCTACTAAAGCCAATTGGAGCCGATGAGCAAAACAATGAACATAATATGCGAATGGACACTCAGCACAAAAATAGAGCTTGCAACCCAGTCCATTCTCTAAACATGTTATTGGCACCATCATATCCTTGACCACGAATATTTTGCACACTAAGGTTATGACGAGAAAGGACAATACAAATTTCTTCTTTCAAAGTTGCAGACGTGGTATCTAACACATGAACTATGTCAAAGAAACCCTCTTTTATAAAACCATATTTATCAACAAATCTCAAAATAATTGCCATTTGCTCTCTTTTCGATTCATCTTCAAATTCATCAACTAGAATGCAAAAATTCCCATCATTAATCTCCTCATGAATGAATTTTTGTATCTTATCAGAGAAAATACTAAGAATATGCTTTTGAATCCCATGGGAATGATAGGAAGCATTTTGAGGAGCATTTTCCAAAACCATTGCTGCCGCATCCTCATTATAAGAAGCCAAGAGCTTTATTAACTCAATAACATTCCCTCGGTTGTTAGATTCATGGCATTCATCACGACCTCTAACAGCACAGGCTTGGAATGTTAACCATTTAATCAGATCTATCGAGGTCTTCAATCGCAAACGATTTCTAGCAATTTGTATGGAAGTTTGTTTTTCAACAATTGCCTCAATATGTTGCGCTTGATTTGTTAAATCACAACAACATTTGATAGCAACTCTATGCGATGAGTTAGGATCCTTGCCCATATGCGATAACAGAAGACAATTCTTCCCTTCATTAACTGCCTTCCAAGAAAAAAATCCCTCGACCGTAAAAGCACTAGATCCAAGGCGTCCAGTTGGCTTAGTAAAAAGAAAACATGGTAGGCAAAATGCACGATTTTTTGTTGGAGAGTATTCCAACCAATTCGGAAATAACTTGTACCAAGAATCTACAAAACAACGTCTATTCTTATCAGTTTCAAAAGGTTGATTGTTCAGAGCCTTGGGTTGATATGGCCCGGATTTGATATAAGCACGTCTAATCTCATCACGTTCCGATACCGGGTAATCCCATATTTGTTGACAAAACCCTGGATCCCTCACCAAAGAAGATGTATCAACTTCTTTAGATTCGACTCTTGGAAGTTTAAAAGGACGTCGTTCCAGAGGAGTTGAAGTTTCAAAATTATTGGTGGAACTTTGAACGATATTTTCAGAACCTCTTTTCTTAAAGAATGAATCAATTTTTTTGTTTGCTATGATTAACTTAACTTTCAATAATTATCATTCAACAACCTAAAAGCAATTAATTTAATAATAATTATTATTAGTATTGCACTATATTTTTAATGTAAGTAGACTCTAAAAAAAAACTTTTAGAATCTTATATAATCCTATCCTATTCCTAAAAGTCATAAAATATATGGTAGCACAAAATAATATTTAGATTTTTATCTAAATTCTTAGAGGAAATCAACAAATCATAACCTAAAAGCCTATTCAATTATCAAGAAATTACACAGTACCTACCAGTTATAATAAATCATAGTATTAAAAAAAAAAAAACAATATTTAGTTAATAATTGTACCAATAACAATTATCAGATTTTCATCGCACCAATAACAAATTAAAAGCAAAATAATCACATTATTCAGTCTAAAATCACAATCAATCATAATATTCAGTCTAAAAGAAAAATAATCACATCACATTGAAGTTGAAGGAATATCAGATAACTTACCAGTGAGAGTCTACGGTTCCACCATCCACGTCGACAGCTCCGACGAAGCCTCCACCGGACCATTGACAACAAAACTTTTCAGTATCCCTCGTCTCTTTGTTCCTCTCTCTTTCGCAGAATCGCAGCAAGTCTCTCAAATTAGATCAGTTGTTTTCTTTTCTTTTTTTAAATCTTAGTGCTTTGTTTAAAGCTTCTCCAGCAAGCCTTATAGTTTATATATTTGTAAAAGTTTCATATTTTACACTTTGACTCATTAAAGTTTCTAAAATTTTGCTTTTATCTTGACCTAATTTAAAAAATACATATACATGAAATTTAAAATAGATTATTATATATGTTAACTAATTCAACAACAAAAAAAATTCCAAATAGTTTAAAAAATTAGAGGGTTACTCTATATAATTTTGAAATTATCTAAAAAAAAATTAGAAATACGAACTCTCATAATTTAAAATTATTTTAAAATTTCTAGTATAATATATAATATTTTTCAAATTTTTGAGGGTGCGGCCGCCCCTAGCCCCTCCCTAGGTCCATCCTTGACGGTAGACACGTCCAGCCTCTGTCAATTTGCGGTATACACGGCTCTTCTGTCAATTAACACCAGCTCCGGCGGCGGTGGGGAATCGGATCTCTTTTGGAGTGCGTTTTATCTTACGGATCGAGAAATTGTGGATTATTACTACATGGTGTTGTTCGTTCCTTCCACATTGCTCTTTTTGCCTCTGCGGTTTATCTCTTGACAGGTTTGTGAATTCTAAAGCTTTCATGGAGGTTATTTTTCTTTTGTGCTGATTGGTATTGGTAGAAATGGAAATAAAAGACAGAAATTGTAATGCAGTTAGCATGTTAGTTAAATTTGACTAGGGATTTACAGTATGTTAGATAAATTTGACTAGCTGATTGGTATCTTGGTCATGGAAGGTTAAATTTGACTAGGGATTTACACAATGCTAGTTAAATTTGACTAGCTGATTTGTGGACATATGATAGAAATGAGATTAGATTGCCATATATATAGGATTACAACTCTACTTACCTCTCCCAAAAAAAAGGTAAATTGCACACATCTTTTGAAATCTATTTAAATTATAAATTATTTCTTGTGATTTTAAAAATTACATTATATCCCTTAAGATTTTTAATTTCATAATAAATATGTCATTTTATTAATAAATCATTAAGTTAATTAACAGTTTTTAATAATATTAAAATTTTATTTCAATTAATAATTCAGATAATTTTATTATTACATAGGTGAACAGTTAAAAATTTCATTTTTTCAATTAATTCTGTTAAATAAAAAATTCTGACAAAGAGGTATTTGTAATTTTTCAAACTACAGGGACAATTCGTATTTTAAACAAATATCAGGGGTTGTATTTGTAATTTACCCAAAAAAAACTACTATGTGTTTTGTTTTATGAATTCAGTTTTTTGAAAATTGAGTTTTTTTTTTTGTGATTTTTTTTAATGAATATTTTTAAAATTTTAAGCAATTTTTTAATTTCTTTTAGATGCACATTTCTTAGATCTATCTAAACAATAAAATATTTGTGAAAAAAAAAATTAAAAAAATTAATAAATACACAAAAATACGAAAAATGTACTGAATCTAAAAAAAAATTTAATATTTATTTTTCGTATTTTTGTGTTAACTGTATTTGTTTTTCTAGATATTTCTGTTAACTGTTGATCTTTTTTTCAGGATTTTCGTTGTACTGTGGAATAACTAAATATGTTTGAAATATTCGTTCTACATATTGTTGTAGTAAAGATGTAAATATATATGAAGCAATGAACTAAAACATGATCTGACAATGCTTGAAGTATTGGCCAATTGCACATGAGTTACAATGAAATTTCACTGGTTTTGTGAGTCATATGACTGTTTAACTGAATTTTGTTTATTTACAAATGAAGTGATTAAATGGATTAGTGACATACTGATCACCATTTTTTAGCAAGAAATTGGAAGGGAAAAGAAAAAGAAAAGAAAAAAAAAAAAAGAAATGAAGGAAATTGAGGGGAAGAAATAGAAACAGCTTCTAGAATGGAGGGGACTAAATAGGAACAGGGGGAATCCTCGCTTGTTTAGGAAAAAAGGGGGATTGGGCATAATTGATGAAACGAAAATAGATTTAGAATGAATGGAGAGTAATAAGAAGCAAAGCATGAATTTTGTTTCCACTTTGAAGATATTGTGTGTGTCCACTTCTATTTTTTTGTGGGTAAGATTTGCACTTCCTTTGGTATCTTAAAAGGGAAAAGTTAGGGATCATGATAATTTTGTCATGAAAATAATCATGAAAAATTTATGATCTTTGAATTACCTTGATTAGTGTGTGGTGCTTTATTCTAAGTGTAATCCAAAGGTCACAAACCTTTCATGATTATTTTCATAAAAGGTTTTTCATGATACCTAGCATTGCTGATCTTAGAATATCGGCTGATATGCCCCAATAATTTTTTGAATATTGTGCGCATGTACATGCACATGTATCATTCAGCAATGCTAGGTATCATGAAAAACCTTTTATGAAAATAATCATGAAAGTATTGTGACCCTTGGATTACACTTAGAATAAATCACCACACACTAATCAAGGTAATCCAAGGATCATAAATTTTTCATGATCATTTTCATGACAAAATTTTCATGATCCCTAACTTTTCCCTGTATCATTTTGGAAAGGGAATACAATTTTTTGTTGAAAGAGAAAGGAAATTGCTGCAGATAAAAGAAGTATGAAATACTATGCTACCCAAGGAGCTTCGGTTTGACAGGAAGTCTTAAAGTCTGTAGAAAATCCCAAAAGAAATAAGGAAAACCATGGCAAAGAGAGAACTCATGGAGATTGGACATGGCCTTGAATAGATTGCAGACTGTTGGCCCCTTCTTTTAGCTAGCTCTTGAATCAAATGGCTATGCATGAAGATGACAAACTTCCCTGCATTACCCACCCAATAAGAATCATCTTTTGCTAGAAAGTATTAAACCTCGTTCGGTTCCCTTTTGCAAACTCTTTGAAAGAGCCAGGATCTTGGCTTTAATTGCAAAGTTACACCAACACTATGGGAACACAACACTGAGTAGACTCATTCAGCATTTTGGTCTGAGGAACTTCGTTTGTATTTTGCTTTCTTCTGATGTCAACCATGTCAATGCCTTGTTGAGCCTTCCAAATAAACGTTACTGGCTTTAGTAGAGAAAGACCATTAGTTTTAGAAGTCAAAGAAAAATTAGAGCCAAAACAACCTCATTTTATTGGCAAACAAGTTTGTTGATGAGGTAGATCCAGATTACACTGCAAGAAATTTGACTTTTAGCGGCGTTTAAAAAACGCCGCTATAGGCTTGAAAAATGCCACAATAGAATTTTACGACGTTTAATATTTTCGTCGTAGATACAGCCGCCGCAATAGCTTAGCAGCGTTTCCAAAACATCGCTAAAAACATTAGACAGCGTTTTTTAAAACATCGCAAAATCTTTGACAGACACTTACTTTTCTGTTAATGATGTAATGATGACGTCATTCAGCGACGTTTTTTTGAAAAACGCCATCTTTCTTCATTTTTAATTCTTGCATCAGGTGTGATGTCATGATGACATCATTTAGTGGCATTTTTTTCAAAAAGTCTTTCTTTTTAAGAACACAACCCAATTAATTGAGAATTTCACTAGGAATAGAAATTGAAAATTAACTGAGAATTTATATAAATTTAACTAGGAATAGAGATTGTCAATTAACTAATAATTAATATAAAAAAAACACAAATTGGCTCAAATTTGAATTACAACGCCAAATTAAAGACCATAAAAATTCTAGTTTATCTCCTTTGGAGATTTAACCCTACAACTTTCCAAATCTCAGTCATATACTGTTAAACAGTTTGAATTTTCTTCAAATCAGCCCCCCATGTTTAGTGCAAACCTAAGGTGAGAATCTCCATTTTCTTCATGAGAATACTGATCAGGTCTACTTGTACCTACACCACATGCAATCTTCATAAAATTAAACAAGGAATAAATTGGTTACCAATAGGAACCATTTGAAACGAACAAGCAACACGCTTGAAATCCTCCAAAAAATACCCACAGAATGATCAGGCAACTTCCTCGTAGCATCTATAGCACCCTTGATATTATTCCGTTCCCAAAAATGGCGCACCACCTACATTCATTAGAATTTTATATTATCTGCATCCTTACATAAAACAAGATGCTTGAATGCAATTCACATAAGAGAGAATAGCAATTTTCTTCAAAACGGAAAATCAGAGGCAAAAGTTTGTCAATTATTACAAATATCCAGTAATTTTCCATGCAGGAAAACTGCTTAATACATGAGATAATTTCAGCAATCAGCAATAATGCCAAAATAGTAATAAATGAGATCCACAGACCTGTAATTTTGTCAAGTGAGACCGAAGGGTACTTAAGAATACATCATGATTCTGCATCAGATCTTCAGCAACATTACCATCATGTGCAGATGTCAACTCCCTTTCAGTAATTTGTGGATGTCCATTCTGTAAGTTTCCAAGTAGCATGATAAATATTCAAAAGAATACTTGACAAAATCTAAGAATATGTCTACATTATGTAAGAGAAAAACCTTGAAATCAAAAAAAAAAAAAAATCTAAAATACAAGGTTTTATTTTAAATAGTCCAGAATAGAACACCATTCTCATTACAATTGGCCATTAACATTGGCCAATTTATCTGTGAGTACTGTTTTATATTTACACAGTCAATCCTTCTAATGTATAACTTTGGTGAAATGGCTTAATAGGATCCATGCCAATCCCAAGTAATTGGGAGAAAGGCTCAGTTCAATTGAGTTGTAGCCTATGGTTTCATTATATCCACAGATATGTGAGTAAGTTGAGGATTTATTAAATATTTTGCAATGGAGTTGATTGATTAGAGCTATGAATGGTAGATATGAAAGCTAGTGTTGGTTTGTCTTGGGTGAGGGAACTAGTGTGAGGTTGTGGTTATCTGTAACAGAGGGGGTTGCAAAGGGAATGGTGGTGCTTTCATGGTTGATGGAGGTTCGGGTCCAACAAAGGGATGAGAGAAAGAGAAAGGTATTTGTTAGAAAATGTATAAATATTTCATTAAAGGTTGATTTTGTTGATATCTTGTAATAATTATGGTTTAGTGGCCAGTTCTTTATGGTGATAATTGACGACAACTAGACACGGTAGAAATGAAGGTAGCTGGATTTGGACTATTAGGATCTGCATATAACAAAATAATGTAGTCTACTAATTCAAAATATCCTGTGTGAGTGAGAGGTCATATAAATTGAAACCAAATTACATATCAATTTATCTATGCATAATAGCCGTAGAAGATAACTATTTTAGGAGGGAAAACCATACCAACATGGGGGATATTTTAGCCATCTCAGGTATTATTTGAGGGGTTGTATTAGGTGCCTGAACTTCATCACTATTTAATCTCCCTTTCTCTCCTTTCAAACCTCTCAACCAGAGTGCGTGTCCTTCCTCGTACAACTGCCATTGCCAAAAGAAAATTTCTAAATGAATTAGATTCTATCAAACGCGTCTTTAAAAACTGTGTAGATAGCATTTGATAGCAGACCTCCATTCACAACTTTAACTGAATTTGTCCCTTCAGTGCCATTGAGGGACTCATTACCTGCAAATAATTGAAAACAAATCAATATTTTAAGCAACAGATTATTATTATAATAACGTATATATGTAATCAAAAGCTCATAAGTTGCGTATCTATTGTTGAACTCATAGGATTTAACATGAGGAAGGAGAAGTCAAATTTAAAATGTATGTAGGGAACAATGTTTAAAATTCTATAGCCTTTGACAAGGCTCGAATATAAATGGCATTTATTTGCCAAAAATTCAAAAATGGAAAATAGTAAGAGAATTCAAGAAATATTGGAATGACATGGAGTTTAAGAACATGCTGTTTCACTATATTAGTCTTTCTTTTGAAGAATTTCAAACTGGAAAGGAAATGAAGTTTTCAGAAAACTTTTTGACAAACAATTTTCAGAAATTAATTTAGAAAGAAGTTTCATCAAGTAATCTCCCCTTTCTTTCTGAAAAAATTAAACAACTTCTAGAAATAGAACCAATATGCTGAAATTAGAAGCAAAGTTTCGATCTCAAAATATAGGTTTATTAACACAATTGGTAAAGACCTTATGGTGCTCGAGAACTCCTTTTAATGTGGTCTTCTTTACTTGGACAATTGCACAAGAAGCTATTTTGACAATTGATAATCTGAGGAGAAGGGGGAAAAATTTTGATGGATTGGTGCTACATGTGCAAGAGTGAGGTGGGAAGTGACAACTATCTTTTTACGCCTTTGTTATTTATGATGCCCTATTCAGTTCAGGATTTGTTTTCTTCTTGAAGGAGAGGTTGTCCAGAGGTAGTTTTTGTAGAGCGTGGGAGGTTATTCCTCTTTGCCTCATGTGGTGCTTGTGGAATGAGAGAAAACAAAGGTGTTTTTGATAATTGTGAGAGGATCATTTTGTTTTTCGAAGGTACTATTTTTATTTCCTTGTATTTTTTGGCTTAGGGAGACTTTTCCTTTCTCCATACTTGATTTTGTTGACTTATTGAGAGAGTTGTACATCCAGTGCAGTCTTGGTTCATACATAACATGTTCAGGGAATAGAAAATTTAAGATAAATAGAAAAAATGATGCAATACCCAATTTATACTAACAAGACTAACTCTTCATACTAGTAATCAATTACTCATCTTCTCATGGCTCCCACATCAACTGGACTGAATCTTATTCTCACCCTTAATCTGAATTTAAAAAAAAAAATCAATGATTCTAATGTTCTTCCTTCCAGACAAAAAGGAATAACATAGTCTAATAACCTATGTTGATTAGAAATACATAAAATTATGTTCTACCAATATACAAACATAGATTGAACAAATTGAAAATACTGAGATTGAAAAACAAAAAGATCAAAGTGAATGAGATTCTATTGAAAAGAAAGCAGACCAAAAATAGCAACTGAAAAGATTAAAAAGAGTACAATTCGACTGAAGAAAGGCCAGATCGAAGAGCTAGGAAGATAGTAAATCATGTGTTTGAGACCAGATCTGATGGAGCAATAGAGAGAGAGAGAGAGAGAGAGAGAGAGGATGAGACCAGAGGTGTGGTAGCGACGGGAGGGCTAACCTTAGGAGGAGCTTCAACAGGTAGGGCGCATCCAACGCCATCGCACTCGAAACCCTAGATAGAATCCCTCCAAAAACCCAATATTCATGATCTCGTCTCCTCTTCTTGCTTCGACTCGACCAGTTTCGGTCCCGATCCCTGTCTCGATCCCGATCCATGATCTCGATCCTGTTTCACTTCTCGGTCTCGTAACCTCGCGTTCGTGCAACTCAATCGGTCCATCTTCCTCTGCAAAATTATCAGAATCAGAATTAAGAAAAACAAAAAAATCGTCAAGAAATTTCACCTAAATCGATTCAAGAATCGATGGATTTAGAATTAGATCTGAACAAGTAATCGAAATCAAACCTGATGAATCTCTCAAGGAGCATGAGGAGAGACAGAGAAAACCCTAGAACTAGAGAAAATGATAGAGAGAGAATGACAGAGACGGAAAGAAAAATGGAGACGGAACACCGTTATAATAAAGTGAAATGCGTGCTTAAAAGAGGATAACGCGTGTTTTTAATTTCACTTTACACCTTCCACAGCGTTTGTCAAAAAACGTTGTCTAAAAAACGTGGTTATAGGCAACTTTTGTTGTAGTGTTATGTTTTGAATTGTAGAATATTATTTTCTTGATACACTTATATTATTCTTTTTCCATAATTCTTGACTTATGATTTGCTCTGAAGTTGGTGCTAATGGATCTGGCAAGTCAAACTTTTCCCATGGTAATCGAGTCTCTCCTTACTTGGTATTCACTTGTTATTGCTCGTTCTCTCATAGCTTCTGTCGAGATTAATCAATTTCGAAATGTTTCATCTTAACATTATTTTTATTTACTTTACTAATTTATTTGTTTTGGCATATTGGTCATTTATAGCAATTTGTTTTGTGATAAGTGATCTCTTCCAAAACTTGCACAATGAAGATAGGCATGCGTTCCTACATGTTTGTTCTGTGATCCATTAGTTTTCTAGATATTACTGTTTGCAATTCCTCTAAATTATTTATCTCATTTTGTTTTATGTTTCATATTTAACATTGTTCAGGAAGGTGCTGGCCACCAAGTGTTATCTGCTTTTGTGGAGATTGTATTTGATAACTATGACAATCGCATCCCTGTAAGTCTTTGTTTGGTTCCTAATTTAGTTATCCATGCACTGTAAATTTCCATTAAGTTTATTATTTTCTCGTGTCTTTGGTAGTGAGTATGAGAAGTTTATAGTTGATTGGCGTGCTCTATTTATCTAGTTGTTTTTGGAATTCTTCTGTCTTCTTAGGTTGATAAGGAGAAAGTTCGCCTGCAGAGAACAATTGGTCTTAAAAAGGATGAGTACTTCTTAGATGGAAAACATATCACGTGAGTATTGATATGTTTACGTTATATTAAATAGTTGTTCATTGCCTCGTGCTTTTCTTTACTTAGTCTCCTCCTCGATTTTTTTTAGTTGCATGATGAAAAATAATGTAATTTGCGGGAAAATGGAAGTTTATGAATTTACTGGGAAGTGCATGGGTTCTCTCGCTCCAATCCTTACTATGTTGTGCAGCAAGGGAAAGTATGTTCCTCTTATTTGTTTGATTGTCGGAAGTATGGTGCTTCTTCCTATTTGAGATATGCATTTTTGGTGTTTGCTTAGATATACTTGTGAACTTGTTATAGATAGCATCTTTGACATTGATGAAAGACTCTGAGTGACTGGATCTGCTGAAAGAAATTGGTGGGATCACTACAAGAAATTGCACTTTTGGCGACTAATTTATTAGTTGCCGAAAAGTTTTCCTGAATAAATAGTTTTGTCACCAGCTTGGTCGTAGGAAGATTGTCGGGGAAGGTATTGGCGACTAAAAAATATTTAGTCGCCGAAAGTCCTAAATTGGCGACTAAACAATTAGTCGGCAAAAGGAAAGGTACTGGCGACCAAAAATTTAGTCGCCCAAAGTTTTCAATAAATGTGCTTTTTTGTTTTAGCGACTAAAATATTTAGTCGCTAAAAACGTGACACTCCTTTTTGGCTACCATTTTTTTAGTCGCTAAAATCATGGTGTTCCTCCTTTTCAGCTACTAATTTTTTAGTCGCCAAAAACTTTTATTTTTTTTGCCTACTAACTATTTCGTCGCCAACAAGTTCCTTTTTTATTTTTTAGCTACTAAATATTTAGTCGCCAAAAATTCTATTTATTAATTTTTTTAAAATGCTTAAATTGAATATTTTTCATTAAATTCCGAATTATATGCATTTCATTATTGTTAGGTTTTTATTCTTGGCAATCCCATTTGACAAAACTCCTTTCAGTTGTACTTTTATTCGTTCTTTTCATTTTAGTGAGGCTATGAGTCTTAGATGCGAATCTAACTCGAATTGTGCCTTGCAGAGAAGTTTCAGAAGATAATTCTTTCATGTTTGCCACTTCGCTGACTATGACGGGGATCGAGCTACTTGTCCGCTCGAGCGGAGAATCCTTGGTTCCAGTAGTTTGACCTGTCTACAAATATACTGTGAGGTGTGTTTTTACGCTCGAGTGTCCATTTTCCCGCTCGAGCGTACATCCTGGTTTGGAACACGCGATATAGAGTCCCCGCTCAAGCGTCTATTCCTACGCTCGAGCGGACCTCGCGATCTCAGCTTCTATAAAACCTTAAGTTGCTTCAAATCTAAGGTTACGCTTTCAGATCTTCTTCTTGGATATTAGGGTTTATATCTGTGGCTATTTTGCTAGTTTTCTTTGATGTTTTGATTGAGTATTCAACTCATGGTTTAAAAGGTATACATCAAAGGATTGTTTGATTATTCAATACAAAAGAGAGAGTTGTTCTTTGGTGGATTCTGGGGAATTCGAGTCTGAAGCTTTGGTGGATTCTAGAGTGGCTTATCGTTATGATTCGACATCAGCATTGTGGATTCAACGTTGGGCAAAGACAATTCCGAGGTGAAGACCGTGGTGGAAGAGACATCTAGGGGTCAGTTTAATTCGGGCGTGAATTCGCTAGGTAATTGAGAGTACACTTGTGTAATTCCTTTTGTCTTCTTAGTGGATTATTTTGTGACTTTTGCCCGTGATTTTTTTTTATCACAATTGGAGGCGCTCTAATTGTGGTTTTTCCACGTTAAAATTGTTATGTCGATTTGTCTTGATTGTTTGATTGGGATTGATATTTACTGCTTAAGATTGATACATAATCATAAATCAATATCTAGGGGATTTCTAGATTTTTCAATTATCAATGCAACCTGTAACCTGTACATATACGGAATAATACATTTATCAATTATCATCTAAATCCATTATCAGTAATACCCATTTCATTATTAACAATTCAAAAAGTTTAACTTGTAACATCATATTCCAAATATCATATAAATCCACACTATCCAAGTATACTCCATCTAAATTAAATATTACATGACAAATTAAGGTCGATCCATTAAGCCTCTTTCCCAGATTGTGGCTCCCTAAAGTACAACAGAAATTCATTTCTCATCACTTTGAATTTTGGTAGTGTCATCAACAATTTATCCCCAAATCCTTATGTTGCAAACATCATGGATGTAACTGAAATCATTCAAGGATCTATTTATCTAAAATAAAAAACTGAAGCTGGATAATGAAGTGAGTTTCTCTGTGTTCAGGAAATCAAAGTGGATTTAACATTCAAGCTACTGGCCTGTTTCATCTAAAGGTGCTAAATCTCTTTCTTCCATAGTACCTTCCCATCTATAAGAGATGCATACAACTCCGAGCCCTTTTCCCTAAAATTAGTTAGTACACTACTTAAGATGGATTCCTTTTCATCCATTGCAATTTCAAAATGTAAGGGGAGAGAGAGAGAGAGAGAGAGAGAGATGAGTGAGAAAAGAAGAAGGTAAAAAGACGGGACAAATAAAGAATTGGAAATATTATTTCAACTGATTTGTGTAGAAGACATGAAGAATAATCAAAATAACAAACAAACATAGATAAGTTGGATCAACTATACTCCAAAAAGGAAATAAAAAAATAGCCAAGTCAATAACAAAAAAACTGACAAGCCTATGAAATATAAGTTGGTCAGAATTTCATGCCTGTTTTTGACTCCTTGCATGACTAAAAACCCATTTCAGGTCCAGGAGCCAGAGTTCAGAAAGGCAACATAATATTTCATTCAATTTTTGGGTCCAACATCAGAGAGAGAGAGAGAGAGAGAGAGATTACTGTCAGTTTTTTATTCACAACCTGTTAAAATCACCAAATTAATTCTCCATATTACAACAGGTAGTATTAAATCCAAAGGGAGAGAATAAGATTGTCAGAACATTACTACTAAGAATAAAATGGTCAAGTAGAGCTTAATTTCATTTCTAATTTCAACAAATTAAAGTAATCATATGTGATTTATGATTGAAATTTTATTCAAATATCAATCCATGCAAGAAGCTAGTCATTTTAGTTACAAATGAATGTGTCTCTAGTATAATAGTAACTATAATCAAAATTGATTGCAACAAGCCCATTATAGATACCTATAGACACCCCATTTTTGACCGACCTTAAGACTCAGACGTCATCGATTGAGCGCTCGGTGATGGTGCATGTTGTGCTCGTTTAGAGATTTCGGAGTTTTGGCTGAGAGCCTCGCCTCCGAGCCTCTGAACTCTTTTGTGCTTCGGCTCGGTTTGCGGACTGAACTTTGTTTCTCTTCCCAGAGGGAGGGAGAGGTCTTGCAAACCATCTCTTTGTGGTCGTAGACCACTTTTCCCGCTTGGAGACTAGTTTCTGGTTTTTGGAGCCTTCGGCCGCGCACCTTGTCTTGGGACCGCTTAACGTTCTCCGTTTGGTGTGGTTTTTGAACCACACCTTGTTGCCTCTACCTAGAGGAACACTGTGGTCTGGGAGACCACTTTTGTGGTTGCATACCACATTTGGTGCTCGTCAGCTAGTTTTCGAGGCTTTCGGCCGCGTGCTTTGCCTCCCGATCTCTCGTCTTGCGTCCGTTTTGGTTTGTTTTTGGTACAAATCTTGTTTTCCTTGTTTGGAAGGTGGTACAAGGGTGGGAGACCACTTTTTCTCCTTGGAGACCACTTTTCCTTCTGCCAGCCAGTTTTCTGGTAAGATAACTGGCTTACTTGGCCTTTGGGCCACATTTTCTGGTCGGCCACCACACCACTGGCTTTATTTCATGCCCTGGACTCTCTCCCACCATGGCCGACCAGTTTTTGCTCTGGAAGACCACTTGAAGTGGTCGGCCAGCCACTTTAAGTAGTAGGCCGACCACTTCAAGTGGTCGGCCAGTTTTTGACACCTTTTTGGAGATATTTTCCTCCAGCTGTAGCTGGAGGACATTAGGGCCATCCTCCATACACGTGTATGGAGGGATTGCCTTGGTGCTTAGCTTCTCTTAGAAGCTTTGCCTTTCCTCTTCTATAAGAGGGAAGCTCCCCCTCCCTCCTCTAGGTTCAGAAAATTGCCCTTAGAGAGATATATATAGTTTTGTATCTATCTTGCTTGGTTCTTCATTTTTGTGCTTCGAAGGTGTAGATTTGTCTTAGTTTAACACACAAACACACATTCAAACACCATCCTTGGGTAGCTGAGGTGCTAAGGAGTTGTTTTTGGTGTTCTTGGACTAATTTAAGCTCAAAGAACTTGCTGGAGTTACAGTGGTAAAGAAGGTCTTCAAAGGTTAGTCTTTGACCTTTAAAACCCCATTCTTGCTTAAGCTTTTGAGCCTATTTACATGCTGTTAGGCCTTGTTAGGCTTTATTTTGAGCCATCCCTTTAGGCTCATGTTGAAGCCTTTGCATGACCTTTCTACCACTGAAATCCAAAGGATTTTCAGTGGTGGAAAGGTGGTTTTGGTGTCCTAAATAGGAGAGGGTCATCCCCTCTCCTTTGTGTCTTTGTGTCTTATTTACTTGCTTTGAATGCCTCATGTTTGAGCACCTTTGTTAAGCTTGTGTTGGCCATATCTTAACTTGTATTTGTGGTTATTTTGCTGAGGCATATCACTGTTTTTGCTTGCTTTGGTCACTCCATGCATGGTTAATACACTTGTAGTGTAAATCACACAAACTAGCTTTGTATGCCTCATGAAATAGCATGTCATTCTAGCTTGTTTTCTTTCCATTTCAGCATGTTTTTGGTGATGTTTTACCATGTCATGACTCTGTTTTGGTTTGGTTTGGTTGGCCTTTGCATGCTCCTTACACTTGTAGTGCATTTCCATGAAATAGCCTAACATGCATCATGTTGTAACATGTCATTTTAGCATGCTTTTGGCTTAACTTCATGAAGCGTTTGTCCATGTTTTAACATGCTTTAGGTCTAATTTTGGTTGTTTTGGTCATGCATGACTTGCTTTGTATAGCCTTGGTTCAATCTAGCTTGTTAGCCTTGTGTATTGAATCCTCTAGCATGCATTGCTTGGCCTATTTCAGTGATTTGGTATCATTTATTATGTGATTTCAGTTCATGTTTCATGGCCATGCATTCACATTTGTCACTCATTCAATGCGTTTGAGGGTTGGCCCTTTTATGCCTTAACATGAACCATTGCATATGCCTTCATGCCATAGCTTGCGAGCCATCATTTCAGTGCTTATTTGGGGTTATTTTGCCATGATATAACTCTGATTTTTTATTGGTTAAGTCATTCCATGCTTAGTCCTAATAGGTGTAGTGTAATCCACCTTATTTGCCTTGTATGCATCATGCCTTATGCCCTCCATGCTAGCTTGTTTTGGCTTCCTTCCATGCATGTTTTAGACTCATTTTAACATGTTCTAGGACTGTTTTGGATTGCCTTGGTCACATGCTTCATGTTTTGTATACTTGTAGTACAAATGCTCTTGCTTGTCTCAAGCTTTGAGCACCATTGCATGCTTCATTTATGTTGTGTACATGATTTGGCATCGTTTAACATGACATTTCAGAGCATTTAGCATTGCCATGTTCCTACCTCAATCATGCTTTAAGTGCCTTTGAATGTTATGCATTGTTGCCTAGTTTGCATGCCTAGGCCTTTGAGCCCTCGTCTTAACATGTTTGGGTCCTTATTTTGACCTACTTGAGCTTTGTCTATGCTTAGTTCATGCATTTGTGCCATGTATTGCATGTCTCCTTTGTAGTCCTCTTTACTAGCTTCATACTTTAAGGAGCCTACCATGCTATACTTGTGTTGATTGAATGATTTGGCATCATTTCTTACCTTGTTTCAGTGCATTTAGTGTTGCTACACTTCCATACTTTTCACTCTTTTAGTGTTCTTGAGAGTTGCACCTTAGTGCCTTAATTGGTGAGCCAATTGGCATGTATGCTTGCATGTGTTTTCGGTGCCTTCGTTTTAACATTATGGCCACTAATTTGGGCATGATTGAGGTCTACCCCTTTTAGTTTAAGTCCATTGATTATGCCATGTATATTGCATTGAGTATGCCATATTATTCATTGCATTGAGTATGCTATCCTACATTGCATTGTGCATGCCATGTGGTTATTTGCATTGTGTATGCCAAGTTGTTCTTTGCATTGAGTATGCATGTTCCTAACATTGCTAAGTTGCCCTTGTAGCATTGCATTGTGCATGTATGTGTTAGCATTGTTTGCATACCATTTGCATTGGTAGTTTGATCATGTTGTATTGCATATTGTTGCCCCTTGTAGACGCGCCCCTTCGGGCTTTGCTTACTACAGTTTGGACTCAAATGTCATGGTTCTTAATCTGATCTCACAATGTGCGATGTGAGATTGATAAATCACCAAAGAGTCCAAATCTGGCAAATCGTTTTGGAAAACTAATTTTTGTAAAGAAGTGCCAAACATGGACTACTTTGCCAGATACAGAGTCGCCACATAAATATTTTATTTTGGGGGAATTTAGGAAACCCTGACTCGTGCCTAAGGCCACGTGTCCGTCATCACCAAAGTTGCCTCGGCTCGGGAACTTGGTTACGATTAGAGAAGGTCATCTATGAGCACCCCCGTTCGCCCGATCAAAGATCGACCTATACTAAGCATGATATCGAATTTTTTAAAACGCACGTGTTCTTATTCCGATTAATTAGCTAGAATTACTATGTGATGCGCACAACACACAAGTATAGACTAAATCGCCTAATTTGGAACAAAGCATTGCATATCCGTTTGTTAGGAAAATAGTTTGAAGTTTGCTACTCGCAAGTAGGCTAAAATGCAGATTTCAATGAATTGTTCCAATTCAACTAATCCAACCTTCACCCACAGGCATTCAGGCAGTTAAAGCAAATAAGCAGTTAGCCTCATGGTAAGCATGCTTTCATGGCAGTCAATAACATACATGCATCATGCTAAAGCATAAACACTCACAGTGTACTCCGAGCCAAAATAAAGAACTAGTTAGAAATCAATGCATGATCCTAGTTCATGTTAAGATGGCTAATGCAACACATGCGAAAATGAAACTAAGATAGGCTCAGCTATCCTAAGAATGTCATGTGAGATGCAACTTGGCACATGTATTCAAATAGGGATTGAAATGCAATGCAGTTAGTATGATGCGCCGAGCCCGGTGCATGCAATATAGATGAATGGATGCACGCATGCATAGCATAAGGATGCTAAATGAAATATGCCCTAAAACTAACTATCGTAAGCGGTTAAGTAAAAGGGGGAAAGAAATGGGGGTTGGAAGACATGCATCACACACACGCACGCTTATTACAACATTACGCCCTCTCGAGGGAGGGACCGAATAAAGAGCTAACTAGCTAATCTAAACTAATTAAACTAATTATTACACAACAAATTAATTAACTAATCCTAGTTAACTAATTATTACAAAACGAATTGAATAGCTAACGCATTAACTATTAAAGGTACAGCCCAAAGCAAAGGCAAGCTATCTAAGCATGGCAGCTAAAGAAAGCAATAAATTAGGAGCCTCAGAGGTAGAGGAATGCACGCATGTCCGGCCGCCTCGTTCGGAAATCCAATGCGATGCCCCGATTTGCCTCTGTTTTCATTTGTTCTCAGAACCTTGCACCAACCTCCAGAAAGATGAAACTTCACCTTGAGAATCATGTGGGAGGGTGGCCGACCACTTTTGGTCTCTCCAGACACCTGCCGACCACTTTTTGTTGTTGAAAACCAAGAAAAGTGGTCGGCCAGCTACTTTTTCTGGCTGGCCGGCCAGTTGTTGCTGCTGAACTGCAATTTGCTGCAACAGAGAGCAAGAAAGGGCATGGCAATGTATTTGCAAGATATGTGTGCACAACCACCCTCCCTATCATGTCATGAACTCAAGGGGGTGTGGTTCTCGACCCTCGGGTCACCAATCGCGCATTTCAATGCATGATGGCCGAGAGGCGAAGTTGCACAATTCAATATGAAATGAATGCACAAGTAAACACATAAAGCCTAAAACTCTATCATGGATGATCAAGAGCATCGGCAACCGGGAATTAAGGCACGTTTCATCACTTTGAGTATGAAACGTCTCTCGTTTCCCGTGTTTGGACTAACACCTATTCCAAACACAATGCAAGCAAGCAAGGCATACACAATGCAACTCAAGCATGCAAGTATGTAATATGACTTAAGCATGCAAACATGCAATGCAATATGAACAACCTAACAAGGCTAATGGCATGCACAATGCTAAAGCATGTAACAACTAGCATACACAATGCAAATGCTAAGAACTAGATGGCATGCTCAATGCAAGGCATTCATAAGGTCCTAAGCATAATGTAATACATGCATGCACAATGCAATGCAACAAGGGCAACTTATGTAATATACCAAGCATGGCATGCTCAATGTAATATACATGTTATATCCAATGGACTTAAACCAAAAGGGGAGACCTCAATCACGCCCAAATCAGTGGCCATTGGTGATGAAATGAAGGCATATAAAGCAAGGCGTGCATGCACAATGCATTGGCCACCAAAGAGGCCAAAGAGCACAACTCTCAAGAGTGTTCAATGAGTGACAAAAATGGAAGTGTAACAACACTAAGTGCACTGGAATGAAGCAAGAAATGATCCAAAATCATTCAAACAACATAAGTAAAGCATGCTAGGGTCCTAAGGCATGAAAGCTAGTAAAGAGCAACACAAAGGAGGCATGCAATACATGGCACAAATGCATGAACTAAAGCATGGACAGAGCTCAAGTAGGTCCAATCATGGACCAAAACATGCTGAGACAAGGGTCCAAAGGCCTAGGCATGCAAGCATACGAGCTAAGGCATAAGCTAGGCAAACATGCACAATACTCGAAGGTACTTAAAGCATGGTTGAAGTGGGAACATGGCAAGTTTATATGCTCTGAAATGTCATGTTAAGTGATGCCAAATCATGTACACAACACAAATGAAGCATGCAAAGGTGCTCAAAGCTTGAAGCAAGCAAGAGCATTTGTACTACAAGTATACGAAACATGAAGCATGTGATTGAGACAACCTAAAACAGTCCTAGAACATGTTAAAATGAGTCTAAAACATGTATGAAAGGAAGCTAAAATGTACTAGCATGAAGGGCATGAGGCATGGTGCATACAAGGCAAATAAGGTGGATTACACTACACCTATTAAGACCAAGCATGGAATGACTTAAGCAACAAAAATCAGAGTTATGTCATGGCATAATAACCCCAAAAACACGCTGAAATGGAGGCTCGCAAGCAAGGGCATGAAGGCATACGCAATGGTTCATATTAAGGCATAAAGGGGGAAACCCTCCAACGCATTGAATGAGTGATAAATGTGAATGTATGGCTATGAAACATGGACTGAAATCACATAACAAGTGATGCCAAATCACTGAAATAAGCCAAGTAATGCATGCTAGAGGATTCAATGTATAAGGCTAACAAGCTAGATTGAACAATAACTATACAAAGTAAGTCATGGATGACCAATGCAACCAAAATCAGATCTTAAACATGCTAAAACATGAACAAAATCTTCTCAGAGCTAGGCCAAAAGCATGCTAAAATAACATGTTACAACATGATGCATGTTAGGCTAGTTTAATGGGATTGCACTACAAGTGCAAGGAGCATGCAAAGGCTAACCAAACCAAACCTAAAAAAAGGTATAACATGGTAAAACAAGCCCAAAAACATGTTGAAATGGACACAACATAGGCTAGAATGAGATGCTACTTCATGAAGCATACAAAGCTAGTGTGTGTGATTTGTACTACAAGTGTATTAACCATGCATGGAGTGACCAAACTAAGCAAAAACGGTGGTATGCCACAGCAAAATAACCACAAATACAAGCTAAGATGTGGCCAACAAACACTTAGTAAAGATGCTCAAACATGAGGCTTATTAAGGCATGTATTGAAGATGCAAGCGAAGGGGATGGCCCTCCCATTTCTAGGACCTTAAAACACCATCCCTACCACTGAAATCCCTCTAGATTTCAGTGGTGAGAAGGCCAATACAAGGTGGTCCCGAAGCTCACAAAAAATGCTAAAAAATAAGGCCAAACAAGGCCTAAGAGCGGGTAAACAACCCCAAACACAAAAATGATCTTAAACAAAGATCAAAAGCATGCAAAAATAGAACTTTTATCAGTTATAAGTTAAGCTTAAAACAACATGCAAGATAGGCTAAAAGCTTAGGCAAGAAAGGGGGTTTTCAGGCTTAGAAACTCACCCTTGAAGACCTTCTTTAAAGCTTCAACTCCAGTAGGCTTTTCAAGCTCAAGGCAACCCAAGAACACCAAAATCAACCCCTAAGCACCTCAGTAGCAAAAGTATGGTGTTTGAGTGTGTGTTTGTGTGTTAAAGTAAGACAAATCTACACTTTAAGGCATAAAAATGAAGAACAAGAGTGATATAGAGACAAAGCTATATGTAACTCCCTTAGGGCAAATTTCTGAACCTAGAGGAGGAAAGGGGACCTTCCCTCTTATAGAAGAGGAAAGCCAAAGCTTCTTGGAGAAGCTAAGCATCAAGCCAATCCCTCCATACACGTGTATGGAGGATGGCTCAAATGCTCTCCAGCTGTGCCAGCTGTCCTAAAATATCTCTAAAAAGGTATCAAAAAGCAGCCGACCACTTGAAGTGGTCGGCCTGCTAGTCGGTTGACCACTTTAGGTGGTCAACCAGAATAGAAACTGGTCGGCCATAGGTGGGAGAGGTCAACACACTAAATGTAAGGTGGTGGTGTGGTGGTCGACCAGAAAAGATGGTCCAAAGACCAAGAAAGCCAGTTATCTGACAAGAAAACTATCTAGAAAAAGGAAAAGTGGTCTCCAAGGAGAAATACTGGTCTCCCACCCTTGTACCACCTTCCAAAAAAGGAAAACAAGGTTTGTACCAAAAACAAACCAAAGCGGATGCAAGACGAGAAATTAGGAGGTGAAACACGCGGCCAAAAGCCCCGAAAGCTAGCCGACGAGCATCAAAAAGTAGTATGCAATCACAAAAGTGGTCTCCCCGACCACAGTGTTCCTCTAGGCAGAGGCAACAAGGTGTGGTTCAAAAACCACGCCAAACGGAGAATGTTAAGCAGTCCCATGACAAGGCGCGCGACCAAAGGCTCCAAAAATCGGAAACTAGTCTCCAAACGGGAAAAGTGGCTGTGGGGAAGTGGTTTTTGGAAATACTCTTCTGATCCGGGAAAACGCTCTTGATTCTCAGCTAGTCACCTGCAAAGACAAATATTCCGGTCGGGGGTGCCGGGATTAGCGCTCCGACGGGCAAGTCAGTTCCTCTACTTAAGAAAGCTTGTTTACTAAGTTTAGTGAAGTGTATTCTTCTTTTTTTTCTTACCCCCCATTCCAAGAACGCTGCTTCTTTATTTATAGCTGTTCCTCCTAAGGCCTCGGGGCCTGAGCTTGGTTTTCAATCATTACCTGTTCTTATATTCGGCCCCCAACGATCTTTATTAATCGGCTTACGTATCGTATTCGGCCCATCCTAGACTTGCAGGATGGGGCCGATTAATATTTGCTGGACGTCCGGTTAATGTCAGTACTAAGACATGCCCCTTCCGATTTATCCGTATTTTCGGCTCCCACAATTGCCCCCCGAACTCCCTATTGACGGTAGTTAATCGGCGTGTTTGGTTTGGAATTCGAAAAGCCCCTGAGATCAGGAGGCTTCGCGTATCCCAAGGTGTCAGAAAACGTTAGAAAGCGCACGCCTTTTCGTTTATCATTACACTTTCCCGCTTCATTCATGCGTCCTTCGCATTTATTGCGATTTGAAACGTCAGTCCCTTTCTGGTGCACATTTCATCAATCATCTGATACGTTTGGACCGCCAGTGCGCATCTCTTCTCTCACCCGCATTTTCTGCAACTTTTGCCCGTCTACCTTTGCCTCATCTGCTCCTCATAAGTTTTCTTCCCGTTCTTTGTAGCCCTATTCTCTGTTTATCATTTTTTACTTTCGGCGAAGCCTTGGACCTCCGTCGAAATGGCTAAACACCTGAAGGACCTCCTTTCTGAGAGTCGCATTTCCGGATTCCGGCGACATTTTTCCATTCCCGATGACGTCCATCTAGCTCTTGTAACGGACAGTACTCTGGACATGGAAAGGGAGGATCAGAATACAATCGTATTCCCCCTCCTGTCCATAGTGGAAGGCGGAGTCCATTTCCCCCTACACCCATTACTTAGGGCTGTCCTTCGCTATTGGAGTCTGATTCCTTCTCAGCCCAACGTAAATTTCTTTCGAATCATTATGGGTGTTATAGAGTTGAATCGGCGTCTTAGGATCAATCTTGGAATTCCGGCAATTCGGCACTGCTATGCTTTAGCCAAATCCTCTGGTCGGCTGGGTCGGTACTTCCTTAGGGCCAAGGATACTGACCATCATTTGGTGACTATGCTTGCCAGCTCTGGTAAGAGGGTTGACGATGTAATGGTCAATGTCCGAGGTAATTGGGAGTTCGCTGAAGGCGAAGATCGCCTAGACCCCATCCCCAGACATAAGGGTGACCCAGGTTGCCACGTAGTATCTTGTGTTTAATGATTTATCTTTTAATCGGCTTTCTTTCCTTAATCACTCCTCTTTTGCAGGTAATAAATTGAAGAAGATTCTGACTTGCGCTGACGAAGCGGTCCTTAGGGATATTAAGATTGCACTCGACTACTTTGGCCGCCCTAACGTGCAAAAACAGGGGAGAGCCGCCCACATTTTACTTCGGTACGAGCCCACTTACACCACGTTCTCGGCTGCGGACAACATTCCGATTCCATCCGGCGATCAGCAACTCTCGGCTCTTATCTTCCCCAGCTACAAGAACCTCAGGCAAATCGGTCTCGAAGATTCTGATTCGGGGCGAGACGCAGAGCCGGAAATACAAGCAGTTGCCGATCCGGCGAGAGAATTCACCGAGGAGGCCGAAGAAGTCGACGAGGCCGTGCGCTCGGCATTTGAGACTGCCGGACTCGATCAGCCTTCACCATCCGTGTCGAGTCGGGCAGAAGTCTCTTCCGGAGACATTTTCGCGAATTTAGGCGACCTACCCGGCGATTTCTTCGAAGGTATGGCGAAGGAAAGCCTTTCGCAAATGGCGCGTAGAAGAAACGCCAAGCGAATGGCTGCTCAACAAAAGGCCGAGACCGGCGAATCTGATCCCAGCTTGCCTAAGGCCTCCGTACCCATTGTTGAAGGGCTGGTTCAGGTTACGCCGGTTGAAACGAAAAAAGGGGGTGAACAGTAGGCCATTGAAGAACGGCAAATTCCGGAGGAGCACGGCCAAAAACGCAGCGCCGAGGGGGAAGCCAGTTCAGAAGCTAGTCCTGACAAACGGCCTCGCCTCGAGGAATCGGACGTGGTCGCTCCCTTTGTTATTCAGCCAAAGATCAGAGATACACCGATTTCTTCCAATGCTTCTGCCATTGAGGATCCGGCCGTTGCGTTGAGCTTGGCGGCTTCAATTTCCTTGCCGGCTGATAGTGCAGCCTTTTGCGCCGTGCCGGATATTTTGGCCGTAGCCTTATCTGCGCAGTCGGCACTCCTGGTAGGAATCTTATATTTATTTCTGAATTTATTTTTTATAAAGATATCTAATAATCCCTTATTCTTGCAGACCGTCGGCAGGATTGCCGACTTGGGCCACCACCTGCATGATGCTCTTGGCAGGGTTGACCGTTTGCAAGCCGAAGTGGAAGGTCAGAAGAGTAGAGCGGAGTTTGAAAAAATGAGGGCCGCAATGGAGAGCGCGCGAGCCGAAGCGGAGAAGGAGAGGGCTCGCTCCGCTGAACAGCTTCGATCTGACGCTGAGGCTAGAGCGAATGCGAGTGAGGAATCCCTCAAACTCTCGAAGGACGAACTTGCCCAGGCGGAGGCTCAGCTGGAGGAGCTGAAGGCGGCCAAGGAGAAAGCCGAATCTGAGGCTTTCGAGGCGGGAAAGAGCGCCACTTTCACTAAATATGTTGATGAAGTTCCCAAGTTTGAGAATCGGGGGTTCAAACATGGGTGGCTCAAAGCCCTTGCTGCCGCTGGGGTTACATCGGATTTGCCAATTCCTTATGAGCAAGTGGATGTCGAGCCACTCGAATCCGACACCGAGGAGTGATTTGGGAGGCGTTTCCTAATTATTATTATTATTTTTTTATTTTTTTTTTTATTTTTTTGTTTGGTTGGGTTTTGTTGGTTCAAGGTAGTTTTCATGTATAAATTGATTACTAACTTGTACACAATTTATCAATGAACATTTCCTTGTAATGCCACTACTTCCTGTGCACAATTTGTGTGATTATGTTAGTGAAACATTTTGCTGAGTTTGGCTCAAAGCCTTTTGCTACTTTGCGTAAAATTGTTGCCGAGTTTCAGCTTTTAGGGATTGAATATCCTATGTCAACATTGATTTGTCTTCTTTGTGTAAAATTGCTTTAGGGATTGAATATCCTGTATCAACATTGATTTGTCTTCTCCGTGCCGACTGGATTCGAATTATGAACTGTCAATTCGAGAGCCGGCTGGGGTCTCTGAGCCGGATAGATTGGTGAATCTGCCCTTGCCCCGGGCAGTCCTTGCGGGGTCGAGGGCCGGATGGGGTATTTGAGCCGACTAGATTGATGAATCTGCCCTTGCCCCAGGCGGTCCCTGCGGGGTCGAGGGCCGGATGGGGTATTTGAGCCGGCTAGATTGATGAATCTGCCCTTGCCCCAGGCGGTCCCTGCGGGGTCGAGGGCCGGCTGGGGTACTTGAGCCGGCTGGATTGATGAATCTGCCCTTGCCCCAGGCGGTCCCTGCGAGGTCGAAGGCCGGATAGATTGGTAAATCTGCCCTTGCCCCGGGCGGTCCTTGCGGGGTCGAGGGCCGGATGGGGTATTTGAGCTGGCTAGATTGATGAATCTGCCCTTGCCCCAGGCGGTCCCTGCGGGGTTGAGGGCCGGATGGGGTATTTGGCGGGATAGATTGATGGACTATGGTAGAATCGTGCCCCTGCCGTTGACTTAGCCGGCGTCGGGCGATTCAGGGTCTCCAATTAATGAGATTGCCTCGAACGTGCTGCCTCTGTGAAGGATAAATGAGGAAACGTACATCCTTTATGAGCTTGGTAGACAACTAAGCTGAGCTCTTGGGGGAAGACTGATTGCGCGGATGTCGAACCGACTTTTCTTCAACAGCAAAGGGGAAGCAAAGACCCTGGCTGAGCTTAGCGGAGATATGAATCGGGGTGGTGAACCCTCGCGGGCAGGAAGTAGGAGTGCCAGAGGTCGTGAGAGGCGTCAGTCTCCCCGACGTCGCAGTAGATCGCCCAGGCGAGAAAAGCAGTCGCAGGGTAAGGCTCCACAGTCCCGAGTCGAGGGAAGGTCCGACGCAAAACCGTGCCCATTAAGCTTTGCGGTATTCGTGAAGAATAGACCCATGACAGAGGCGGACTCGATCGTTCGAGATCCAGATGTAGCGGTCGACTTTGCCCGACAAATATTTCCGCCTGAGGTTCAGAAATCGATGCTGGGTCGACAGGATTATAAAGTGTTTCGCGAGGGCATTCACGGCGCAGTGAAGGGGCTTTACACTGCTTATGAAGTCGGCATGCGTCTGCGTGCTGCCCGTCAAGAGATGGAGAAGAAGGACGAACGTATTCGAAGTTTGGAGGCCCGCGTGGAGGCGGCCGAGCGGGAACTAAGGAAGGCCAAGGCGGCTCAGGCACAACCCACCGCGCACGCGAACCCAATTGTGGAAGAGAGGGTTACGAGTCGGCTTATCAGCTCCGCACTTGCCGATCGAGAGACGGCTAGTATGTTCGCAATAGAGAGTGCGAAGGGGAGGGCCTACGAAAAAGGTTTCCATGAGGGCCGAAAGGTGGGAATCGAGAAAACCAAGGAGACGCTCGCTGAAGAAGTATGCCGATGTGAAAACCGCGGGTTCAGGCACGGTTGGATCGAGGCATCTCAAGCCGCAGAAGCTCTTCGAGCGTCGGGAATTGATTCGGCATCACCACGCTACAGGAGTAAAGATTTTCCGTTTTGTGCCTTTGAGATTGAGAAGAGTGAGGATGAGGGTGACGCCGTATGAATTTTATAGTCTTAAGATTGGAACGCAGAGCGTGTTCGAAACTATGTAACTTATTGTTTTATTAAATAAAGATTGTTTCATTGTCATTCATATTCGGCATATGTGTATTTCGTGTTGCTCAAATGTTTGAATGTCTAGATATTGCCTGACCCAGACAGCCGTTAACTGCCCGGCAAAACGCGGGCCTACCGGCAATATCCGCACGTGGGCAGGGCCGACACGTCCGCGGCGACCGTTAGGGCTTTATTGAGGCTGTTTCAACGGCCATTTATCTCCGATTTGGGTGAGCGTATTGACGCTTGAGCAGTTGGATTGATGGGCTGGTCGACGGTGATCGGCATGTGAATATTGGCCGACCGGTTTTAATAAAGTTATTTCGCTTTGGCCGAGCCAGCGCGCGTTTCGGCCAGCCGTCGGGATAGTCGTGGCGAATGTCAATCGACGCTTGTTTTTTTTTTTTTTTAACCAATGCATTTTTGGGAGTTAATAAAATTTTCTCGGGGTTGGGACCTCGAGATCGAAATCGTTGCTGAGAATAAAAGGGATGGGCGCTTCGCACCAGTAGTCCCATTTGACTCATCATTCTTTGTCTGGTATGGTGATTTTGGTTACATTCAAATTTCAGTCAAATTCGGTGTTGAGATGGTTTGCGACAGAAAACCTATCCGTGAAGGAGTTAGGTCATCCGAAGGGCTTGAGTTCTATGAGTCTCCAACCGAAGGGCTTGAGTTCTATGAGTCTCCAAGCGCAGGGCTTGAGATCTATGAGTCTCCAAGTCGTCGAAGCAGATCACCCCGAAAGGAGAGTCAACAACTGTCAAGTTCATTCTTCCTTGTCCTGGATCTTTGCCTTGACATTGTCAATGGTCTGCTGATCTGGTGGAATACCCTTCTTATCCTGGATCTTGGCCTTGACATTGTCAATGGTGTCAGGGGCAGTTTGGCGTTTATGCAAGTCGCGGGCTTAAGCATAACTGGTTCAAGGTAGTGCACGCCGTGGAGGGGTTTAAGGTGACGGTCGTCGATCCGGCGATGCTGCTTTACTGGCGCGTTTTGTCCCTTTTTTGCTTTCGATATTGTAATGTTCGAATGCGGGTTGTATTCATGTAACAACTGTTTAATCAAACAAATGGTTTTATTTTAAATCTATTTGCGTGTTATTCTGAATTTTGGAATGTTGCTTGTGTACTAAGGCTCATTACTTCGAATACATGATCTGTTCCAGCATGTTACACAGGATCAATTATCAATATCTTTTGTTCGTGCCAACGTTTGCTCCGGATTCGGAGACACGATTAGCACTTAGCACTGTATGATCCGTTTCCAAATCCTGGGCCCATTTGGCATTTGGCCTTAAGGAGATTAATCGCCTCCGAATCCGGAGACTTAATCGGCCCTAAGGCGGCATGCGCCAAAGGGGGCTCCGAATCCGGAGACTAAATCGGCCCCAAGGCGGCATGTGCCAAAGGGGGGCTCCGAGTCCCGAGACTTAATCGGCCCTAAGGCGGAATGCGCCAAAGGGGGCTCCGAGTCCGGAGACTTGATTTGGCCAATCGTGATACACGAAGGGCGCTCCGAATCCGGAGACTTAATCGGCCCTAAGGCGGCATGCGCCAAAGGGGGCTCCGAATCCGGAGACGATTTGGCCAATCGTGATACACAAAGGGCGCTCCGAATCCGGAGACTTAATCGGCCCTAAGGCGGCATGCGCCAAAGGGGGCTCCGAATCCGAAGACAATTTGGCCAATCGTGATACACGAAGGGCGCTCCGAATCCGGAGACTTAATCGGCCCTAAGGCGGCATGCGCCAAAGGGGGCTCCGAATCTGGAGACTTAATCGACCCTAAGGCAGCATGCGCCAAAGGGGGCTCCGAATCCGGAGACAGTTTGGCCAATCGTGATACACGAAGGGCGCTCCGAATCCGGAGACTTAATTTGGCCAATCGTGATACACGAAGGGCGCTCCGAATCCGGAGACTTAATCAGCCCTAAGGCGGCATGCGCCAAAGGGGGCTCCGAATCCGGAGACTTAGTTTGGCCAATCGTGATACACGAAGGGCGCTCCGAATCCGGAGACTTAATCGGCCCTGAGGCGGCATGCGCCAAAGGGGGCTCCGAATCCGGAGACTTAGTTTGGCCAATCGTGATACACGAAGGGCGCTCCGAATCGGCATGCGACAAAGGGGGCTCCAAATCCGGAGACTTGGTTTGGCCAATCGTGATACACGAAGGGCGCTCCGAATCTGGAGACTTAATCGGCCCTAAGGCGGCATGCGCCAAAGGGGCCTCCGAATCCGGAGACTTAGTTTGGCCAATCGTGATACACGAAGGGCGCTCCGAATCCGGAGACTTAATCGGCCCTGAGGCGGCATGCGCCAAAGGGGGCTTCGAATCCGGAGACTTAATCGGCCCAGAGGCGGCATGCGCCAAAGGGGGCTCCGAATCCGGAGACTTAGTTTGGCCAATCGTGATACACGAAGGGCGCTCCGAATCCGGAGACTTAATCGGCCCTAAGGCGGCATGCGCCAAAGGGGGCTCCGAATCCGGAGACTTAATCGGCCCTAAGGCGGCATGTGCCAAAGGGGGCTCCGAATCCAGAGACTTAGTTTGCACAATCGTGATACACGAAGGGCGCTCCGAATCCGGAGACTTAATCGGCCCTAAGGCGGCATGCGCCAAAGTGGGCTCCGAATCCGGAGACTTAGTTTGGCCAATCATGATACACGAAGGGCGCTCCGAATCCGGAGACTTAATCGGCCCTGAGGCGGCATGCGCCAAAGGGGGCTCCGAATCCGGAGACTTGGTTTGGCCAATCGTGATACACGAAGGGCGCTCCTAATTCGAAGACTTAATCGGCCCTGAGGCGGCATGCGCCAAAGGGGGCTCCGAATCCGGAGACTTAATCGGCCCTAAGGCGGCATGCGCCAAAAGGGGCTCCAAATTCGGAGACTTAATCGACCCTAAGGCGTCATGCGCCAAAGGGGGCTCCGAATCCGGAGACAGTTTGGCCAATCGTGATACACGAAGGCGCTCCGAATCCGGAGACTTAATTTGGCCAATCGTGATACACGAAGGGCGCTTCGAATCCGGAGACTTAATCGGCCCTGAGGCTCCGAATCCGGAGACTTAATCGGCCCTGAGGCGGCATGCGGCAAAGGGGGCTCCGAATCCGGAGACTTAGTTTGGCCAATCGTGATACACGAAGGGCGCTCCGAATCCGGAGACTTAATCGGCCCTGAGGCGGCATGCGCCAAAGGGGGCTCCGAATCCGGAGACTTAATCGGCCCTAAGGCGGCATGCGCCAAAGGGGGCTCCGAATCCGGAGACTTAGTTTGGCCAATCGTGATACACGATGGGCGCTCCGAATCCGGAGACTTAATCGGCCCTAAGGCGGCATGCGCCAAGGGGGGCTCCGAATCTGGAGACTTAGTTTGGCCAATCGTGATAAGTGCCCCACTGGGAATCGACATATGATTTTCAGCGTCGAGGAAAAGTAGTTCATATTGCAGGGGCGAAATATATTTACAGTTATCAGAGCCCACAGATCGGGTCAGTGATAGGGTTTTCGTCAGAACTCTGCTTGTGCCGATTGGGGGGAACCACGTATTTCTTCAATGCCATAGGTTGTTGGGAAACGCAGAATCTGATGGTAGGTGCTTGGGACGGCCTTCATGATATGTAGCCAGGTTCTTCCCATTATAGCATTATATGGCGAAGGGAGCTTCACGACCAGGAATTCCACTTCGACCGTTCTAGACCCTGCTCGAACAGGTAATGTGACCTTGCCCAATGGGTATTCCGGGTTCGTATTAAAGCCGAACAGTGGGTGAGGTGCCGGAGATAGATCTGCCTCGTTAAGGCCGAGCTTAACGAAAGTTTGATAGTACATGACCTCTGAACTACTCCCTGGATCTATGAGGATTCGTTCAATGATGAACCGGTTTATGCGTAATCCAATGATCAACGGATCAATGTGGGAAGCTGTTGCGTCATTGAGGTCGGAGTCGTTAAAGGCAATTGCCGGAGCTTCTTCGGACCGGTCAGTCGAAGTACGGCGCCCCTGTAAAGTTGGGTGCGATCGAATTGTGTGCATGGCCGGGAGTGTAGGCAGGCTGTAAATTACGTGGATCACGCCAAATGGGGGAGAGTCCTGCCTTAATGCTAATGCCTTGGTTGGCTTTCCCTGTTTCACATACTGCTGCAGTCGGCCGTCTTGCACCAGTTCCTCCAGGTGGTCTTTTAGTGCGTAGCAACTCTCTGTTTCGTGGTCGTGATCTTTGTGATATTCGCACCTCCGGTCCCTTCGTCGTGTATCGGGTGGTCCCACCATCTTTGACGGCCATTTGAAGAATGGAAGGTGTTGGATTTTGGTCATTACAGCGGTGATTGGCTCTGACAGTTCCGTGTACTTTTTGTCGGCGCGCCTCGAGCGCCTACTGTCGACTTGCAATTGCTCATTCGTCGGATGGGAGCATTGATCGCCCGATCGGCGAGAGTCCTGCCTTTTGTCCCGTTTAGCACGTTGTCGTGGCTCGGGGCTCAGAGGTGGCACGGAGCTTATCGACTGAGCAATGTCAGGAGGTCCCGATTTGGTGGACGCTTGACTAGCTTTGATCATCAGGGAATCGTCTTCCACTTTGCAATACTCTTCGACTTTCTTCATCAACGCCCAAACTGTTTTGGGGGGTCTTCTGGTCAGGGAGTTGTGAAGAGCACTGTCAGGATGTAGTCCCATTTTGAAGGCGGTAACGGCCATGGAATCGTTGCAAGCGTCGTCAACGAGATTAAAGCACTCCCAATATCGCGCCGAATATGCTCTCAGCGTTTCTCCCGGTTGAATTTGCATAGCCCAGAGAGAGTCGGCCTGTTTTGGCTGTACCTCGTTGGTGATAAACCTGGCCCTGAAGGATTTTTGCAATTGATGGAAACTTCTGATCGAAGCCGGCTCCAGCTTGTAATACCATCTGACAGCTAGTGGCCCCAAACTGCTGGGGAATATGCGGCACATGAGGGCTTCATTGTCTGCATGCAACGTCATGGCCTGCTTGTAGTGACGTATATGATCGGTGGGGTCTGATTTTCCGTCGTAGAGAGTAAATGACGGAGCTTTGAACTTCTTGGGCAGGATCGCCCTCACAATTCGTCGGATAAAAGGATCGTGCCGGTCCTCTTCATCTGAACTACTTCTTCTGCGCTTGTTCCTTATATGTGGGCTTTTTTCAGAGAAGCTGGAAGTGTCCGAGCGTCCCTTGTTATGCTCCGTGGATAATGAATTGGAGTCGTTATCAGTTTTCCTTGGTCGGGCTCGAGGTCGTTGTTTACCTGCCCTCAGGGGTCGTTCGGGGTCTTGGCGCGCGGCTTCTTTGGATTTTGCTACTTCTAGGGCCAAATCTTGTCGGAGGCGTTCATTTTCTGCGAGCATATTTTCCAGCCTTTGCTCATTCTGTTTAGCTTGTTCTATGATGGCTTGCATCGTCTCCTGCGCTGAAGTCGTTGGTGAATCAAAATTCAAGGCGCGTCTCGCAGCGATGGTTTCCTTCTCGAGCAGATCTGTCGGGGTGATGTCGTCTCTCTGTATAGTCTCGTCGGTGGCTATCGGAGGATCTTGCGTCACGCCTTCGATGGATGTATTTGAGTATTCCCACAGACGGCGCCAATTGTGGGGAAGTGGTTTTTGGAAATACTCTTCTGATCTGGGAAGACGCTCTTGATTCTCAGCTAGTCACCTGCAAAGACAAATATTCCGGTCGGGGGTGCCGGGATTAGCACTCCGACGGGCAAGTCAGTTCCTCTACTTACGAAAGCTTGTTTACTAAGTTTAGTGAAGTGTATTCTTCTTTTTTTTCTTACCCCCCATTCCAAGAACGCTGCTTCTTTATTTATAGCTGTTCCTCCTGAGGCCTCGGGGCCTGAGCTTGGTTTTCAATCATTACCTGTTCTTATATTCGGCCCCCAACGATCTTTATTAATCGGCTTACGTATCGTATTCGGCCCATCCTAGACTTGCAGGATGGGGCCGATTAATATTTGCTGGACGTCCGGTTAATGTCAGTACTAAGACATGCCCCTTCCGATTTATCCGTATTTTCGGCTCCCACAGTGGCCTACGACCACAAAAAGTGGTCTACGACCATAGAGAGATGGTCTACAAGACCACTCCCTCCCTCCCTCCGGGAAGGGAAAACAAGACTTGGTCCGCAAACCGAGCCAAAGCACAAAGAGTTCCGAAGCCCGGAGGCAAGGCTCTCAGCCAAAACTCTGAAACCTTAGAACGAGCTCAACATGCACCATCACCGAGCGCTCAATCGATGACGTCTGAGTCTTAAGGTCGGTCAAAAATGGGGTGTCTACACCCCTGTTGCATTGTATTGTGCATGCATGCATTACATGGTGTTTAGAACCTTATGATTGCCTTGCATTGAGTATGACATGCAGTTCTTAGCATCTAGCATTGTGTATGCCATGTTATCCCTTTCATTGTGTATGCTATATTGTTAGTTGCATTGCGCATGCCATGTAGTCCCATGTTTGTATGCTTGAGTCACATTGTGTATGCCATGTTATGTGTTGTATTGTGTTTGGAATAGGTGTTAGTCCAAACACGGGAAATGAGGGACGTTTCATACTTGAAGTGATGAAACGTGCCTTAATTCCCGGTCGCCGACGCTCTTGATCACACATGATAGGGTTCTAGGCTTTATATGTTTACTTGTGCATTCATTTTACATTGAATTGTGCAACTTCGCCTCTCGGCCATCATGCATTGAAATGCGCAATTGGTGGCCCGAGGGTCGAGAACCACACCCCCTTGAGTTCATGACATGATAGGGAGGGGTGGTTGTGCACACATATCTTGCAAATACATTGCCATGCCCTTTCTTGCTCTCTGTTGCAGCAAATTGCAATTCAACAGCAACAACTGGCCGACCACTTTTTTGGTTTTTCAACAACCAAAAGTGGTCGGCAGGTGTCTGGAGAGACCAAAAGTGGTCGGCCACCCTCCCACAGGACTCCCAAGGTGAAGTTTCAGCTTTCTGGAGCTTGGTGCAGAGTTCTGAGAGTAGATGAAAACAGAGGCAAATCGGGGCATCGCATTGGATTTCCGAACGAGGCGACCGGGCTTGCATGCATTCCTCTCCCTCTGAGGCTCCTGATTTATTACTTTCCTTAGCTACCATGCTTAGATAGCTTGCTTTTGCTTTGGTTTGTACTTTAATTAGTTAAACTAGGATTAGTTAATTAATTCATTGTGTAGTAATTAGTTTAATTAGCTTAGATTAGCTAGTTGGCTTCTTATTCGGTCCCTCCCTCGAGAGGGCGCATTATTGTAATAAGCGTGCGTGTGTGTGATGCATGTCTTCCAACCTCCATTTCTTTCTCCCTTTTACTGAACCACTTACGATGGTTAGTTTTAGGGCATATTTCATTTAGCATACCTTATGCTCGCATGCGTGCATCCATTCATCTGTTTTGCATGCACCGGACTCGGCGCATCATACTAAATGCGTTGTATTTCAATACCTATTTGAATACATGTATCAAAGTTACATTTCACATGACATTCTAGAATAGCTGAGCCTGTTTTAGTTGCATTTTCGCATGTGTTGCATTAGCCATCTTAACATGAACTAGGATTATACATGATTTCTAACTAGTTCTTTGTTTTGGCTCGGAGTACACTGTGAGTGTTTACACTTTAGCATACTACATGTGTGTTAATGTTGCCATGAAAGCATGTTTGTCATGAGGCTAATTGCTTATTTGCTATAACTGCCTGAATGCCTATGGGTGAAGGTTAGATTACTTGAATTGGAACAATTCATTGAAATCCGCATTTCAACCTACTTGCGAGTAGCAAACTTCAAACCGTTTTCAAATGAATATGCAATGTTTTGTTCCAAATTAGGCGATCTAGTCTATACTTGTTTGTTGTGCGCATCACATAGTAAGATTAGCTAATTAACCGAAATAAGAGCACATATGTTTTGAAAAACAAGATATCATGCTTAGTGCCAATCTTTGATCGGGCGAGTGGGGGTGCTCATTAAATGACCTTCCCCAATCGTACCCAAGTTCCCGAGCCGAGGCAACTTTGGTAATGATGGACACGTGGCCTTAGGCACGAGTCAAGGTTTCCTAAATTCCTCCCAAAATAAAATATTTAGGTGGCGACTCTGTATCTGGCAAAGTAGTCCATGTTTGGCACTTCTTTATTAAAAATCAGTTTTCCAAAACGATTTGCCGGATTTGGACTCTTTGGTGATTTATCGGTCTCACATCGCACATTGTGAGATTAGATTCAGAAGCGTGACATTTGAGTCCGAACTGTGGTAAGCCCAATGAACAGAACGGAATCCCATGCCATCTCTTCGCGCGCGGAGCGCCGGGACGTTCGGGGCGCGTCCACAATACCACAAAGCAAAACTCAATAGCAGATGGGTTCTTGCTTAACCAATTAAGGAGGAGAATAAATCAAATATGATTCAAAGATAAGCTCAACACTGAACACCATGTTGACTTAGACCCAATTTGGTATCATAAACTTCACAGAAATGAAGAAAGATCAAACTATACCTGATCAATAGAAAGCAAAATAAATAAATAAAGTTAGTTAAATTACCATAGTCAGCGTTGAAACTTCTATTTATTAGATCACTAACAAACCATAAAAAAGAGCTACTCATTTAACATGTAATTTAGTAGCATATGGTTGAATCACAATTAAATGAACTAAACATGATCAATGTGTGTTAATTGTGTTATCTGTTTTAAATTTACATTGACATGTTTATACGCCGGTCGGATTAGTGTAGCTATTTGACGCAACTAGTTAAATAGGCCATGTAAATATTAAGGGGATTTTGACACAAGCTATTCATCGTCATCATCATCAACACATTCTCATCCATTCATCAGTATCAACACTAAAGCACAGGTAAAATAACATACATGTTAGATAGGGAATAGATCCAGAAGAATGAAAAATAATTGAGGGGTGCAAATATTCATCATTATCACCAACAAATTCGCATCCATTTGTAAGTACCAAAACATAGGTGCCTCTAATTGATCAGTTATATGCTAGAAAAAAAAAAAAAAAAACGAAAAAAACAAACAAACAAACAACTCCACAAATGGGGACAATAGAATGGGAAGATAAACACAAGCAACCCGCTTCCATGCCTCACTATTAAAACATTTCAGTCTACTTTCAAGTAGCAAAATAGAAGTTCTAGAAAATTAACATCAAGTAGAATTTTTCCATATCGTTAAATGACCCATAACTTATTTACCACAGTAGCGAGCATGGGAACAACATCGTTAGCTATACAAATTGAAGGATATAAAAATATTGAGGACTTCTTCAGTTGTACTATGGATTTTATTTTTGTAGTTGATACTAATGCAAAAGTGTAGATATAGCTTCTCTACACACGCTGGATCCATCAAGAGTGAAAGGTTTAATAGAAAGGATGCTATGTACCAGTGGCAGTGAAGATAAATGTATTCATCAAATTCATATTTGCAAACTTATTTAAGAACAAAAGGAAAAACTTCAACAAAAAATAATTCACAAGTACTTTCCCACATGTTATATAATGTCAGTTTTGAATCATAATTCCATTGCTGTAGTAAACAAAGCTACCGAGAATTGCAGTTATTATGAAACTTATAGTTTGCAATGCAAGTGATCTCTGATAAGTATTTTACAATTACGACAAAAGGACTTCTTGTTTAAGAGAATTAACGCTGCTTAATAATCAAAACATGTCTATAATGAACATATTCTAGATCTAAACTCTACTTCAAGATTTGTGTTCCTTCAACCTCAAGCATTCAGCTAATTGCTACAATTGAGATAAATAATATTCTGATATAATCATTATACAAGAGACCCACCAAGAATAGGGTTATCTTGATTTTTACAATATGTCAACACCACAATTTTGAACAATGAATTCATGAAGCATGTAATTCACTAGCATCAAATTTGTAACCTAAAAAATTGCTAGAAAACTTGGTGAAGTTGTTTGGGTCTACCTGAACATGATTTTCTCTTCCACAACAACCAAAATAACAAGCATTAGCTATAGGGAAACAGACCAGCACACAGAGACACATACACACCCAAATAAGGCAGGTAGTAAAAGTAACCTTGCATGGTAGTTAGTGCAGGAAAAATATTTTTGAGAAATAAAAAGAAAGAAGCCACTCTTATTGTAGATATAGCATTAAAACCAAATACCTTAAACCAGAGACAGTGTGTGCCCCAAAAAACCCAATTCACTTGCTGCAACAGAATAGGAGGGTCTCTTGTCTTTGACCAATCTTCCACTTTGCAAGAATCTACTTCTCAATAATGACTTCAAAACAAGTACAACATAAAACAGTCAAAAGAGGCATAATTTCCACATCTACGAATCAAATTCATCGAAACACACTGAAAGAAAGAGAAGAAAAAAAATCAACAAAATCAAAAACTTGTGATGGAGTATGCATACAAGTAACATTCGGATCGGAATCGATTGGATGATTGGAATTGGAAAGCCATTGCTTTGCATGCTCAACGCAGGGGATGTATAACGAATCCATCGATCCAAACTCTATGGCCTTAATCCAAACCCTAGGAGTAGATTAAGATAGTAAAATAAGAAGAAAAGAAGGAAGAGAAGAAACAAAGAGAGAGGGGCTTCCGAGAGAGAGTTCTTCAATGGCGAATCAAGATCTGCAACTCTAAGGAGGAATTATCTGGAGGGGAGAGAGAGAGAGAGAGAGAGAGTGCCTTCGTGATGTTCAGATATATCGACGGGTTGGATGGATAATACAATTTTGTGGATGGATTGGTCAAAATCAAAACTTAAATACGATAGATGAATTGAAATCAGTCAAAAACTTCAATTGGTAAAGAAAGCTAGCATAATGTCAAAGAAATCTACAAAAAATTGAATGAAGATTACGATATATATATACATAACTATATCTACATGTATCGAAATCAGTCAAAAACTTCAATCGGAAAAGGACAAAGAATAACCTGAATGTTGATGGGAGGGGAGGCAATGGTGAGCTGCGGTGGCAATGTTCGACGGTGGAAGATTGACGGACACTGTGGTCGTGTGCGATGCTGAGATGAGGGGCGGTGGTGATTGATTCTCTGTGAGAGAGAGAGAGAGAGAGAGAGAGAGAGAGAACGGTGTGAAGACTAATAGATTTGGGCAAAAATTTAGGCGCCAATATGACATATTTCCCACTAAAATTTTGAACACATTTGCCGACTAAATTTTAGTCGCTAACAATAGGTTACCAAAGATTAAAAAATATATATGTATTTTTCATTCGGCGACTAAATGGCTTTAGTCGCCAAAACTTAATACACGGCGACTAAAATATTTTTTTGTTGCTGAACATATGTTTTTGACGACCAAATCTTTGGTCGCCAAAGATAAAAAATAAATTTTTATTTTCTATTCAGCGACTAAATGATTTTAGTAGCCAAGACTCAATATACGGCGACTAAAATATTTTTTTGTCGCTGAAAATATGTTTTTGGCGACCAAACTTTTGGTTGCCAAAAATAAAAAATAATTTTTTATTTTCTATTCGACGACTAAATAGTTTTAGTAGCCAAAACTCAATATATGGCGACTAAAATATTTTTTTTGTCGCCAATTCTAGTATTTTTAGCGACTAAATTTTTTTTTAGTCGCCATTAATAAATATACCCTGATTATAAAAAATTAATAGCTAAATATTCCGTCCATTTGGTAGAGCTGTAGGAAAGTGATTATAACTTATAACTTAACAGCTTATAACTTATAGCTGTAAACATAAGCTGATTTTTTACTTATAAATTAAGTTTCTCCTCCCTCACTCAAAGAATAAGTTGATTTTTGATTTACAAAAAGCTCTAAGCTGTATTGTTAAGTTGAACCAAACACATCAAAATAGCTTAAATTAAGCTAAAAGCTGAAATAAGTTGAAAATAAGCCCTACCAAACATGGCCAACTTTTGCCGATTAAAAAAAAATTTGGTCGCCAATTTCATAACTTTTGGCGACTAAATTTTTTTTAGTCGCCTAATGTACATTTTGATATAATGTACACGAGTTTATGAGGAGAGACATCGGGGGAGTTTGAAAATTATGCAAGAAACTGGCCAGTCACCATTGATTATTTCTTTGCTCATTTCATATTGTGTATACTTTGTGGCTGATGCTTTTTCTGGGTAATACGAGAGAGCAGATAATTCAAGTTCAGCATTTGGATGAGAGATTAACACTGTGTTTAGTTGGGGAATTTAGAAAGTGATTTGAAAAGAAAAAGGAAAAAAGTGTGTGTAGCTGTGTGAAATGTAATTATATTTAATTCACGTTTCACCTACTTTTTCCTTTTTCCTTTCCAAATCTATTCTGAAATCCCCCAACCAAACACAGCGTAAAGGAGCTAGATGAAGAGAAAGAGAAATTGAGAAAATATCAACAGCTTGACGAGCAGTGGAAAGTTTTAGATAATACAATTTATGTGTGTATATATATTAAAAATAATCTTTTACGACATGTAAAATTATGCCATGAAAATTGTAATGATTTATGGTATAAAAAAAAATAATATCGTAAAAGATTATATATAGCATACAAAATATGTTATAGATATATTAAAAATAACCTTTTACAGCGTGTAAAAGTATGTCGTGAAAAGTATAATGATTTATGGTAGCAAAAAAATATTATAAAAGATTTTATATTGCATATAAAGTATGCTATAAATGTTTTAATTTATTATTTTTTACAACTTTACATGTATACCTTAAAGGATAATTTACTTTTCACACAGCATGTCATATAACAACATTTGTGTGCATGTCCTGAAAGAGTTTTTATGACATACATTGCAAACCGTTAAAATTTAATTTTGTTATAGTGAAGATTCTTGATTTTGAATGAAGAGAGTATTTTATTCGCTAGAAGCAAGTAGTTTGAATTTTTCCATATGTTTTTAAGTCTTATTTCTCTTATATTTGTTTGGATTTTTTTCTCACTTTCAAAGTTTCTTTTATCATAATTGATTGAATTAGCTTACATTATAATATCATTTACTAATCCCCAAAAAAAATAGTAATAAATAAAAAATAAAAATCGTATTTTAAGATTTTCACCATGTTATTTAATTAAAAATGTATTAGTTATATAGAATAACGATTTCAAAATACAGAAATGCCTTAACATGTAGGAATGTTTTTAATGAGTCAAATTTATTTTTTTTTACAAAAAAGTAATTTGGTTAGATTTCTCAAAACATTCAACTTCAATGCATAACGAAATTCATTGTTGAATTCAGCTTAAGATTTTGCTCGAGATAAATTTCTTTTTTTTTTCTATCCTATATCATTAGATCAATTTTGTTGTAAAAAAAAAAGAGGTAAATTATACCAATACAATTATATTAGTTTTCTTTAAAGTTTTAATTCACATACTGTTAGATTATTTTTCATTAGTAATTTATTAGTTGTATGAATAAAAAAATAATATTATTATCTTTTTTTTTTTACTTATATATATATAAATGATATTATTGTAATTATGTAAAAAATGTGGGACTAATAATATCAATAATTCTACTAGCACAAAATATGGAACACAAAATTATTCACAGAAAGCATATTGCTGTGTTTTTATATTTCACTTTATTTTTTTATTTTTTTTTTCACATACCTGTTGAAACATCAGCTTCTGTGAACTGATCTATATTTCTCTTCTGTGTGATAGAACTACTCTAATTATATTTTCTCCCAAATATTAGAGTTGAGTTGCTCATAGTGAGCACTTTGACATAAGTAGCTTAGATATATTGTTTTTTGAGTAATGCTAGACCTAAAAGTTCTATTAAAATTTCTATCAAATGTGATGTGAGTCTTACACTTATATGAAACATTTGGTAATAATTTTAATAAAATTTTTGAAATCTGTAGCATTTTTGTTGTTCTTCAAACAAGCAAAGATGGTTGGCCCAGTGAAAGGAGGGCACTTTAAAAATGGCACATGTGGGATTGGTCCACCTGAAAGTGATGAAGCAACCCCTCATTGATGACTCCAAAACATTGCAAAAAAGAGCTACACTTTGTTTTTTCCTTAAAAATAAAGATACATTTTCCCCAAAAAAACTCTCATATACATACATATTTTATTACATGTCTAAATTGAAGTGATCAATTTATGAACCACTAAAGATTTTAGGATATAGAGACAGTTCAGAATATATTACTTTTGGAATTGAATTTGACTTGCAGATGAGATTTTTGGCATGTTAGGATTCCAGCTTTGAACAGTTCATTCTTGTCCTCAAAGGGTTGTTTTTAATATGCCAATAATTGGAAACAGATTGGCCTAAAATACCTAACTTTGTTAGTTCTAATATGCCCCATGTAGGCTCACTACGTATGCCTACTTCCATGGGTTTTCCTTATGGGAGATTTAGAGTTCGTTTGGGACGCAGGTTGGTTTTTTTTTTTTTTGTGACTATTTTAGAGTTAAAAAGTTTCGTTATGAATGAATTTTTTGATTTTTTTGATTTTTGTAAACAAAAAAATGAAATGATTATAATTTGAATATGATATTTTATTTTATTAATTTTTAAAATTATTTTGTCTTTTTATTATTATTTTAGCCCCAAATGTGATATGCAAAACGAGCACTTAATGTGAAAGTTATTATGTTCTTTAAAATACTATATTATATATATTTTTTGTAATTATTTATTATCAGTCAAATCAATAAAAATGGGATTTGATATATCACCAATGATGAATATCGGATAAATTAAGAAGTGATTTGGAAACTTAGTTAGTTTTTTTTTTTTTTTTTTTTTTTTTTTTTTTTTTTTGTCCTTTTATGTGTAAAAAATTATAAGAGGTGATATAATTTAAAATTGATTAAAAACTAAGAGCTTGCTTTTTTCTTGCTTTCCAAATTGCCCCTAGGACGTTAAACCTACTGTTTATTAATTTAAATAATTAAATAATTGGAACTCCTCAATCACATAAAATTATATTGTGGTTTAAGGACAAACTCACGTGGTTACTCAATTTAATTTTTATTAATTAACATAATAAGATTTACTATTTTTATACTCACTCTGTCTCAAAATATTAGTCATTTATTTCATTTTTTATTATTCCAAAATATTATTTCCTTTTTAAAAACTAAGGATTAAAATAATATAAAATTTCTATTTACCTTTCTTTTAAATTCATTAATAACATAGCATTGTGGTAAGGCCTTGGGGTTTAAGCCCCAAGGTCACAAGTTCAACTCCCCACCCCCCCTTGGGCCAATCTCCTGGGCGGAAGCACTGTTGGTTAGGAGGTTGGACCTCAAGTTGTCTAGTCAGCACTTGGTGTGGGTTCAATGCTCCCCCGCTGTGCGAGTCCTGACTTAAGCGGAACTTGTCTTGGGAGGTCGGGGCAAGTTCCCAGGTTATAGTCTCCTCGCTCGGAACGGCTAACAGGACACCTTGGTGATCTCTGCAAGGGGCGCTGCCTTGCACCTGCGGGAGGGTAGGGAGGATTTTCCTGTAACAAAAAAAAAAAAAAAAAAAAAAAAAAAAAACATAGCAGGCACAATTATGACAATTGATATTTTTTTTAAAAAATATACTATTAAAGGGTAATTTTAAAAAACTAATATTTTAAAATATTATAATTGTACTATCAGAAAAAAGTTAGATTTCTCAAAAAAAAATTATTATTTTGAGACGGAAGGAATATTAATTTTAAAGAGACAATAGATAAGTATTCCCTCCATCTTAAAATATTAGTCATTTATTTCATTTTCATTGTTTCAAAATATTAATTATTTTTCAAAAATCAAGAAAAAAAATAATATGAATTTTCTATTTTACCCTTCTTTTAAATTTATTAACAACACAAACAGTATAATTATGACAATTGATATTCTCTAAAAATCTACTATCAAAAGATAATTTTGAAAAATTAATATTGTTAAAATATAATAATTATATTATAAAAAAATTAAATTTTCTAAAAAAATTATTATTTTGGAACGGAAAGAATAATAAAATAGGAATGGTATAAAATCAATGACCTCTTCTTAATCACCAAACAAAAAGACAAGCCCAAAAGTTGACCCACTTAGGCGACACACACGGAAAGGAGTGTAAAAATGGGCCGTGACCCGTGGGCAATCCAAAGCCCACCTGTGGCTCGGGGTGGGTCGGCCCATTTAGGCCTGTTTGGGTTTGGGCTTGGGTTTGAGCCCAGTTGGAGCCTGAGCCCTTGAGCCTAGGCTTGGACCATCATTTTAAAGCCTGACCCGGCCCAACTTGTGGCCCAGCCCATCAGTTAGCTTAAGGCCCACTCAAGGCCCGGCCCACCCAAGACCTAGTGTCACTTTTAGTGAAAAATAATAAAATTTTAGTAAAAAAAATTTTAACAAGAAAAAAAAATGGTCAGGCCTGCCCAAGCCTAAGGCCCCGGCCCACCGGCCCATCCAAGGCCCGAATACTCCTCGGCCTAATTTTTTGTCTATGGCCCAGTTCAACCTAACCCGAATTTTGGCGAGAGCTCGCAAGGCCCGACATGGGCCTGGTCGAGCTAGATTTACACCCTTACGAAAATGATGAGTCATATCAAGGAGTCAGAGTAGTGTGGTTTGAGTTTTTTAAATACACTTTTTAGAAAATTCTACTTTCTTGTTTTTTGTATTGTTTTTATTTTTATTGAATTTTTTTAATATTTTAAGCATTTTAAAAAAAAAAAAATTAGACACACCTAACATAAATACATTTAAAAAGTATAACTTTTGTGAACAAAAATCTTTAAAAAATTCACTAAATACCAAAAATACAAAACAAAAAAAAAAAAGAAAATTGAGTACATTTTTTGTATTTTGTGTATTTATTAATTTTTTTTAAAAAAAATTCACAAATATTTTACTTTTTAAACACATCTAAATAAGATGCATCTAAAAAAGTAAGAAAAAATGTTTAAAATTTTAAAAATATTCACTAAAAACAAAAAAAAATACGAAAAGCAAAATACTCAATTTTTAAAAACTTAATTCAAAAAACTCAAACCAAACACACTGATTCAAACTCTGTTTTTTATTCTTTACTGCATCAGATTTCTTTTTAATATAGATCTCTTTTATATTTAAAAAATTACTCTTTTTGTCTTAAAATATTAATTTTTTATTTGAATTTTTATTGTCCTAAAATATTAGTTATTTTAAAAAATTAATAAATAAAATAATATAAATTTAGTATTTTTCCTTTCTTTTAAATTTATTAATAACATAAAAAATATAATTATGACCTTTGATATTTCTAAAAAATTGCATTATCAAAGGGTAATATTAGAAAATTAATCTTTTAAAAATACAATAATTATACTATTAAAAAAAGAGATTCTCTAAAAGATACTATTATTTTAAGATGGATGGAGTATATTTTTATCATTGAAATTTGTAATCTATGCCTTAAAATTTTCTAAATGACCATCTTATTATTTTTCTTACCATTTATTCTTCCTATTATTATGACTATATTCTATAACTTTCCATCATTAAATTTTGCTTGAATTTATTCTTATTAAATTTTATATATAATTTTCAAACACAATGATATAGTTTAATGTTGACTCTTCACTTTAAAACAAAACACCCATGAACATGATTTATATTTATAACAATATCACTATTTTGTATAAATTTTTATGATATTTTTTTGTATAAATTTTTATATATGAATATAATTTTTCATTTTTATGTCCACTATTATATCTAGATTAGATCAATTTAATTTAGATATTGAGGAGAAGTGGTTTGGAAATACTCTTCAGATCTTAGGAGACGCTAGTGATCCGCAGCTAGCCACCTGAAAAGATACAAACACTTCGATCGGGGGTGCCGGAATTAGCACTTCGACGGACAAGTTAGTTCAGACACCCAAGATAACTTGTTTACTAAGTTTTGTGAAGTGATTCTTACATACCTACTAAATATGTTGTTCCTGTATTTATACTTGTTTCTTTCAATCATCGGGGCCAGGGCCTACTTTTTTATCATTGTCCTTTACATTATCTGGCTCTAATGCTACACACTTATTCGGCCCAAATATTATATTCGGCCCCCCCTATTCTCACTGGATACAGCCGATTATTATCAGCCTTGTATTGTGCACGCCTTCTTCCTTTGTCATTATTCGGCTCCCACAATTGCCTCCCAAACTCCCTATTGACGGTAGTTAATCGACGTGTTTGGTCTTGAATTGGAAAAGTTAAAATAGGTCAGGCGGCTTCGCGTACCCTAATATAGATGTCAGGATGCGCACACCTTTTTGTTTATCATTACGTTTTCCCGCCTCAATCGTGCGTTTCGCATTTATTGTGATTTGAAATTTCAATCCTTTCGAATGCACAGTTCGTCGAGTATTCGAGACTCTTAAACCGCCAGCGGATATCCCTTCTCTGACTCGCATTTTCTGCAACTCTTCTCCGTCTACCCTCGTCTCCGTTTAATCTTCGTAAGTCTTCTTCTCCCTTCTTTATGATCCTATTTTCTGTTTGACGTTTTGATTTCGACGAAATCTTGAATCCCTACGAAAATGGCTAAACACTTGAAAGACCTCCTTTCCGAGGGTCGTATTTTCGGATTCTGGCGACATTTTTCCATTCCCGACGACGTCCACTTATCTCTTGTAACGGACAGTACCCTTGATATGGAGAGGGAGGATCAAAATACTATCGTCTTCCCTCTCTTGTCTATAGCGGAGGGCGGAGTCCGTTTTCCCCTACACCCATTGCTTAGGGCCGCCCTTCGCTATTGGAGTCTGATTCCTTCTCAACCCAACGTAAATTTCTTTCGAATCATCATGGGGGTGATTGAGTTGAACCGACGTCTTAGGATCAACGTTGGCATTCCGGCGATTCGGCATTGCTACGCTTTGGCCAAATCTTCCGGTCGGCTGGGGCGATACTTTCTCAGGGCCAAGGATATTGACCATCACTTGATAACCATGCTTGCCAGTTCTGGTAAGAGGGCTGACGACGTAATGGTCAATGTCCAAGGTAATTAGGAGTTCGGTGAAGGCGAAGACCGCCTAGATCCTATTCCCAAACGAAAGGGTGATCCAGGTTGCCGCGTAACGCCTTGTGTTTGTTGACTTACCCTTTACTCGGCTTTTTCCCTTTAATCAGCCCTTGTTCTTTGCAGGTAACAGATTGAAGAAGATTCTTCCCTCAACCGACGGGGCAGTCCTTGAGGAGATCAAGTCTGCGCTCAGATACTTCGGCCGTCCAAATGTACAAAACCAAGGGAGAACGGCTCACATACTCCTCCGATACGAACCTACTTATACTACATTCTCGACTGCGGAAGGCATTCCAATTCCATCCGGCGAGCAACACCTTTCGGCTCTTATCTTTCCCAGCTTCAAGAGCCTTAGGCAAATTGGCCTCGAAGATTCGAATTCGGGGGCAGAGGCGGAGCCAGTGGTAAAGGTAGTTGCCGAACCAACCAGAGAGGTTACTGAGGAGGCCGAAGAGGTCAACGAAGCGATACACTCGGCGTTTGAGGCTGCCGGACTTAACCAGCCTTCTCTGTCCACTTTGGGTTGGGCAAAGTTTTCTTCTGGAGATATTTTTGCAAATTTGGGGGACCTACCCAGCAATTTTTTTGAAGCTATGGCTGGGGAAAGCCTTACGCAGATGGCGCGAAAGAAAAATGCCGAGCGAATGGCTGCTCGAAAGAAGGCCGAGGCCGCCCATTCTGAGCCCACATTGATTAAAACTTTCATACCCGTTATTGAAGAGACGATTCAGGTCGCTGAGGCTGAAACGGGGGAAGAGGTTGAAGAATAGGTCATTGATGAACGGCTGATTCCGGAGGAGCGGGGCGAAAAGCGTAGCGCCGAGGGAGAGGCTAGGTCAGAAATTAGCCTTGATGCCAAACGGCCTCGTTTAGAAGAGTCGGACGTGGCTGCGCCTTTTGTTGTTCGGCCTAAGATCAAAGATACGCTGATCTCCTCCGATGCTTCAGCCATTGAGGATCCAGCTGTGGTGTTGAGCCTGGCGGCTTCAATTTCCTTGCCGGCTAACGTCACAGCCTTTCGCGCTGTGCCGGATGTTATGGCCGTAGCCCTATCTGCGCAGTCGGCGTTCCTGGTCAGTGACCATCTCAAATTCTCTTTACTTTGTTTTCATTAAAGATATCTGACGATCCCAACTTGTTTTGCAGACTGTTGGCAGGATCGCGGACCTAGGCCGCCGCTTCCATGATGCCCTCGGCAGAGTTGATCGTTTGCAAGCGGAGGCGGACGGTCAAAAGAGTAGGGCCGAGTTTGAAAGGATGAGAGCTGCGGTGGAGAGTGCGCGAGCTGAAGCAGGGAAAGAGAGGGCTCACTCAGCTGAACAGTTCCGCTTTGACGCTGAGAGTAGGGCAAATGCGAGCGAAGAGTCGCTCAAGTTAGCCAAGGAGGCGCTTGCCGAGGTGGAGGTTTAGTTAGCAGAGCTCAAGGCCGCCAAGGAAAAAGCCGATTCTGAAGCTTCTGTGGCATTTGAGGTAGGAAAAAGCGCCGCCTTCACGGAATATGTGGATGAAGTCCCAAAATTCGAGAATCGGGGGTTCAAACATAGGTGGCTCAAAGCCCTTGCTGCCGCTAGAGTTACATTGGCCTTGCCAATTCCCTACGAGCAAGTGGATATTGAGCCACTTGAATCTGACCCCGAGGATTGATCTGGGAGTCATCTCGATTTTATTAAGTGCTTTTGATTTTGATGTAAGTTTTTGTTCGGTAGACTTTTGTTGGCTCAGGGTAATTTTCATGTATAAATTGGTTACTATTTGCGCGTAATTTATTAATGAAAATTGCCTTGGTATTTCTTCACTACTTGTCCATGGTTTGTGAAGTTATGTTAATGAAGAATACTTTTTCTTTCACGAATTTGGATAAAATCATTGCTGTGTTTGAGCTTTCAGAAATTGAATATCCTATGACAATATTGAATTATCATTCATATGCCGCGTATTGTGGGTACTGAGCCGAACCGATTGTGAAGGATCGATTCATGAGCCGGCTGGGGTACAGAAGCCGAATAGATTGATGAATCTGCCCTTGCCCCAGGCGGTGCATGATCATTCGGGCGCCGGATGAAACGACCTTAAGATTTGTGAAGGATCGATTCATGAGTTGGCTGGGGTACAGAAGCCGAATAGATTGATGAATCTACCCTTGCCCCAGGCAGTGCATGGCCATACAGGCGCCGGATTCATAGGCCGGCTGGGGGCACTTAATCCGAATAGATTGATTAACCTGCCTTTGCCCCAGGCGGTGCAAGCTGGAGCCGGATTCATGGGCCGGCTGGGGCACTTAATCCGAATAGATTGATTAATAGGCGATGCATGGTCATGCAGGCACCGGATTTATGGGCCGGCTAGGGCACTTAATCCGAATAGATTGATTAATCTGCCCTTGCCCCAAGCGGTGCATAATTATTCGGGCGCCAGATGAGACGAACTCAGGAGTTTTGATAGATCTGTCTGCCTTTGCCCCAAGTGGGTCGATCCAGTCGGCGCCGGGCGATTGTGGTTTTTACAATTAATGAGATTGCCTCGAGGGTGCTGCCTCTTTAAAGGATAAATGATTAAAGGTAAAACTTTTATGAACATAGTAGATAACTGACTCCAGCATTTGAAGGTATCGAGTGAATGTCGAACAAACTCTTCTTTAACAGCAGAGGGGAAGCGAGGACGCTGGCTGAGCTGGGTGGAGACATGAATCGAGGTAATGACCCTCCGCGCACAGGGAACAGGAGTTCCAGGGATCGAGAGAGGCGTCAGTCTCCTCGACGTCGAAGCAGGTCACCCAGGCGGGATAAGCAGTCGCAGGGCAGAACTTCTTAACCTCGAGTCGAGAGGGGACCTGAGGCGATCCGTGCCCATTAAGCTTCGCGGTATTTGTGGGGAATAGATCCATGACAGAGGCGGACTCGATCATTCGAGACCTAAATGTAGTAGTCGAGTTTGCTCGACAAATTTTTCCTCCTGAGGTTCAGCAGTCGATGGTAGGTCGTCAAGACTATGAAGTATTTCGCGAAGGCGTTCACGGGGCGGTGAAGGGGTTGTACACTGCCTATGAAATTGGCATGCAGTTGCGCGCTGCCCGCCGAGAAATGGAGAAGAAGGAGGAACGTATTCGGAGTTTGGAGGCCCGCGCGGAGGCCGCTGAGTGCGAGTTAAGGAAGGTCAAGGCAGCTCAAGCACAACCCGTCGGGCAGGGAAACCCAATCGTGGAAGAAAGGGTTACCAGTCGGCTTATCAGCACCGTGCTTGCCGATTGTGAGACGGCAAGTATGTTCGCAATGGAGACCGCGAAGGGAAGGGCCTATGAGAAAGGTTTTCATGAAGGCCGAAAAGTTGGAATCGAAAAGACCAAGGAAAAACTTGCCGAAGAAGTTTGCCGATGTGAAAATCGTGGATTTAGGCACGGTTGGATCAAGGCATCTCAAGCCGCGGAAGCTCTTCGAGCGTCGGGCATTGATTCGGCATCGCCACTCTACCACAGTAAACTTCTTCCGTTTTCTGCTTTTGAAGTCGAAAAGAGTGAGGATGAGGGTGACACCGTATAAGTATACTTGTTGTAATGTTGGAACGCTGATCGCGTACAAAACTATGTAATATATTGCTTATTTTATTGAATAAAAGAAACGTTCTATTGTAAATATTTGGTCATAGTTCGTATTCGACATATACATGTTTCGTTTTATTACATGGATGTTTGAATGAATGTGCAAACATTGATTGTGATGGCCGTTTATTCTTGAATGTGGCCACTAATGTCAAGAGGCCCAAAGCCAGTATGTGGAGTGGCTGCGCCGAATTCCAAAAAGCCGTTTGGGTAGCTAGGCCGTGGTGGATGTCAATCGACGCTCGTCTCTTGGGGATTTGGCGTTAATGAAATTGCCTCGGGGTCACTGCCCGTATTTAAAAATAAGTGGAATGGACTCTTTGAGATGGTAACCTCATTAATATAACACCATTCGTCGCGTGAGGTTGTATAATATAATATTGTGGATGTAAAACAGAGCTTCTTTGATCAGCCAAACTCGAACTGGGGCCGAGCTTGATGCTGCAATGGATCGCAGCGAAGAATTCTCCGGCGTGGGACGTACGTCGTCAAAGAAGAAACGGGAGGCGCACCAGCTTCCAAGTCATCGAAGCAGATCGCCCTGAAAGGAGACAAAACGACCGTTGCCCGTAACCTTCCTTGTCATGGATCTTGGCCTTGACATTGTCGATGGTGTCAGAGGACGGTCCAGCGATATGCTAATTCGGGACTTATCAAATGACGTGCACTGATTCGGGACCTCCGTTGTATAAACATGATTAATTCCCCTTTGCGCCTTAGAGGTTAAAGATAGATATTGTAATGTTCAAACGCGGATTGCGTCTATGTAACGACTGTTTGATCAAATAAAACGTTTTATTTCAAACATTTGCGTCTTATTCTGAATTTTTTTTATATATGCTTAGTTAAGCACCTTATTTATGTCTTGCTCTGAATTTTTTATATGCTCAGTTAAACACCTTATTTCTGATGTTGGCGAGTTTTGTTTTGTTCGTGCCAAAGTGTACTCCGAATCCGGAGGCTAAATCGGCACTAAGGTGTCATGCACCAAAGGGGGCTTCGAATTCGGAAGATTAATCGGCCCTAAGGTGACATGCACCAAAGGGGGGGGCTCCGAATCCGGAGACTTAATCGGCCCTAAGGTATCATGCACCAAAGGGGGGCTCCGAATCCGGAGGTTTAATCGGCCCTAAGGTGTCATGCACCAAAGGGGGCTTCAAATCCGGAGACTTAGTGTGGCCAATCGTGATATCCACAAAGGGCGCTCCGAATCCGGAGACTTAATCGGCCCTAAGGTGTCATGCACCAAAGGGGGGGCTCCAAATCTGGAGATTTAATCGGCCCTAAGGTGTCATGCACCAAAGGGGGGCTCTGAATCCGGAGGCTTAATCGGCCCTAAGGTGTCATGCACCAAAGGGGGCTCCGAATCCGGAGACTTAGTGTGGCCAATCGTGATATCCACGAAGGGTGCTCCGAATCCGGAGACTTAATCGGCCCTAAGGTGTCATGCACCAAAGGGGGCTCCGAATCCGGAGACTTAGTGTGGCCAATCGTGATATCCACGAAGGGCGCTCCGAATCCGGATGCTTAATCGGCCCTAAGGTGTCATGCACCAAAGGGGGCTCCAAATCCGGAGGCTTAATCGGCCCTAAGGTGTCATGCACCAAGGGGGGCTCCGAATCTGGAGACTTAGTGTGGCCAATCGTGATATCCACGAAAGGCACTCCGAATCCGGAGGCTTAATCGGCCCTAAGGTGTCATGCACCAAAGGGGGCTCCGAATCCGGAGGCTTATTGTGGCCAATTGTGATATCCACGAAGGGCGCTCCGAATCCGGAGGCTTAATCGGCCCTAAGGTGTCATGCACCAGAGGGGGCTCCGAATCCGGAGACTTAGTGTGGCCAATCGTGATATCCACGAAAGACGCTTCGAATCCGAAGGCTTAATCGGCCCTAAGGTGTCATGCACCAAAAAGGGCTCCGAATCCGGAGATTTAATCGGCCCTAAGGTGTCATGCACCAAAGGGGGCTCCGAATCGTTGTCATGACGAGCGTTACAATGGGGTTTGTGCAATGAATTGAGCGACGAAGAAAAATGGATTGCATTGCAGAAGTGATATATATACAAGTATCAAAGCCCACTGGTCGGGTCAGTGATAGGGTTTTCATAAAATCTCTGCTTGTGCCGATTGGGGGGAGCCACGGATCTCTTCAATGCCGTGGGCTGTCAGGAAGCGCACAAGCTGATGATAGGTGCTTAGAACGGCCTTCATAATATATATCCAGGTTCGCTCCATGATGACATTATACGACGAAGGGAGCTTTACGACCAGGAATTCTACTTCGACCGTTCTGGAGCTCGCTCGAACAGGTAGTATGATCTTCTCTAACGAGTATTCAGGATTTATGTTAAAGCCAAACAATAGGTGAAGCGCCGGAGACAGATCTGATTCGTTGAGGCCGAGTTTGATGAAAGTTTGGTAATACATAACCTCTGAAGTACTCCCCAGGTCTATGAAAATGCGTTCAATGGCGAACCGATTTATGCGTAATTTAATGACCAACGGATCGATGTGGGAAGCTCTCGTGCCGCTAAGATCGGAGTCATTGAAAGTAATTGTCGGAGTTGCTTTGGGCCATTCAGTGGGAATACGTTGCTTTTGGGGGATTGGATGCGATTGAATTGTGTGCACGGTTGGGGGTGCAGGCAGGCTGTAGATCATATGGATCACGCCAAGTGGAGGTGAGTCCTGCCTCAAGGCTAGTGCCTTGGTTGGATTTCCCTTTCTCACATACTGTTGCAGTCGGCCGTCTTGCACCAGTTCTTCCAAGTGATCTGTTAATGCGTATCAACTCTCCGTTTCGTGGTTGTGATCTTTGTGATAGTCACACCGCCTATCCCTTCTTCGCGTGTCGGGCGGCCCCACCATCTTTGACGGCCATTTGAAGAATGGAAGGTGTTGGACTTTGGTCATTATTGCAGCGATTGGTTCTGACAACTTTGTATACTTCTTGTCGGCACGTCTCGAACGCCTGCTGTCGACCTGCAGTTGTTCATTCGTCCGGTGGGAGCATTGATCGCTTGATCGGCGAGTATCCCGCCTTTTGTCTCGTTTAGCGCGTTGCTGAGGCTCTGGGCTAGGAGGTGGCACGAAACTTATTGGTTGAGAAATTTCCAGGGGGGCCGTTTTGTTGGACATTTGGCCGGCTTTTATTCTCAAAGCATCATCTTCCACTTTGCAATATTCTTCAACTTTCTTCATCAACGGCCAGACTATTTTGAGGGGTCTTCTGGTCAGGGAACTGCGAAGAGGACTGTCAGGATGTAGTCCCATTTTGAAGGCGGTGATGGCCATGGAGTCGTTGCAAGCGTCGTCGACGAGATTGAAGCACTCCCAGTAGCGCGCCGAATACGCTCTGAGCGTTTCTCCTAACTGAATCTGCATAGTCCAGAGAGAGTCGGCCTGTTTCGGCTGTACCTCGTTGGTGATGAACTTGGCCCTGAAGGATTTCTGTAATTGATGGAAGCTTTTGATCGAGGCTGGCTCCAGCTTGTAATACCACCTGACAGCTAATGGCCCCAGGCTGCTGGGGAATATTCGGCACATGAGGGCTTCGTTGTCTGCATGCAATGTCATGGCCTGCTTGTAGTGACAGATATGATCAGTGGGGTCTGATTTTCCATTGTAAAGAGTGAATGACGGAGCTTTGAACTTCTTGGGCAGGGTCGCCCTTACAATCCGTCGGACAAAAGGATCGTGCTGGTCCTCTTCGTCTGAACTGCTCCTCCTACGCTTATTCCTTGTATGTAGACTCTTTTCGGAGGAAATGGAAGTTTCGGATCGTCCCTTCTTGTTGAGCTCCGTCGGTGATGAGTTGGAGTCGCTATCGGTATCCTTTGGTCGGGCTCGAGGTCGATGTCCACCAGCCTTCGGAGGATGTTCGGGATCTTGGCGTACGGCTTCTCTAGATTTTGCCACTTCCAGGGCCAAGTCTTGACGGAGACGTTCATTTTCAGCGATCATGTTCTCCAGCCTTTGTTCGTTCTGCTTCGCTTGTTCCATGATGGCTTGCATTGTCTCTTGCGCTGAAGTCGTTGGTGAATCGAAGTTCAAGGCGCGTCTTGCAGCGATGGTTTCTTTTCCAAGCATATTCGCTGGGGTGAGGTCATCTCTCTGTGTGGTGGCTATTGGAGGATCTTCAGTCACGCCTGCCATGGATGTATTGAGTATTCTCACAGACGGCGCCAATTGTGGAGAAGTGGTTTGGAAATACTCTTCAGATCCTAGGAGACGCTAGTGATCCGCAACTAGCCACCTGAAAAGATACAAACACTCCGGTCGGGGGTGCCGGAATTAGCACTCCGACGGACAAGTTAGTTCAGACACCCAAGATAACTTGTTTACTAAGTTTTGTGAAGTGATTCTTACATACCTACTAAATATGTTCCCTGTATTTATACCTGTTTCTCTCGATCCTTCGGGGCCAGAGCCTACTTTTTGATCATTGTCCTTTATATTTATCCGGCTCCAATGCTGCCCAAATATTATATTCGGCCCCCCTTATTCTCGCCGGATATAGCCAATTATTATCAGCCTTGTATTGCGTGCGCCTTCTGCCTTTGTCATTATTCGGCTCCTACAAATATATTTATAAAGTATAAAATTTGTACAAAATTTTTTTAAAAGTTCATTGAATACAATAAAATAAGATAATGCACTGATTTTTTTTACATTTATTTATTTATTTTTTATTTTTTTTGTATTTGGTGAATTTTAAAAAAATCACAAAATATTATAATTCTTAAGTATATTTAGATGAGGTGTATCTAAAAAATGAAAAATTACTTAAAATATTAAAAAAAAATTCAGTAAAAATAAAAAAACATAAAAAATAAAAAATAAAAATCAATTTTTTGTGTGAGTCAAACCAAAGAAGAAGATTGTTATTTCTCTTGAAATGACATGAACAAAATATCTGTATTATTTTATTATTTTATATGTATAAAGGTTAAAGAGCAAATATGTCATTTTAATCTGATATGGAGCTAAGTGTAATTTTTTAAATGTGAGGGAGAATCTATATTAAACAGAAACTTCAAGGGTATCAGTGTAATTTACCCTTATTCCTTCATACCTCAATTTCTTTTTATAGTGATGGTTATTTTGGAAAGTAACTATTTTAATTAATTTTTTAATTTTTTATAAAAAAAGATATGTAAAATAATAAAAAAAATTAATTTTTTAATAATGACTTTTAATTTTCTAACTATTTTAAATGTTTGTCAAAACACCCATAAATTTAAACACAAAATCAAATACATTATAGGATTACTTATACCATGTATTTTTTATAGTGAGATTCATATTTAAAAATTTATGTCATTTAATTTATATACGTGTGTTTAACTTTTGAATTTCTAACTTATTGATTTCTTTATTTACAAAAGGCTCCTAAGGTCAACTATATCTAATAAATGACCATCTTACAACTACTAATTTAATTTTCTTGCTTTACAATTAAGAAGATAATTGCTAAATAGCTCAACTTTCTCACCAATTTTACAAATCAATGTTGGTTTAGGCTTGGATGACTCCTAGCGAGTAAAAATTATTAGGTAATCTTGGGAACATGACAATGCTTTTACAAATCATCAAATGTCATACCTTTGTTCCTCATCACTTAACACTAAATCATAAATTCTACTTCCTTCATCAATGATAATACTTGTGAGACACAATCCAACTATGTCTTTAGACTACCAAATAACTTCTCCCTTCTAACTAAATTAATCCGGACATTACAGGAAATGAATAGAAAATTAAATGACATTTATTTACAACGATGTGACATTGTTATTTTTAAAATTATCAATTTGTTTTGGATTTTATGTGAAGGTTCACAATATCATTTACCCTACAAATAATGGAGAAGGAAAATGATATATATCATAAAATCATGCTTTGAATTTTATCTAAAAAATAAGATGGATGATGTAGATTTAGAGTTGAGATGTGAGCCACATTTAGGCCTTGTTTGGGGATTAGTTATTTTAATTAGTTTTTTACGAAAAAAAATGTGCAAAAAGTGGAGAAAGTAATATGATAATTTATAGTAATTTTTTGATTAAAAACCACTTTCCCAAATTGAGCCTTAGAAAGATTGTGATCCATAAATATATTTTTTAAAATAATTTTTAAGTATTTTTTTTTCTGCATTGTATTTTTGAAGGAAGAAAATGAAATCAAAATTTTACCAACTAGTCTTCTTCTGTAAGTACATGCAGGTGAGCATTTTTCTTTCATCACCAAAAGCATAGATTATTATTATTTTTTTTATAAACTAATTTCAAGAGACTATGTTTGCACCTCGAGAAGTTATTTAGATTAGGAAAATGTTTGGTGGTATGAATTTTTGTGACTTGAATGACTCGAATGTGTCAAAATAATGTCGTTTTACATTCAAAACGATATCGTTTTGAGTATTTCAAGCCATTCGAGTCATGATTTTTCGGACCACCTAATATTATTATTTAGATTAACGTGATGATACCGTGAATACATTTTTATGAGATTTCTTTGGACACCCCCCCCCCCCCGGGTGTGTTTGGGATATTATATAAAATAAAATATTATATCCAAAATATAATTATTTTAATTTTACCTTATAAAAATTTAAAAAAAATCAAAAAATTTATTCCAAACAACACATTTTAATCCTAAATTAACATAATTAAAAAATGGGCCTTGCTACATCCCCCTAATTTTTGGCCCCCTAATCCCCCTAAATTTCAAACCAAGGCCAAAAAAAAAAAAAAGCCCAAAACGACGTCATTTTGAACATTAAAAAAATTAAAAGAGACACTTTTAGAGGAACAAATCATTTTCCTCAAAAAATTAACCCCCATCCCAAGCCAACCCAAAGATTTAGGAGGCATTGGCATATCTGCAAATGGGACAAATCGTACACTTTTTTGTCTTAAAAAAAAAAAAAAACGTACACTATAAAAATAAAAGTGCACATCGTAATACGATTTTTTTGTATTAAAAATTATAAATATTTAAGGTGTTATACTTGAAATAATTTAAATGAGTGTATTTTTTGACTTTTTGTAAAATATGAGTTGGATATGGATTGAGTTTGAAGTAATATAATAAAAAAATGATATGATTTAAATAAGATGATATGACTTAAATAGAATAGTGACTTTTTAACTTTTTTAAAATACCCCAAACAAGACATTTGTGATAAAAGTTGCCAATAATAAAACCATAATATTTTGTAGTAGTAAAAAAAATTATGAAAGACAGGAATATGCAGTTGTCTTGAAATATGAATATATAGGGTTGGTTTGGGGTGTCCTAAAAAAATGCACTTTTTGTCTTTTTACGAAAAGATGTGCAGAAAAGTAGAGAGGTGATGTGATGGAAAAAAGATAAAAAGATGGATTATATAGTATAACCCAAACCAAGCCATAATATTGTGATAAGTGAAAATGGTGGGTAGGTATGATATTGTGTTGAGTGATTGAGGAACATAAAAAGTATAATGAATAGTGATTAGTGAGAAAATACGACCACGTGTTATTTTTGGACTATTGTGCCTCCGTTTGGGAAGTGAGTTGGATTTTTGAATTTTTGGTTTTTTTTGGCTATTTTAGCTTGGGCTAAAAAACTTGATTTGGGAAGGATTTTTTGGCTTTTTTGATTTTTTTTGTGAGAGAAAAGTGTAATGATTATGGGTTGAATGTGATGTTTTGTTTTTTGTGGCTAAAATAGCCTATTTTGTCTTTTGTGACTAAAATAGCCAAAAAAGCCTATAAAAGCTCTTCCCAAACGGACCTTGTATAATTTTTCAGAATATGCACCTTTTTAGGTGCATATTGTATTGCCGTTTGGCAAAAACTTTTTTAATTGACTTCTTAAAGTTAAGACTTCTTTAGTTTGACATTAAAAATTCTTTTGAATTGACTTTTTTAATTTTTATAAAAAAAAAAAAAATTATAATGATTTAAATATAATATTTTATTTTATTAATTTTTTAATTTATATTATCTTTTAAAAACTAATCTAATCACAATCCAATCCAACCCAACTGACATAACCAAACAAACCCTGTATATCCATGCAAATATGCCGACATGCCACAATAATTTTTGTTGCATCTCACCTTCATTTCTGAACAAAAGTGATCCACTATTATAATAACTCAACACAAAATTCCATTTCTTACAATCTTCCAATTTACTGTAACTATATTTCTTTTTGGGTCAGTACCATAATTAAGGACAAATTACAAACGCCCCCTTCGAGGTTTAATAAAAATACAGATTCTTTTTTGAGGTTTGAGAAATTACAAATTACTTCCTGCGGGTCAAATTTTCATAACAAATTAAGAGAAATTAAGGGAAAATCTGTATGAAAATAAAAACCTCAAGGGGCCAATTTATTTTGAAAATACAAACCTCAAGAGGCGGGATATAATTTCTCAAATCTCATAAGAGAATCTGTATTTTTATCAAATCTCGAGGGTGTTTGTAATTTGCCCCATAATTAATTAGTGCACCCAAATCATTCGTCACTAATTTACCTATCAAGGCCACATTGGTTGGCGGTAGTGGCAGTGGTGGTGGCGTCAGAGCTAGTGATGGAAATGGTGTCAATAACACAGTTCGTACTTGTAGAGCCACCCATTTCTGCTTCTGCCACCGCAACCTCCTCTCTAAACTTCTTATATATGTCCCCTCTATAGAATTCTCTTGTCCTAACCACTAAAATCAGGGAAACCAAACAACCAAACAGTGTCGCTGCGGTAATCACAATAAAAGACATCTTATAACACACAACCCCAATACACGTCAAGTCCTCCCCCGCCGCCCTACTCAACCCCATCGCCGCCATCTGCTTACTCGCCTCCCGATCATAGATCCGACCCGCCACCACCACATTCAAAATATACGACCCGACCGGACTCGCCACCGCCCCGAAATTATACAGGGTCGAATAGTACTTGAGTCCGAAAATCTCGGATATGATAGCGAACATCAATGGCCATTGAGCTCCGAAACAAAACCCGATGACCACCGACGCGACGTAGAGTGAATTGGGGACTCCGAAGGCGATGAGGATGTGGCCGAGGCAAGAGAAGAGGAGGACGAAGGTGAAGATCAATGGGCGAGGGATTTTGTATTTGGTTAAGAAGATTTCGGATCCGAACCCGGCTACGACCCGACCCAGATAGTTCCATATGCTGACTAGAGAGACGAATGTGGTGGTTGAGGTGGTTGGGTATCCAAGAGATTTTCCGATCTGACCCAGATTGTCGATCGCCGTCAAAGTTCCTCCGACGCCGCAAGTGGTGGCGATGAAGAGAACCACCATGTCTATGCTAAACAGGGCTTGCAAAATGGAGTAGTCTTCGCCTCTGTTCGGTGGATTGAACACATTTCTCAAACATGAATTGGGTTTTGAAGAATCACCATTAATGGTTGCTTTTGGTAGTGAGTTTTCAGCAACTACTTGGATTTGAGAAGAATTGTTCATTTCTTGTTGGTTCTTGTTCTTCCATAGATTCATTTCTTCGCTTATTACAATACCAAGAGGTGCAAAAAGGAGAGCAGTCACAACAACAGCGGTTACACCGTACTCGATTCTCGAGAAATGGAGTCGGTTTTGAAGAATAATTACAAGCATGAGAAACCCCGCCAACCCGAGCGAAATATAAAGAAGATTGTAAAAAATCTTGACCTCGTTCGCTTGTCGAACGACCTTCATAATCCGAATCGTTCTTAAAAAAATAAACGAAACCGCTGCGGGTAACCAGCCAATCAGTAAAATCAGAGACTTAGAATTGTCTCCATAAAAAGCATGGTATAATTGAGTTATGATAGCACCGCTTAACCCAACAAACCCTTTTAAGAGCCCTAAAACCACACCTCGGCTTTCCGGGAAGTTTTTAACGCAAGTTACCAAAGCACCAGTGTTTGCGAAGGATTGGGAATTCGCACCGATGCAGATGTACAGACACATCTGCCAAACACGGGGTTTGGCGACTTTTCCAGTGACGGAGAGCCATATCATGAAGTAGCCGGAGAAGTTCATGGTGGCGCCGATGAAGAGGACGACCCACGGTGGCGTGACCTCGTTGATGAGGCCTGATAAGACGCCTACGTTGCCGCCTAAGTCCTTGAAGAAGCTGAGCAAGTTGAGAGTGGTTTGGTCGTAGCCGAGGGATGATTTTATGTCGCTGGAGTAGAGGCCGAACATGTAGGTTGCACCGGCAACTGACATGATTAGGAAGGAGGCGAAGACCATGAACCACCGGCCGGTGAGGATGTGGAGGCTGAAGTTCTTCATATTTCCACCACCACCACCACCCGTACTGACGTTGGCCACCACCATGTTTTTGGATCAATATGATCCGAGTGTTAAGAAATTATTTAGTAAGTCTGTCCTATATCTTACGCAGTGTCCTATATTAGGTAGAGAGTTTGGGGTTGGGGTGATGGATTGTGAGGAAGTCCTCAAAGTGCCTATTTATATAGTGTGGATATGGAGAAAATTTTGGATATTTTGGGTTGGAAGGGCGGTGGTGTTTTACATGGTAGGCATGAGATACTTTCTTTTTAATCTTTTGATTATGTTATGTTATTTTATTAATTTTTTATTTATTTATGATGTGGTTTTTTATTTAATATGATAGTTTTAAAATAATGAATCATACACATCCACATAACTTTTAAGAGATGGCTATATTCATAGGAAATAAAGAGAATATGAAAATTAGATAGTAAAAGTATTTCTCAAATCTTTTTTTTTTCCCTTAGATTATTTCAATGTTATAAACTTATGCCACCACCATCATATATTTAATGATTCAGTAATTGTAAGGATTTTGAAACAGAGAGATGAGAAAAATTGGACATGAAGACCCTTTATCTCACCACAATATTTTTAATAATTTTTAATTGTGAGTATTTTGAAATGAGGTAACAAACATTTGGAAACAAAGGTTCTTAAAGTTCATGTTCAGTTTGATTTTTAGAGTTTTTTTTTTTAAAAAAAAAAAAATTAAATTACTTTGATAAAAAATAAAAATAAAAAAAACTCAAAAGCATTTATCATTTTTATGTAATTTCATCTTTTTGAAGAGAAGGAATAATTTTAAAAAAATATATTTGATATTTATTTTATCAAATTAGTTTTTTAGTTTTCAAAAAATAGTTTTAGAATATCAAACTAAACATGGTATATCTGTTAAAATTATCTTACTTCAATATTTTTAATGATGCGGAATGGACAGTGAGATCTTAAACAAAAAATAATTTCATAGTTTGAAACATGTGGAAATTTGTATGATATAAGAGAAAATGACAAGCATGTCTTTATGCAATTATTCTCATCGATGCTACACGGATTCAATACTAGTTGCAAACATGTGCAATGCAATTTAAAAGTGAAAAAACCATGCAAAATATATGTTGAGTTTTTTTGTTTTTTTCTTTCTTAAAAAAAAAGAAAAAAGGAAAAAAAATATATGTAGCCCATACACATGGTTAGGTGGGCATCGATCAGACCGGACAGAGATTTTGGTTGAAATTACACTACATAAGATAAGAGTATATGAGTGTTGTTATTAATTCTATTAAATGACACATCAAATTTAATTTGATCATTTCATATTTGTCCCTCAAATATATTATAAATCTCAAATCCATCTAATTAACCTGATATGTTGTTGTTGTTGTTTTTTCTTTTTTTTTTTTTTTTTGTGTGTGTGTGTAGCTTTTTATTTATGCTTATTTTCATTTTTTGATGAAAAATTTAAAACTTTAAGTTAAATTTGTTTTTAAGTTTGTCTAGACTAAATAATACTAAAAAAAAAAAAAACAGAAAAGCACTAAAGGATAAAATAAGTAGATTTCAATAGTTTTTTTATTTTATTATTATTACACATTTGTTTCTCTAGTAGACCTTTTTACGAATAAATAAATTGTAGACTGTTAAAAATTTTAAGCTCGTCTAAACAATCTTAAAAAATATAATACATTTTAACTAAAATTTACTAAATATAAAATTAAATAAATAAAATTGGAGTTAAACAAACCCAAGAGTCACAATAAAAATGAAGCATACTAAACGAAATTTGATATCAGGCCTACTAACACCAATCTTTAGAATATTCTAGTACTAAAAAGTTGGTGGTTTTTGCTAGATCACAATTTATGCATAACAATAAAAATAGGAACAACATCTAATAGATTATCATGTTGAAAGTGGTTGTTTCTCAGAAATTTTGCATTTTAGGAGGAGATTAGAGTTCAATTTTACCCACCCAAAAAAGAGTTTATTTTTTTTTTTTTAAATTCGTAAATTAGACTTATTATTCTTGTATTTGTTAAAGTTTCTTTCTCACTTGGAAAGTTTATTGTATTAACTATATATACTATATTTTTAGTGTTGTGTTTGTTTGTTTGTTCTTTATTTTTATTTTTTTTTTGGATGACTTTTTTGTTGGTTCTTTTCGTCTTTAGTAAACTTTTTATTAAAAAAGAATTAAAAATTTTACATTTTTTGGTTGTACTCAACTAAATGGATCGAAAAAGTAAAAGTAAAGAAAAAATTGAAAAAATTTCAGAAATGACAAAAAATAAAAATAAATTCCGAAACAGTTGCCTTTTTTGACTTATTTTTGTTTTTTGGGATTTTTTCGATTATTTTTCTTTAGATCATCTATACAAGACTGAAAAAATAAAGAAATGTTGACATGAGACAAAATTTTCAAAAAAAAAAAGAAGTTACGTTTTAACTGTATGCTTGTGATTGCAATTTATTAAATTTTTGTAATGTAATATAATATTGATAAAAAATGAGTATTGGTACATCTAAGTGAAAGTAATCACTTAATTGTCCCCAACTTTTGTATTCACGGTCGTACTTCATTCAGCAGAAGGATCTCTCAATATTAGGGGTGGAGAAGTATCCACCCCATCGTCAAAATCAACTAGTTTGAACCAATCCATTATATGATAGACAGTTTTAGGAAAATAATTTTTCTCTTGAATTTTGTTCCCCCGAATCTCCTGACTACTCAAAACAACGTTGTTTTGGACAATTTTTTTTTTTTTTTTTTCGTTTCTCCTTATGCAGTCTGAAAGTCTGAAACAAAGGGAGAAAAAGAGAAAGAGGGAGAGAAGAGAGAAGAGAGAAGAAGAGAGGAGAAGAGAAAGAGGAGGGGAAGAAGGAATGGAGGAAAAGAGGGAATGGAGAGAGAGAGAGGGCCCCTTCGCTTCCGTCGATCGATCGCAGCCTCCGCCGATCGATCGCAGATCGCCCGGCCGCTCGTCGCAACTCGTCGGCTGATCGTCGCAGCTCGTCGCAGCTCGTTGGCCGATCGTCGCAGCTCGTCGCAGCCCCGCCTCCGCCTCTGCCTCTTTTTTCTTCTTCTCTTCTTCTTTCTTCTTCTCTTCTTCTTTCTTTCTTCTTTTTCTTCTTTTCTGATTGAAAAAAAAAAAAAAAATTCAAAACGATGAAACGACGTCGTTTTGAGTTCGGGGGGATTTAGGGGAAGAAAGGATTCGAGCTACGTAGCATAATTGGACAGTTTTAATAGTTGGAGTGGATAAATATAAATATATATTTTTTAATTTGTCTAAGTTCGGAAAAATGGACGATGAGAGACCACTCAACCCAACTTGATTCGCCAACTCTCTTAAGAAAATAAAATTATATTTTTATGATTTATGTGTTAAAAAAGGATCTTTTATTTTGAAATTATATATATATTTTTTTATGAAATATAAAAATTGGGCCTTTATTTTTATTATAAAAAATGAACAATAAAAATTTTGGGTGCAAAATAATAAAGAATTGCTGAAAAATAATTCAAAAATAGGTCAGAAACAACAAAGCTTAAATCACCAAACCAATTCGTACTCACTCACCAACTCACACGGCATGCTCAATTCGTATCTACTAACTAAGTGGACGGATGCAAATTGATTTTTTTAATCCGTTTAAGTTTAGACATATTGTTGGTGAAAATACCAGAAAAATTATATTTTATTGATAAAAAATTGCAAAGAAAATGAGATACAAATAGATCAGGCTGAGACATGGATATCTCGTTTTCTTTAAGGAGATCAAACCTACTGCGGTAGGAAAAACCTAAATACCGATGCAGCAGTCACAAAACTATGACTTGTCTCCTCTAGGATACAATAGTCCGACCACTTGTCGTATAGTTCAGGCCAACTCTGCACAAGATGGTGAATCCAAAACTCCACCAAGAAAAAACACCCTTCTTTGCTAGTAATCTCTCTTGTATAAATAATAGTTAGTGTGTTGGTGTAGAAAAGAATAGATGAGAGGAACTATTTATAGGCCACTAAGACTTTACGAAATACACCAAAAAATAATAATGACCATAAATCTAGAGAAAATGAAGAGTGTGTCCAAATATTAATTCATCACCAAGTTCATGAATTCTAATTAATCAACATTCATGAACAAGACAAAATGTCACTAAAACAATGAATCTCTATTCATGAACACGATGAGATTTATGAACAAGACAAAAGAAAATTCATGAACAAAATATATAAATAAATAAATAAAAGATATTAAAATGGTCCAACAATCCCCTACTCATTTTAATATCTACATAGACAAGAGATATTACCAAACAAAGATAGACTAATATGCCTCATGAAGGTGTGCTCTTCATTGAACCTTCATTAGTGAAACAACAACCTCTACTCCAAAGTTAGTAGTGGTCTCAGACTTGAACTATGACTACTTAGGAGAAATAAAGTATTATTGCTCATACATAATAATTCAGGTGTTGACATGAGCTTTTAATAGCCAGCACATTACGACCTTGTGCTTATCCTAGTTTTCATGAGCATATTTGAGAATAAACCTTGTTCTCACAGAAAGCGGCCCAACTTTCATGCTCACATAGGTGAAATCTATTAAGGATGTTCCTGTAATTTACACACCCCACTCAACAAGAGCTACAGAATTTTATTAAGAGTATAAAAACTCAACTCTCCAACATTACAGGACAAATGCACTTACATCATAGGGATGGATAACAAAATATTAAAGAGTGCATTTTTACAACCACCATATGATTCGTTTTTCCCATTGAACCTAGTTACAGGATCTCTAGTCCCTAGGTTGGGTATCCTCATACATGGTTTATGATTTTATAGGCTTCAAACCCATCTCCCTCGATGTATTCCAGACCTTATCTCTCGCCAAGGCCTTGGTTAACGGATCCGCAAGATTATCACAAGATTTTATATAATTCACAGTTATGATGCCATTAGTCAAATAGAATCTCACATTACTGTGTTTCTTTCGAATAGGTCTGGATTTACCATTATAAAAATGATTGTTCACTCTACCAATAGTAGCAATGCTATCACAATGAATTAACACAGGAGGAATTGGTTTTTCTCAAAAAGGGATTTCATGTAATAAATCTCTCAACCAATTCGCTTCCTCATATGCTGAAACTAACGCTATAAGTTCAGCTTCCATAGTAGAATTAGCAATTATAGTATGTTTTTTAGACTTCCAACATATAGTACCACCACCCAAGGTAAAAACAAAACCCGGGTAGAGAGAGAATTACCTGACAAAGTGTTCCAATCGGCATCACTATATCCCTCAAGTACCGCAAGATACTTATTATAAGACAAACCATAATTTTTGATAGTAGATAAATATCTCATAACTCTTCTCATGGCTAGTCAATGATCTCGACTTGGCTTGCTAGTAAACTTGTTAAGTACTTTAACAATATATGCAATGTTAGGTTTAGTACAGTCAGCAGCATATCTCAAACTATCAATCATGCTAGTATATTCCTTTTGATTAATCACTTTTTTTTCATTTGTTACAGCAGATAAATATATGTTTGCATCAAAAGGAGTAACAATATGTTTACAGGCTAGAAAGTTATATTTCTTTAAAATTTTCTCAACATAATGCAACTGATCAAGAAAAATGTCATCCTTAGTCTTAGTAATTTTAATGCCCAAAATAAAATTAGCTTCAGCAAGATCTTTCATATCAAAGTAGCTATTAAACATATTTTTAGTCTCATTTATAATATGCAAATTAGAGCCAAAGATAAGTAGATCATCCACATATAGGCTAATAATCACATATGCATTCTCACAAGTTTTATAATATATACACTTATCACATTCATTAGTCTCATAGCCATTCTCAAGCATGTAGGAATCAAATTTCTCATATCACTGTTTAGGAGCTTGTTTTAAACCATAAAGGGATTTAGTTAGCTTACATACCTTGCTTTCTTGGTCAGGCTCTACAAAGCCTTCGGGTTAGTTCATGTAAATCTCTTCATCTAGATCTCTATTTAAAAATGTCGTTTTTACATCTATTTGATAAATTTTTAAATCATGAATTGCAGCCACTGCTATTAATAGTCTAATGGATTTAACTCTAGTAACCGGAGAAAAGTATCAAATAAATCAAGATTAACTTGTTGCTTAAAACCTTTAGCGACAAGCCTCTCTTTATATTTATTTATAGTTCCATCCGGTTTAAGTTTTTTACGAAGGACCCATTTACACCAAATAGTTTTACAACATGGAGGTAAATCCACTAGTTTCCATGTTTTATTTGAAAGTAGTGAATCTATCTCATCATTTATAGTCTCTCTCCAAAAAATAGTATCAGGTGATGATAAAACTTCTTGCACCATAAGAGAAATTTCTTCCACATTGTAAAGATAATAGTTAGGGCTAAAATCTTCTTCAACTCTAGCTTGTTTACTCCTCCTTGGTTGGATTTGAAAATTTTCATGTTCTTGAAAAACTTGAGATGGAGTAGAAGAGCTGGGCACGGATAAAATATTTTTAGAAATTATTTGACCCCCACTATTTCTAGATTTAAAAGAAAATTTATTTTCATGAAAAATGGCATCACCTGATTCAAAAATAATATTATTTTCCATATCAAAAAATCTATAAGCTGTATTATGCAACACATACCCAAGAAAAGTACAAGTGATAACTCGTTCACCCCAATTTAGGTCGTTTAGGATCCACAAGCCTCACAAAACTAAATAACCCCAAACCCTCAAATAACCTAGATTTGGTTTATGCCCCCGCCACAACTCATAAGGTACAATTTTAGTCTTTTTGTGTGACACTCTATTTATCACATGACAATCTGTCAAAATAGCTTCGCCCCAAAGATTTTAGGGAGCACCTGAATCAATAAACATAGCATTCGTCAAGTCAATTAACGTTCTGTTTTTTCTTTCAGCTACACCATTAGATGAAGGTGAATATGGTGGAGTAGTCTCATGAATAATTCCTAATGACTGAACAAAATAGTTGAATCCAAGAGATTCATACTCTCGGCTTCTATCACTTCTGATTCTCTTAATCTTTTTACCGAATTGATTTTCCACTTCAAGAAAGAATTCTTTAAATTTCTCAAAAACATCACTTTTATTTTTTAATAAATATATGTTTGTGTATTTTGAAAAATCATCAATAAAAGTGATAAAATATCGATTACCACCCCGAGTTAAAATTCCTTCAAACTCACACAAATTAGTATGGAATAATTCTAGCAATTCGGTATTTTTTTTCAACACTTTTATGAGATCTCTTGGTAATTTTTACTTTACTGCAAACTTCACATTTCTCAATTTTTTTGTCACATTAGGAATTAATCCTAAACTACTCATGATTCCTATATATTTACTATTAATATGACACAAGCGAGCATGCCAAAAATTAATAGAAAATAAAGTATAAGTGGTGTCATAGTAATAATCATAAAATTAATCAGTAAGGAAATTTAAGAGATAAAATTGATATTTATACTCATCTGTATTGTAGGAAGCTATATTTGTTTCATGTGCCTTGTATTCTTCATCATTCATCTTCTCGGTTAGGATTTTGTTTGCGTTCTTCTCAGTAAGAACATATGCAACTTTCAAAAGGCTGAGGTAAAAAAAAACTTTTCATTTTCACTTCTTAAAATGAACTCTCTTGAACTTGCAAGGCTTGTTAAGATCTCCAATTCCATCATTGGTTTTTTCTAGTACTTGTTCCATGGTTGATCTCCTTAAAATTATTGGTGAAAATACCAAAAAAATTATATTTTATTGATAAAAAAATTACAAAGAAAATGAGCTACAAATAGATCAGGCTGAGGTATGGATATCTCATTTTTTTTAAGGAGATCAAGCCCACTGTGGTAGGAAGAACCCAAATGCCGATGCAACAGTCACAAAATTATGACTTATCCCCTCCAGGATACAACAGCCCGACCACTTGTCGTATGGTTCAAGCCAACTTTGCACAAGATGGTGAACCCAAAGCTCCACCAAGAAAAAATACTCTTCTTTGCTAGTAATCTCTCTTGTATAAATAATAGTTGGTGTAGAAAAGAGTAGATGTGAAGAATTATTTATAAGCCACTAGGACTTTACAAAATATACCAAAAAATAATAATGACCATGAACCTAGAGAAAAGGGAGAGTGTATCCAAATATTAACTCACTACCAAGTTTATGAATTCTAATTAATCACCATTCATGAACAAGATAAAAGGTCATCAAAACAATGAATCTCTATTCATGAACAAGATGAGATTCATAAATAAGACAAAAGGAGATGCACAAACAAAATATATAAATAAATAAATAAAAAATATTAAAACCATCCAACACATATAATGGATGAGAGTTCACCTAATCCAACATACTGCTCCAAATTTTCATGGGAAGTTTATTTTTAAGGTTGATGTTCATTATTATACTAATATTTATTCATGGTTTGTTGATTTTTTTTTTTTTTTTTTAATGGGAAAATGTCTGTATGAGATGGGCAGACCTATGCAAACGATGAAGTCCAAATAATAAAAAAAACTAGGGTCCTAAAATTTGAGATCTAGAAGTTAACTAAAAACGGGTATGTGTGGTGGAGATTGAATTAATGAAGTGTGTGATTTAAATATGAAATGAATATGAGTCGTTGATGTGAAATTCTGGATAATTTCTGAATTTTTATGTCTGGATCCGTAGCATTACTGAGTCCAAATATGCCTAGTCGTGAGAGGAAGATTGTACTCTATACGGATCAAAAATGTTGAAAAAAGAAAAAAGAAATTACTAAAGACAAAATCAAGCCTAAAATAGTTGAGTTTTATTTTTTATTTTTTAGTGTTTAGTAAACTTTTTAATTTTTTTTTCCCTTTTTAGATCCTTCTGATCAGAACAAATTTTTTTTTTTTTGGATAGAAATTAAAATATATATATATAATATTATTTTAGTTAGATCCGAAATCAAATTTAACTGAATGTTTTCCCTCACTTTCTTCAACTTCCCCCTTTTTCTTCCTTCTATTTGTCGGCTGCCACTAGATTGAGCTGCCCCCGTCTCCTCTTCTCTTCCCATTCTCGTGTTAACTCATTTAAATTTTTTTAAATATTTTATCTGGAGAAATTAAAAAATTAATTAAAATAATTAATTTTCAATCGAACTCTTAATGCAGTTAACAAATACATTAACATATGACAAAAATATTATATAATACTTTTATTCTTTAGAGATTATTTTACTTTTTAACTGGCCATCACTAGTAACTTCTCACACAAACATACCATTGTAACACTATGTTTTGTAACTTAAAGAGAAAAAGGAAAGAAATAATTATGTTAATTAGGAGTGAAAAAGAAAAGAAGAGAAAAGAATGTGATTTTTACCTCTTTTACTTGGATAAATAGGAGTGAAAAGAAAAGATAATGATTTATATTCCATCTTATTTGTTTAAGTTCTATAAAAAAAGAAAAAGAAAAAAAGAAATAATATCATGGTATATTATTAAATTAACCTGTTATAGGTGTCAATATCATAGTTTTTGTATTATAATAAAATTATATGTAGTTATTTTCATTTCTCTTCCAATCTCTCCACATTTGGAGAGATTCAAAATAGAAATCCTGAGAAAAATGTATTTTTCTTTATTTTTTTACTTTTTACTTTATTTCTCTTTATTTTAAGGAGTATTTGAAATGATTTAATAAGTATACCATTTAATTTTTTTATCAAAAAATGTGAAATATGAATTGTATTTAAAATGATATTGTGAAAAGATGATTTGATACAAATAAAATAATGTGTTAAAATATGCCAAACAACCCCCTTATGAAAACGAGTAATATTAATATGAATTAAAAAAAATTACATTTATTTACTTTTTTTTTTTTTTTTTTCTTTCTTCAAATCACCCATTACCGACGTGCTGTAAATGTTTCTGACTGGGTCCGTAACTCATATAACGACCTCAATGACCAAATCAACACCGACCTGACCCTATGGTCAAGGAGGATGATAGAACCAAAACCAACTTCCACATGTGGTTAGGCTATGTACACACATGGAAAAATTATATCGCCTTCTTAAGGCAAGGCTACATGCTATTGATTAAAATGGTGAGACGTATACCATGTGTGGTACGATGGAATGAAATGAATTGTAAATGAGATAATAGTAGGAGTGAAATATAAAATTGAATAAAATGGAATATTTGTTTTCATTCTATTGTTTGGTTGCCAACATAGGAATAAGAAAAGAATTCTTATTTTCATGTTTGGTACGTATTATAAACTTATGAAATGAAATAAATTATTATTTATTTATTTATTTAACACCTTAGTAACAAATAAATTAAAAATTTATATAGATCAGGATAATATTAATAGTTGTGAAAGTGATGGTGTGAGTCGTAGTAGTGGTAGTGGCAGTGGTAGTGGTTGTGGTGGTGGTGGTGGTGGTGGTGGTGATAGTGACAGCGGCGGCAACATCGATGGTGGTGATATCAATAATAGTAGGATGGTGGTAGTAGATTGTTGTGACCTTAGTGGTGGTGGTGGTAAGATGGTGTTGCAGTTGTGGTGGTGGTAACGGTGGCGGCAACGGTGGCGGCGGCGGCGCTGACAACCAACAGTAGTTGTGGTGGTAGTAGTGGTGACATCAGTAGTATGGTAGTGTGGTGGTTGTGGCGGCGACCGTGGGGTTGATAGTGGTGGTTGTGGTGGCAATATGGTAACAGTGGTAGTGGGGGTGGCAGTGGTGATAGAGTGGTAGGAGAATAGAATGGTGGTAGTAATTAAATAATAATAATTTTTTAAGTGAAATTTTATGATAATTCCATGATGGAATAGAATGACTATTCTTTAGATTGGAGGAATAAATATGCATTTCTATATTTTGTTGGAGTAATCATTCAACTTAAATAAGCATACCAAACAAAGAAAAAGAAATACAAAGTTAGAATGTATATTTCATTATAAATCATTCTTTTGTACCAAACGTGTTCTCAATATTTTTTTGTTAAGATGTTGAATCTAAAGTTTGGTAACAAGTTAAATAAGTTATTTATTAATTTATTTCTTTGACATCACCTTTTTATTATTTTTTATACGTTTGTCGCAATAAAATAAAATAAAATAAATACTCAAACCACTCCTAGAGATACTTTCGTTAGAAGTTTGAAAAATCACTTACAAATATCAAATAATCTCTCTCATACATCCGCCTGAACTCAATAATAATTTGGGACACATGTAAACCATAGATAGGTAGTAACAGGAAGTTTAGACCGCCACGGACTACCCCCTCTTTGACATGTCAAAGTTAGAGGCCATTTTGAAATAACTTTTAATTTTTTTTAGTCCCAGAAGTTAATTTTTTTACTCAAGTCATTATCCCAAAAGCAGTTTTTTTTGACTAAAAAAGTCAAAAGTCAGCTTTTATCAACTTCCCAAAACACCACAAGTGAGTTGACAACTTAGTTGTGGTCGGTAGAGTTTTAGAATTATAATTTGATAATAGAGTTATATTTTGAATTTGTGAGTTTTGGAATTATGATTTGAATGTAGAAAATTTGTTTGTTATGAGTTTTGAATTGAGTTTGAAATGAATGATGTGATATACGATATTTGATTTAAAAATTTACAACTCATAACCAAACACACAACTTAAAATTCTATTCAAAATTTATAAAAAATTTTGAAAATATTTTTTATTTAAAATATAAAAATAACAGGTGCAAAAAAAAAAAAATAAATAAAAAAAACGTTGTCCTTGTCAACTGGGGGAATGATCGGGTTAGCCAGATTTTCCCGCCTGAAAAGAGTTTTAAAAAGTGGATATGGACTTATAATTTGAAAGCTTAAAACAAACACCACACTTAAAAGTGTGGATGGAAATGTGTTTGGAACACCTTTCCAAGCACAACCATTTGGCTTCTTTTGGAATCAGATTATTACCAACTTCCTCTCTCACAAAAAAGCTGCTTATAAGCTGCTTATAAGCAGCTTTTTACCAAAAAGCTGATTATTACCAACTTCTCAAAATAGGCCAAAATTTTCTATTCAAGCTTTGATATTGAGAATTTTTGGCCTATATCATACAGGTAGGAGTGTAATTTTGGCCCGACCCACCCATATCGGGCCTTGCGGGCTCCTGCCAAAAAATCGGGTCGGGCTGGGCCGGCCTACGAGCTAGAAAACTGGGCCCAGGCCTAGGGGTATTTGGGTTTTGGGTGGGCCAGTGGGCCGGGTCTCGGGTCGGGCCCATGGGCTCGGGCTTTGGGTGGGCTTGGACGGGCCTAAACAATTTTTTATTTTTTTCACCAAATTTTTATTATTTTCCATTAAAAATAACGTTGGGTATCGGGTGGGTCGGGCTTGGAGGGGGGCCAATGGGCCGGGCGAAGAGGGCAGGGCCGGGCTTCAAAACGATGGCCTAGGCCCTGGCCCAAGGCCTCGGGCTGGGCTTGGGCTCGGGCCTTAACAGGTCGGGCCCACCTCGGGCAGCCCGCGGGCCACGGGCCAAAATTACACCCTTACATACAGGTTTGTCACGTAATTGATTATTTTAATTAATTGATTATTTTTAAAATTTTAAAAAAATTAATTTTATTTTATCACTTAAACTTTAGATATTGACCGATTTATTCTTAAATTATCAATTTCGTCTATTTAGTGTCTAGAATTTTTTTTGCTCCATCCTGTTTGACAAAAGTAGCGTTAACTAAGTAAAAATACGTAAGTAAACAAATCAAGTGTAACGATAGAGTGGTTTAGTTTATAATTTTATTCAAACAAGTTATTGTGCCTAAGTCAATCCCTCGTATCAGTCAGCTTTCTTATGATCAGAGACACAATAACTTGAGATGCATTTGGATAACATCTTTTTTTGATTGGTTATGGCCTCAATTATTTCCAGAGCCCGTCAATTAGTTAACTAGACATATTTTAGCTAATGTTGATGTAGTAGATATATTAAGTTATTGTTGCAAATCCTAAGATATTATTACGGCAAGGAATTCAGAGCTCTAATTTAGAATTTTCCTGATTTATCTCCTCTCATGTGATCCAATTAGTGACAATTGATCCTACTTAGTAATAGTGGAATTCTGACCTAATGGGCAAAAATATAACAATTTGGACACCTTCTTACTCACATTATATTAAACAAATTATACCCCACAACTAAACACTCATCTTCTTCTCCATCTTTCATTTCAAAATAGTGAACAAGAAGATGGGTGATTGATTGTATGGTTTTAGTTATTCAAATTCTGTAATGATTTTTTTGCCCATCAAATTAGGTTAAAAAATTACTGATTTGGGCTCTTTCTTTCTGATTAATGCACATTAGTTGAAACTAAAAATTTTAATGACTAAAATAGATTAAATTAATAGTTTGAGGAAAATTTCACATTCTTAAGTTTATTCATGTGGTTAATAAAGTCTCCATTTCTCAAAAATATTTATTGAAAAAATTGAGAATACTTTTCCTTTTTAAAGCATATAAGGGAAGGTCGAATTCTAAACCTGTTCCCTCTAGTATACCCAATATCAAATGATGTAAATTATTTCATATCAATTATTGATTGGTTTAAAAACCAAATCACTTGAAGACCTAATCTCCATGCGACATCATTAAAAATGAATTTAACAATCATATTTTAAGAATCTCTAACATTTCTCCAAAATTCCCCAAAAATGAAAGAAAGAGTGAGGAACCATCATGAATTCATCTTTGATGGGAAAGCATACAAGTCCAAAGCAAATGCTTCACTCTAAGGACTTTTCTATTAAATGGCCATTTCAACGACTTAAGCTTGGGCCCAACATTGGCTCACCCTCCCCACAAATGGAGTACAAACACTAGACTACTACTACTAGTCTTCACATCCACAAGTTTGAATTTTAACCAATGATTGTTCAAGTTGTGTTCTCTTTTTTGACAATCAAGGGAAAAAAGACTACTTATATTTGATAGATATTTAGACAATTCAATCATGGCATTTTTATCATCAGCTTATTATAGCCACCACCATTGTCGGCACTGAGAGTCCCAAAATAGAACAAGTAGTTTCTAATAATAGTAAGGGCATTGAAGATGCTTACCATTTTCAAACTAAATACTTGTCATGAAATAATATATTTTTGATATTGAGATGCATTGTATTTAGAATAATGTTTTAGAGCACTAGATTGGGAGCTCTAGAGCATCATTAATGATGTGATACAGTGGTCTCCACTAAAGTGATGTGATGTTTTGACTTGAGTTTGTTTGTTTTTTTTTTTTTTAACTCATTAAAACTATTAATGATCCAAAAATTAGTGAGATGAATCACCACTCTTGTATTTATTTGGTGTCTCATTTCGATTTATATAGTGGCAAACATTACATCAGTTTTGCAATTTACCTTTGAGAGTTGATTGAGACGCCACAAATGTGTCAGTGACAAGATGGATGCTCCATTGTCGTGTCACGTTGTCAAAATTACATTTTCTCGCAGTGATATATATTGAAAACGATATATTTGGTACTATATATAACAAAATTACTATGGCTTTGTTTGGGAAGACAAATTTGGAAGTTTTTTTTGTCTGTTTTAGTCATAAAAAATAAAATAGATTTGTAAACTTAATAAAATAAAATATCACATTTAACTCATAATTATTATATTCTTTCTGTCACAAAAAAGTTAAAAAAGTTAAAAGTCTTTTTCAAATGAGACTTTTTAGTCCCAGATTAAAATAGTTAAAAAAATTAAAAAGTCAAAAAATTAATACACTTTTCAAACGAGTCCTGTGTAATAATTTCAAAAATATAGAATCTCCTTGGGAGCATTTGTAAAAATTAATGTATCTATATATATTTTGTTCAAACAATGACATCAATTTATTAAAAAAAAATTTCTCTCTTGATTTGAGACATTTAAATTAGTGGATTTGTATAGTGTAAGTTATTGAATATCTATTTTGGTAAAAAATTATGGGGCTGCCACTTGAGACATTTAAATTAGTGGATTTGTAAAGTGTAAGTTATTGAATATCTATTTTGGTAAAAAATTATGGAGCTGCCACTAAATAGTAAGGAGTGTTTTGGGAAGTTGGTAAAAAATTAGCTTTCAACTTTTTATCAATTTTGGGTCACATCACCTCTCACATAACTTATCCATAAAAACACAAAATAAGCTAAAAAAGTCAAAAAATCAATTTTTTATCAACTTTTCAAAACACCCCTAAGTAAATTCGATGGCGAATGAGCAAAATGTCCACTAGAAAATCACCAAAGCAAATGCTAATGAGTGTTTTTAGGCATTGTTTGGAATGGAGTGAAATGTGATTTGAAAGTAAATTTTAAAAAAATCAAAATCCATGCAAAATATTTTGAAATGGGTAAAAAAAACGTCATTTTTGGGGAGAAATATTTTGAATCAAATCGTTGAATGATTAACCTCCTAATTTTTATAATTACATAGTTTAAGGATAGAAATTCTCATTACTAAAAACTTCCGTACATCATTCAAAATACTGTCTTTTTATCTCCGTAATAGAAAAGAAAATAAACTAAATAAAATTCATCAAAAATTATATAATAGTTGCATTTTTCAAATATAGATACAAACTAATGAAACTCACTCACCCAACTTCAATGATTTGAATTCGCAATTGCTCATATGAGAGGGTTGGAGACGTGCCATTGGACTACAAGAGCTCGGTAGTTCAATAACTTCAAAATAACCTCAGTTGTCAAGAAATTAATCATTATCAAAACAAAAATCGATTAGTTTTTAAAAAAATTCTTTGTTGAGTATCTTCAATGTAATTCTTTTCAGATTAAAAAAATAATCTCTTATTGATTTAAAAAAAAATAAAAAATAAAATTCTGCAGATCTTTAGATTGTCAAATGGGCTCAAATCAAGTTTAGTTCAATTTGCGGCTTATTTGCTATATCACTGTCTTCATTATTCGTTACTTTTGTATTATTGCTTGTTCCATTAAAATTTGGGTTTGTTTGAAGTCCCCATAAAAAATAAAATAGGAAACAAAAAATAACTCCACTTCTCATGTCACAAGATTGTGCCTCAGTGATTTTTATATTTCGAGATTTTCACTGTATTGTACAATTGCTGATGTATTGGAGACACAAATGCTGAATTCTTGGACTGATTCTCACTTACATATCAATTTAGGTAGAACACATAATTAAAGCAAAGAATCGGTCACAAAAAGAAAGTGCCAGGGCTTGGATTTATTTTAAGAGTGAACTCCTCCATAACCGAGTTTAAATCATTATGTGATCTGTTCTGTATTCCTAACGTTGCTCAAATTTAGATTGATCCACCGGGGTGCTAGCCAAAACCCACCTCCATCCCCACCACCTCAACCTCCTCTCTATACTTCCTATATATATCCCCTCTATAAAACTTCCTTGTTCTAAACACCAAAACAACAGAAGCAAAACACCCTATCAAGGTTGCCACAGTGATAATAACAAAAGACAATCTATAACACTTCACACCAACACATGTCAAGTCCTGCCCTAATTGCCTTTCAAGCCCTTTAGCACCCAATTGCTTCAAAGCCTCTTTGTCATAGAGCTGACCAGCCACTTTCACATTCAGAAGATAAGCCCCAACTGGGCTTGCCACTGCACCAAATTGAAACAAAGTTGAATAGTATTTAAGCCCAAAAATGTCTGATACAATTGCAAACAACAATGGCCATTGGGCACCGAAACAGAATCCAATTATGACCGAAGCAAAGTAGAGAGAGTTGGGGATGCCGAAGGCAATGAGAAGGTGGCCGAGACAGGAAATGAGGAGTACGACTGTGAGGAGTAGGGGGCGAGAGAGGCAGTATTTTGTTAAGAGGAATTCGGAGGAGAAGCCGGACACTACTCTTCCGAGGTAGTTCCATATGCTCATGAGGGAGACGAAGGTGGAGATGCTGGTGTTTGGGTAGCCGAGGGATTTTCCGATTTGACCTAAGTTGTCAATTGCAGTTAATGTGCCGCCGATACCACAGGAGGCTGATATGAAGAGGACTAACATGTCTATGCTGAAAACTGCTTGTAAAATGGTGTAGTCCTCACCTCTTTGGGGCGGCTTGAAAATACTGTTTATGCAAGATTCTGGATTTTGTAGACTTGTAGGAGGTCTTGGGGATGGCGGCAGCAGCTCCAATTGTGCCACCTGTGGCGGTGGTGCTGATTTAAATTCAACTGCAGGTGGGTTGTTAGTGGCCATAGTGGCCAGGGATCCTCTGTCTCCAAATATCTGCACAGACTTCAATTGTGCCACCTGTGATGGTGGTGTTGATTCAAATTGTACTGCAGGTGAGTTTTCAATGGCTGAGGATCCTGTGTCTCCAAATGTCGGTAGCAACTCCAATTGTGCTACTTGTGGTGGTTGTGCTGATTCAAATTCAACTCTCGGTAGGTTTTCAATGGCCAGGTATCCTCTATCTCCAAATTTCTCTGTTTTATGTCCTAAAACATTTACAACCACTGGATAAGTCTCTAGATTCTCATGTCTTGAAATTCTCACACGATTCAGTGATCGTAAATAATTTAGGACAGAGGGACAGGGGCATTTGGGGATAGAGGATCCTTGACTGTCTTCAGAGACTATGGCTAGTTTGGGAGGACGAGAATCATTCAACGCTTGTTTGTCGCTCTTCCATGCTCTGAACTCTTCTTGGATGACAACAATAAGTGGAGCAAATAGCAGAACAAACACAACCAAAGCACTTCCACCATACTCAGCTCTGGAAAATCCAAGCCTACTTTGTACAACAATTATAACCATAAGAAAACCAGCAAGCCCAAGAGACACATAAAGAAGATTGTAAAAAATCTTGTGCTCATTTGCTTTTCTAGCAACTTTCATTAGTCGAATCGTCGGAAGAAACACAATCGAAACCACCGCCGGAAGCCAACCGATCAGGAAAATCAAAGACTTTGAATTGTTTCCATACAAAGCATGGTAGATTTGTGTCATGATAGCACCACTCAGCCCAACAAACCCCTTCAAGAGGCCTAAAACTATGCCTCGGCTTTGTGGGAAATTCTTCACGCAGGTGATGAGAGAGCCTGTGTTGGCAAATGCCTGTGAATCGGCACCGATCCATATGTAGAGACAGAGCTGCCAGACGTGGGGTTTGGCTGTGCGGCCAGTGACAGCGAGCCATATCATGAAGTAGCCGGAGAAGTTCATGGCAGCGCCAATGAGGAGAACCACCCACGGCGGTGTGACCTGATATGCAAAATCGCGGTTTCAATCACACAACAAAGCAGTAAATAAAAGATCAAGCACACACAGAAAACACAAGAACACAGAATATACGTGGTTTGATAGAATGCCTATATCCACAAGAGAGAAAAAAAATTCAAAATCTGTAATGAGGATTACAAGAACAAATCTGTAGCTCTCTTTTCTGTACCACTCTAAAATCCTACAAAGAGGCCATAAAAACCCCTTTACAATATTATGAGTGTACAGTAAATACAAGATAGTTCACAACATCACCTCATTGATTAGACCCGATATGAGGCCGAGATTGCCACCCAAGTCCTTGAAGAAGCTGATCAAGTTAAGGGTGGTTTGGTCATAACCAAGTGAGGATTTGATGTCGCCAGAGTAGAGGCCAAACATGTAGGTTGCACCGTTGACGGACATGATTAGGAGGGAGGCAAAAACCATGAACCACCGGCTGGTGAGTAGATGGCAGGTAAAGATCCTTGTTTTTGTCCAGCCACCACTGGTGGCGGTGGCAGAACTGAGGTTGACTATGGTCATGATTTGTTAACACTATAATGTGCAGAGTTATGTTGAGAATTATGGATAGATGACATTTGATCATTTATAAATAGAGATTCTCTTGCTGTGAGAACCAAGAAAAAACCAAACACAAGGCTCATTTCATTTTCTTTTTAAAATCTTGCAAGTGTAACATTTTATATGGCAAAGGTCTCCTATATATGAATAGATCTGTTACTAGAAAGCCCCACAGAAAATACTATATTTTGATCGTCATTTGGCTATTATCAAAACGACCAAAAGCTCAAAAACAAAAAGGAAGAGAAAACAGAGTACTTAATAAAAACAAAATGTATACACATGTTGCAGATAAAAATATAAAACGTAGATATTAAAACGTAGTGTATAAAAATGTTTCAGACAAAAATATAAGATGTGTATACATATTATGTTGCATCTGTGCTTGTTATTTGCATTTCCAAGTTGTTGATGGCCGGCTATTGTATCTTGTCACGACCATCAAACGATAGGTTGTGGGTGGAGAATCCAGATCTTATGTAGTGTATTACCTGTCGAAAGACAGGTAAAAAGAATAATAGTTGACAATAAATAATAAATTTCGCTACAATTAATTTTATTAAATAAATATATTCTTCTAACACTTATGTAATAAGACCTAATTTCACATATCAGTAAAAAAAAAAAATTATGTGAATTTTTTTTTTTTTTGTGTACATTTCCCATCATTTTACAAATAAATATTGTAAGGAAGGAGAGAGAATTTATTTGATATTTTGATTTAGTATATTTAAGAGTAATTATTTAGTAATTCTCAAATACTAATTCAACAAGTTGATATGGTGTTTTAAGAATAATGAAAACGCTAGTAGCAGAAAAATAGATGCAACTTAACCCACACCTCAATGGATTGGATGAAAAATAATATCGGCACATTAATCTCATTTGGTGTTAGCTCATTTATCAAAAGCACCCTCTACGTGTTACAATGTACTTTACTTTGAAACTATCAAAAAATTTATCTAGATTTAATATTACTAAATCACAATTTTAAGGCTCATTTAGAAATTAATTATTCTAGTTAATTTTTTAACTTTTCAAAAAAAATAAAGAGAATAATGTGACTATTTATAATGACTTTCTGACTATTTCGACCACTACTCAAACAAGGCCTTAGTTTCCTCATCTATGTTTACAAGAAAAGAAAATCCTGTCATTTCCAGATTGAGGTTCAAGAATTTGTAATTTACTTATTAGGCCTCTCTAGTAGATGCTTTCCATTTAGAAAATCAACCATCATGAAACCCAATAACAAGGTCAAAATTATCATCCAACTTTCAACAAATAAAATGATCTTTTCATGAAAAATACCATACCATATAAACAAAGTTTCACAACTGCAGTTTTCAAAAGAGAAGCCATGATTCAAATCAATATTTCTATGGTATTCAGTGCCAAGTCCCCGAAAAAAAAAACAGAGACCATGAGCTACTGGGCTGTATTCTACGATGTTTTGATTTAGACCTAGTCTTGTTGCGAGAGAAAGCAAACTCATATCTCGAGTGCTAACACATGCCTTTGGTTTCACTTGATTCGAACCACCCTAGGGGCATATTGGCAATACCCCATACCTTATATTCCATACGTGGAATTAATCAAACCATTCCCTGCCATCGTTCGTTATCATTGCTGCTCATCTAAGGGAAGTTAAAAAGGGCTACAACAACAACTGTAGAGAAGCATCAACAAAATATTTCAGTCAGACTCATCATCTCTACTGTCATGAACTCGCATGAATCGACAGAGAAGAGAATCAAAGCAATGCTGTTAATACTGCATTCCTCGACAAAACCCTGTTGAACCACATCCTTGCAAATGCAGAGTAAGCTACTGAGCCAACAGTTACCAAGGTTAAAAATGTACAGAAACAGCTGGTTAACTGCCTAGTTAAAAATCATCGCAGCAAGATACATGAACCAGATGTGTTGAGAGAGCCAGTAAAGAGATGACACTCAAATAATAGCCGAAAAATCATCACAGCTTTTCACAATTGCCAGGTCTAAAATACCCTGCTCACTGAACAGGTAATTAAATCATAAGCCAAGAGATCATCTCCGAATACATTCATCAGCGAAAAGAAAGCAATGTTAGCTTGCACATTCATCAACAAACTGCCCAAATTCGAATGCCAAGCACCAAGTAGCTAGCTGGTGTAAAACAAACATCCATCAATGAACTGGAAAACAAAAACAACTGTTCCAGGCCTCAGTACCGGTCGTAGGAAGATGGATGACCGCTCCTTCTAGGGCGATCATAAGGACCAGGCCTGTCCCTATAACTTCCTCTCTCATAACGGGTTGGCCCTCCTCCGCCTTCATACCTATCACTGCCAACTCTTGGGCCTTCATCCCTACTAAAAACCCTATCTTTGCCATGCCCATTTTGAGGCTCCCGGTCCATAAACCTATCACCCGCAAAGCAATCACCTACAGGTGGTGCATACCTGTCATGGCTGTAGCGATCACGGGTCCCATACCTGCTGTCTCTGGTATCCACACGATCCCTGTCTCCATAATGTCCCCCGTCTAATCGATCACCATAACGTTCCAGCCCACCAAATCGATCACCATGACCACTACCACCACCACCGCCGCCGCCAAACCTAGAATGTGAAGAGAACCGATCGCTGCTACCACCAGCTGAAGGACATTCCCGAGCAAAATGGCCTGGACGACCGCATTTGAAACAGTCTGATCGCCCAACTGGCTTGTCTCCTCCTCCTCTATAACTGTCCCTACCACCTGACATGAGTTCTCTGCCATAGCCTGGATCTTCACTGCGCATTTTTGGCTGTGCCTTGTTCACAGAGATGACTCGACCGTCCAATTCCCGACCGTGCATGTCCCTGATTGCATCTTCCATAGCCCGGCGATCTGCAAAGGTTACAAATCCAAATCCACGAGGACGACCAGTATCTCTTTCCACCATGATCTATAACAATCACCAAATATTAGTCTTATCAAATAAAATCAGTCATTTGCAATGTTGAGAAACACACTGTTTCTGAAAGATTTCAGTCTACCAGAATGCCTAGAAATTATTTTATATTTATAACAGGCAAAATCACAAACGAATCCCATGTGGATTCAACGAGCAAAAGTTAACTGTTCAGACTTGTACAAAAATCAATACAAATGTCATTTTATGAAATGTTTCCAACACAAAGTAAGTCAAAGTAGTCTGAGGCTTTCTAAATTTGAAAATTTTCAATTGATTTGTAATTAACACCACAAAGAAGACTACACAATGATTTCAAGATTCAATTACAAATTGCTCAATCATTTACAAATAAATTTCAAGTCTTGGGGCCACCACTTTGTGCATAATGCACAAAAGTTAGGTGTGTACTCAATCTTTCCCCTCCCAAACACACATTAATGCGTATTAATTGAGCGTTGTTTTTTATGCAAAAGATCTCAAAATTAAATAGATTGCATAAATTCATATAAAGATTAATAAATTATACAGTTTGCACATGAGTGTAAATGAAATCCCAAAGCCAAAATGTGATTATAATGACCTCATGAGATCAACTGGGAACTGTGAATTTAATATCATGTAGAAATGTAGTCCTTATGACAATTTCTTTTTAGACATTCAATTGCTTAAGCCAATTACCACTTCTTTTGTTTATGTGGAGAGGTTAACTGGATGGCCAAAGATTCACTGGAGAGAGACAAACATGTCATAGGCACCAAAGACCAAGGAGAGTCATTGAGATTCAGAGCTCAAAGCATAACCTCAGTCCATCCAAGAAAAAGAGAGGCAATGGAGATTCAGAGCTCAAAGTATAACCTCAATCTCAAATTGATCAAGGAAATAACAACTTTTATATATAGATGTTGAGCATGCAGTTATGACTAATCGTCCAGTATGATCACCGAATTTTTAAGAATTCTGATATGTCGATACTTTCTTGATTTTCTTAGCAATGTCAAATTTTCTAATTTCTAACAATTTGCTGATTACAAGTGTAAAACAAGGATACTTCTAAAACCACAACTTACACCTTCTCACGTAGTCCCCACTACCAAAAATAGTAGTAGAAAAAACTCTGCAAGAAAATAATAGAATTGTAGAAAAGTGTAGCTTACAAATGACTGCCTTTTTAAAAATATTTTCTTCAAAATAATTTTAAGAACATGTGATGTGTAATTTGAACTCTATCTAGGGATCATCTCAATGTTATATTATCTCATAATGTCACTAAAATTAGAAATTAAGACATTATGCCCTCAGGTCTCGCGAATTAACAACTTCAAATGTGGAGAACCTAATTTCTCATTCCTCCATTCCTCTATCCTTCGATATGTAGACCACTGAATCAAAAATAATAAAGATAATATGACTAAGATGAATGGCCAAAATTACTTGTTATTGTAAAATATTCAACCTATATTCACACAAAATCATGATTAAGGGATAAGGGACAAAACAACTTAATTCAGAACGGACTGTCCAAGTTGATAATTCTTACTTCTTACCTAAAAATGGCAGAATTGGCAGGACTCCATGCTGACTGAAAGGCTAATACAAATACATAACTTCTGATCTCATTACTCCCTCAATCTAAGTACATCAAACACAGGTTAGTATAACAGAACCCCTCCCTATATCTAATTCCCATAAATTTGTGCTAGAACTTAATCTGATTCTGATCTCAAAATGGGAAATGATAACCACTCCAACAGTGGAGATGTTTGAACCATTATGCCATTCAAATCCGAGGACCATGATGTTGCTAAATATATCCTGAAGCGAGGTAGGCACCTAGACTGGAAGTTTGAAAGCAACACACATCATCACAGAGATCTGTTTATAAGCAAATGACTCACACCTAGAACATTACAATAACAGAACTGCACACTTTTTCATCTATAATATGAACCGAATAAACACGTCTCAAACAACTATTTGTTCCTTCTTCATGACCCCTCTATTTCATTCTATAATATATGCACAAAAATCAGCTCAAACTTTCGTCAAATATTAGATGTCGTTTGCTTGTGCACAGATGATTGATCAATCCAAGAAACCTTGTACTTCATAAACCCCAATTCACAAACATATTTACCGGCAGGATATACATCCATATCAACATAAAGTACTTTAACTATTTACAGCCAGCAATTTAACAATGAAATTGAGTCCCAGACAAAAAAAGGGATTATTACTAGAATAGCAGGTACAGAATCTAGGGTGACGATTAGAAAACACCACTTAGTTAAACATCCTACAACTTTAAAATTACAACTCTGGAGCTATGCTGACTCTGAAAACAACAAATCATCCGAACTTATGGAACCAAGACAGCAACAAATCTTGTTCTCCACCACTTCAAACTGTAATCACACAAATCCACATGGCTACACTACACCAACTGCCACTTCAAACTGCAATAATTCACACCAATAAGACTACATCATCAATCATCTCCCATAACCTCGTAAAAAAAAGAGCAACTGAGGTGCTGTTATGTAGCTAGTAACCCCAACAAGCCAAAATTTCTAAAATACAGCAAAAACTAAGGAAAAAAGATGAACTGCCAACAGACGAGGGAAAAAAAAAAAATGCTTGAACTAGATATAAGGTTGGACAAGCATGAAGGTTGTTGCATAACATTTTCGATGCCACAAACAATCTGATATCATGACTACAGATATCATTGGCATTATTAGCACAATTGTAGGTCTCCTAACTACTTCATGAAGGGTTAGAAGTGAAATCTAGCATGGGAACAGAAAGGAAAAAGCCCTGCACCTCATTACAAAGAAAGTTTGCAAGATTGCCTATTTCAGAAACTCCAGATATATGCTTAGTTTCAACTCCCATAAGTATTTTTTCACTTACTATGCCCTTGGCAGAAAAAATTTCTACCATAATCTCTTTTCTAACACAACAGGTACATTATCTTCCCTCAGAAGTTACAGGCACTAATTCAAGTGTGAATAATTCATCTCAAACACTCTTCCAAACAGTCTTCACAATTCAATGCAATGAATACCAGCTGAATCACGAAACTGCAACATAGCATACTCTAAGAAGACTTCTTGTTGGCTATCAAAAAACATTCCATTATAGCAAAAAAAGAAACAAATAGACCAAACTCTAACAAGGGCAGTGAAACAAAACATCGGGTTTCAATATCTATTGAAACCACAAAGAACAACCACTTATTGAACGACTATATTCATAATGCACCGTCACAACTTTTGTTTTTGTGATTCATAATTCAGCATGATCAGGTATCCCAAATAAAATGGGAAATCCAATCTGTTTACTGAGTTGTAACAGATGACAATGTTAAACAATTGATACGCACAGGCAAATTACCAACCAATTTAAGCCACTCTTCCCTCATCGGGGAACACAAAAGGTACAATTATATGACAAATAAAGGGCATCTTCCTAGCACAAATGATGCTACAACATATGATGATATATAATCAGCTGACAGCCTCACAACCACAACATTGGATCAAATATACACATACTGTAATTACTTGATGGACCTCAAACTTAAACTCTCATGGTGAACAAATATCATCCTAACAGACGGTGCTTGTGATCAGACAACCTGGTATTTAATTGTAGCTGTTGTCTGCAAACTCCACACATGATACAGGTCTACATGTCAGTTGTTGAAAAATTCCTCCTCAGCTTATATAACACTAAAAAGAAAACGTCTGACTGAAGCATGAATATAACAGAGCTCTCCTGAGTAGGTGGAACGTAAGTGACCAACAACCTCATATATAATCCATATTAAGATACTATAATCGGCATGAGAAGAACAGAAGAAAACAATATTGACAAATGTTGTAAAAGGGAAGACAGAAGAGAGATGTATAACTGAAGAGAGGATGTCGGAAAACCAACACAGCCAATGCAAGATATAAGTGGAGAGAGAGGGAGAGAGGAACATAGCCATCAATAGGTTTGCTGCCACTTTTAGCCATGTGGAAGCATTGTGTAGAGTTCTACATCTATCAGTACTCCATAACAGCCAAGTGTGCAGACCCATGCCCATATCTACTTTACAACCTAACATTAGTTATGATCTAGGAAAATGCATATCAAGCTGACTCAGGACTCTTCTCATTGCTATAATGCAGTCAATAAACCCTCAATATACCCTATGTCAAGAGTATTGATAGATATTCAATCTTAAAACGTTACTGCATCTATTTACATACACAGATATAACTCATACACCTGTTGAAATCTTCATTATTGTCAAAACATTGACTATGTCACCTTGTGCTCACTGACATAGAGATTTTCGTGTTAAAATTATATCATTGATAAGAAATTATTTCTTCAAGGTTAATTCACTCGGCATAACTTTCACAGTTTAGTTATCCCTTCCAGACTAACTTTGGGTGAGCAAATGACATTCAACAAATAGTACTCTCTCTCTCTCTCTCTCTCTCTCTCTCGTGGTAAGAAACATAAATACTAAGATGTACTATATGTTTTACCATTTCTTTTCAAATTATCGCTTTTGATTCTTTGCTGGTCACTTCAGCACCATTTTTGTCACTTTGCACCGTTCAACATATCAATTGATCATCATTTTTGTTTTCATATTTCTAATCTTGAATTTCCATAATAAAAAATGTATGCAACACTCTGTCATAAACCTCTTTGCAAGTCATGAACTATCTTCAAAATTCCTTGTCATTTTCTTTTTCCTTATTCTCTCTGTTTTCCCTCACAATAATAACCAGTGTTTTTTAACCCCACTTGTAACATCAATGCTCAAAAAATAACAAAATTGAGAAGGCAACCATGTCAATTTTCAATAACAAATGAACAAATTACACAAAACCCAACCCCAAGATTCCCTCCACATATAAGATAAAAGTTCATAAAACAAAAGGATAAAAAAATCCTAATTTGCTCCAAGTCTATACACCAATATATTATCAAACAAAACACATAAACTGGAAGATAATGAACTTCATTTCGAAAATCCCATTCTTCCAAGCCCATTTTACGAACACAAACACAGATGATCGACATTTATTTCACAAGAAATATAGAAAAAAAACTTACCAAAGACTCAACGATCTTTCCGCAACGACGAAATGCATCTTCGAGGTGCCTTTCTGTGGTTTTCGATGCCAACCCTCCAACAAATATACGGTTTTCTTCTCTCCCAGCCATCAATTACAAACCCTAAACCAAAAACACTAACAATTTCAAACACAGAGACCCTTCGAACAGATACAAATATATATACATGAAAAAGAAGTGAAACCGAGGGAATTGCTTACAGTTTTTCTGCGATTTGGCGGTTTTGCTTCGAGCCCGCCTTGTAATTGGAATCGATTGTTGGTGTTGTTGTGAAGTGTGTGACCTCTGAATAAGCCCTAGTTTAGAAGAAGACGAACAATATGCAAAAGAAGTAAAGGCCTGTTTGGCTTTATGCTTTTTCTAAACACGTGTTTCCTTGTTTTCCAACATTGAAACCATATTCAAGTTGTAGCGCAAATTACACTTTACCCCCAACTATCACCGTTTTTCATTTTATTTCTTAAACTAAAAATTAATACAATATATCTTATTTATTTCCTAAAATTTTTAGTGTTTGGGAAAGATTTTTTTGTGATTTTTTTTTTTTCACTAAAAAACAAAGTAGTTACAAAATCAAAAAAAAAAAAAAAAAAAATCCAAACAAAATATCACATCAAACCCCATAATCATTTCATTTTTTCTCTCACAAACATCACATCCAATCACAAAAAAACCCAACTATCTTTCCAAACACAAAAAAAATTTTCTCCAATAATATTTTACAACTAAAAAAACTTACAAAAAACCCACTTCCCAAACACTCACTTAATCTAACCCTTATATATCTATTTTGTTAACAAAATAAATTGAAAAAGTGCATACAATATGCACATATCATATTTATGACAAATTTTTGGAGGATTTTTCTTCTTCTAACTATGATATTTTCACATTACATACACATTTTTTTGTTTGTTTTGTTAACCTAATAAAGACATAAGGATTATATTAAAAAATTTCAAAAAATAACAGGGTATACATGAAAAAGAAGTGAAACAGAGGGAATTGCTTACATTTTTTCTTGAGTAATGGTGGATACTCTAAAAATTCTATCAAAAATTTTACTAAATGTCTCAATGTAGGTCTCACACTCATATGAGACATCTAACTGAATTTTTAAAATCTCTAACAATTTTGTTTTTTCTTTGATTTGACGGTTTTGCTTCGAGCCACCTTGTAACTTGAATTGATTTTTGTTTTTGTTGTTGTTGTTGCTGCTGTTACTATTGCGTAGTAGTAGCAGCAGTAGCAGCAGCAGCAGCAGCAGCAGTAGTAGTAGTACAAGAACAGGAGCATTAACAGCAGTAGCAGTAGTAGTAGCAGCAGCAGCAGCAGGAATAGGAGCAGCAGCAGCAGCAGGAGTAGTAAGAGCAGCAGTAGCAGCAGCAACAGTAGTAGCAGTAGCAGTAGTAGTAGTAGCAGTAGCAGCAGAAGCAGCAGCAGCAGTAGCAGCAGCAGCAGGAGGAGTAGCAGTAGTAGTAGCAGTAGTAGTAGCAGCAACAGTAGTAGCAGTAGCAGTAGCAGCAGCAGTAACAGGAGAAGCAGCAGTAGCAGCAACAGCAGCAGCAGTAGTAGTAGTAGCAGCAGCATCAGCAGCAGTAGTAAGAGGAGTAGTAGCAGTAATAATAGTAGTAGTAGCAGCAGCAGCAGCAGCAGTAGTAGTAGCAGTAGGAGTAGCAGTAGGAGTAGCAGCAGTAGCAATAGTAGTAGCAGCAGTAGTAATAGTAGTAGGAGTAGTAGTAGTAGTAGTAGTAGTAGTAGTAGTACGAGCTAAGGCATAAACTAGGCAACAATGCATAACACTCAAAAGCACTTAAAGTATGATTGAGGTAGGAACATGGCAATGCTAAATGCTCTCAAATGTCATGTTAAGTGATGCCAAATCATGTATTCAACACAAATGAAGTATGCCATGGTGCTCAAGGCTTGAGGCAAACAAGAGCATTTGTACTATAAGTATGGAAAACATGAAGCATGTGATCAAGGCAACCCAAAACAGTCCTAGAGCATGTTAAAATGAGTCTAAAACATGCATGGAAGGAAGCCAAAACATGCTAGCATAAGGGGCATAAGACATGGTGAATGCAAGGCAAATAAGGTGGATTACATTACACCTATTGGAACCAAGCATGGGATGACTTAAGAAAAAAAAATCAGAGTTATATCATGGCAAAATAACCCCAAATATGCACTGAAATGATGGCTCGCAAGCTAAGGCATGAAGGCATACACAATGGTTCATGGTAAGGCATAAATGGGCTAACCCTCCAACGCATTGAATGAGTGATAAATGCAAGTGCATGAGCATGAAACATGGACTGAAACCACATAATAAATGATGCCAAATTATTCAAATAGTCCAAGTAAAGCATGCCAATGGACTTGATGCACAAAGCTAACAAGCTAGATTGCACTGGAGCTATACAAAGCAAGTCATGCATGGCCAAAACAACCAAAATTAGAGCTAAAGCATGTTAAAAACATGGACAAAAGCTTCATGAAGTTAAGCCAAAAGCATGCTAAAATGACATGTTACAACAAGATGCATGTTAGGCTATTTCATGGGATTACACTACAAGTGTATAGAGTATGCAAGGGGCCAACAAACCCACCCAAAACAGAGTCATGACATGCTAAAACATCACTAAAAACATGCTGAAATGGAAAGAAAACAAGCTAGAATGACATGCTACTTCATGAAGCATACAAAGTTAGTTTGTGTGATTTACACTACAAGTGTATTAACCATGCATGGAGTGACCAAATCAAGCAAAAATAGTGGTATGCCTCAGCAAAATAACCACAAATACAAGCTAAAATATGGCCAACAAAAGCTTAACACAAATGCTCAAACATGAGGCATATGAAGTAAGTATTGAAGACACAAGGAGAGGGGATGACCCTCTCCTATTTAGGACACCAAAACCACCTTTCCATGATTGAAAATCCTCTGGATTTCAGTGATAGAAAGGTCATGCAAAGGGTTCAACAAGAGCCTAAAGGGATGGCTCAAAACAAGGCCTAACAAGGCCTAAGAGGGGGTAAACCACCCCAAACGAAAAAGTGACCTTAAGCAACTATTTTAAGCATACAAAAATAGAACTTTTTCTAGTTAAGAGTTAAGCTTAAAAACGTATGCAAGAAGGGCTAAAAGCTTAAGAAAGAAAGGGGGATTTAAGGGTCAAAAACTCACCCTTGAAGACCACCTTTACTACTGCAACTCCAGCAACCTCTTCAAGCTCAAACCAACCCAAGAACACCAAAAACAACTTCAAGAAGCCTCAGCAACACAAGCAAGGTGTTTGAGTGTGTGTTTGTGTGAAAAAGTAAGACAAAATAACACTTTTGAACACAAAACAAAAGCAAAATGAAGAAGTATAGATATAGGCTATATGTATAACTCAAGGGAGTTTTTCTGAACCTAGAGGAGGGAGGAGGAGCCTCCCTCTTATAGAAACTAAAAGGCAAAGCTTCTTGGAGAAGCTAAGTCTTAAACAAATCCCTTCATACACGTGTATGGAGGATAGCCCAAATGCCCTCCAGCTTTGCTAGCTGGAGGAAAATATCTCCAAAAAGGTGCCAAAAAGCAGCCGACCACCTGAAGTGGTCGGCCTACTACTTAAAGTGGTCGGCCGACCACTTCAAGTGGTCTTCTAAGACACAAACTAGTCGGCCATAGGTGGGAGAGGTCTAGAGCATGAAAGAAAGCTAGTGGTGTAGTGGCCGACCAGAAAATGTGGCCTAAAGACCAAGCAAGCCAGTTATCCGACCAGAAAACTGGCTGGCAGAAGGAAAAGTGGTCTCTAAGGAGAAAAAGTGGTCTCCCACCCTTGTACCACCTTCCAAACAAGGAAAACAAGGTTTGTACTAAAAACAAACCAAAGCGGATGCAAGACGAGAGATCGAGAGGCAAGGCACGTGGCCGAAAGCCTTGAAAACTGGTCTATGAGCATCAAAAGTGGTATGCCATCACAAAAGTGGTCTCCCGGACCACAGTGTTCCTCTAGGCAGAGGCAACAAGGTGTGGTTCAAAAACCACGCCAAACGGAGAACGTTAAGCAGTCCCGAGCCAGGGCACGCGGCCGAAGGTTCCAAAAACCGGAAACTAGTCTCCAAGCGGGAAGAGTGGTCTACGACCACGAAAAGTGGTCTACGACCACAAAGAGATGGTCTACAAGACCTCTCCCTCCCTCTGGGAAGAGAAACAAAGTTCGGTCCACAAATCGAGCCGAAACACAAAAGAGTTTAGAGGCCCAGAGGCAAGGCTCTCAACCAAAACTCTGAAACCTCTAAACGAGCACAACATGCACCATCACCGAGTGCTCAATCGATGACGTCTGAGTCTTAAGGTCGGTCAAAAATGGGGTTTCTACAGTTGCTCCTCTTTGACAGAACTCAAAAGTCATAAGTGACAGGAGTGAATGTCAAAGCCCAGAGACGACCCATTTTTCACAAGGCCGAAGACTTAGACAAACAGGCAAGATAATAAAGAGATGTGCCCGTAGGCAGGGGCAAAATGCAAAAGACAAGCACAAAGCCGAACATAACTTATGATCATGCAAAGAAAGCTGTAACGAAGCAAATATATACAATAAATGCAATAGTTTTAAGCAAGCGAATACAAATCAAACTACATTACATGCAGAAAGGATGTAAGAGAATTATACAATTCTCGTTACGTCTCACACGGAGTACATACAATACCGTCTGGTTCGTCTGGTCGCGCCAGTTTCAAATGAACCGTACATACAATATCGTGCCTGCAAAAGAAAGAAACTCAATAGGTACAATATCGTTAGAAACATACATAGCAATGCAAGTGAAAAGTGCGTAACAACGCAAGTGGAGAGCTGCATGACAATGCAACCTAAGTGTGACGCATAACAATGTAGGTGAAGTGTACAAAACAACGTAATGCACTAACAAGTGCAGGTAAGGTGCGCAAGAACGCAAGCGAAGTGTATAGCAATTCAACAAAAGTGTGTGTAATAAAACGCCTAGTAAAGTGCATAACAATGCAACAAGTGGTGGGCATAATAATGCAGGATAGGAAAGTGTGACTAAATAGCACGTTTGAATCAAAAATAAGTACAAGTCTTAAAGAGAGAAATTCAACCGTAACCTCCGATCTACCTCTCGGAGGGGTCACAAATGTACTTAAAAGGATACACCTCGCTCTTGACGAGTAACGATGAGCTATGCATCGAAGATTTGAATTGAAGTTCCCGCAGGGACATTCTTGAGCCGAAAAGTGAACTTTTCTTGTACTTTCCCGAGGGCCGAGGACTCCAATCATCACCAAAATGCGTAGGAAGAACAATGGAGCCCTGAGGATCATCCAGGAGGGTGGCCGACCAGTTATATCAGTGGCTAACCAGTTGTTGCCCATCAAAGTGGTTGGCCGACCAGAAAAACTGGCTGGTCGACCGGTTTATAGAATTTCAGGGCAGTTTGGTCTTTTAGCTTCGGTTCTTTAAGTGCACAACTCCAAATTAGTTTGTATCACACCTCCAAGGCCGAAATACATTCTCTTTTGCTCCCAGACCCTTTTCTCTCTCAGATTTGACTTTATATGCGTTTTCCAACGCCCCACGCGAAGTTGTTTCACGAAAATTTTCGATTCTCTTCGTTTTGAACGGATTAGAATTTGTTTTCGGAGCTTCTTTCTCCATTTTCACCACTTGAGGTATGTTCGTCTCAAAGTTTAGCACCTTTTCTCGGGCGTTGACTTTTGTTGACTTTTTCTCTTCCCGAGAGTTGACTTTTGTTGACTTTTTGCAATTTTGGCTTATTTCGCTTGTTTTTGCATCTTTTGTAGATTTCTTCAAATGGCTGACGATATCCCGTATGGCGGAGGTCCTCCATATGCAGAGGACGAGCCCGACATCATACTGTTGCCTCCGAGGATACGGCCATTCGACCTGGAGGAGTACGACCCGGAGGAGCACATCCTTCCTCCTAGCACCTTCTACCACTTTACGGACTTTGTGCGGCGGGCACCTGCAGACCTGCTACTACGAGAGCCGGAGTTCCATCTATCTCATCACGCGCATGAGGTACGTACTTCACTTTTGCATTTCCTGCAATATACTTTTCACTTCTTGCATATTTACATACACAACACTTCACTCATTCTGAACACACAGTTCATACACAGCACTCTGCTAACTTAGCACGCGGCTTATTTTGGGCACACATCACACCTTGGGCACACAGCTCATAACACTACTCAATCTGAACACGCAGTTCCTAACGCAGTATTCTGTTTAGTTGGCACACAGCTCATAACACTGCTCAATCTGAAAACGCAGTCCATAACACAGCATTTGGTTTACTCTGAACACACGGCTCATAATACTGCCCAATCTGAACACGCAGTTCATAACATAGCATTCTGTTTAGTTGACTTAGCACACAGCTCATAACACTGCTCAATCTGAACACGCAGTTCATAACACAGTATTCTGTTTAGTTGACTTAGCACACAGCTCATAACACTGCTCAATCTGAACACGCAGTTCATAACACAGTATTCTGTTTCTTAGTACACTGCTCAATCTGAACACGCAGTCCATAACGTAGTACACTTTTTTATAACATAGCACACCGCTCAATCTGAACACGCAGTCCATAACACGGTATTCGTTTTCTTAGCACACTGCTCAATCTGAACACGCAGTCCATAACGCAGTACACTTTTTCATAACATAGCACACCGCTCAATCTGAACATGCAGTCCATAACACGGTATTCATTTTCTTAGCACACTGCTCAATCTGAACACGCAGTCCATAACGCAGTACACTTTTTCATAACATAGCACACCGCTCAATCTGAACACGCAGTCCATAACACGATATTCGTTTTCTTAGCGCTCAATCTGAATACGCAGTTGTAGACACCCCATTTTTGACCGTCCTCAAGACTTGGACGTCACCATTTGAACACTTGGTGATCATCCATGTTCGTGTTCGTCTTGAGTTCTCGGAGGTTTCGGCCGCGTGCCTTGCCTCAAGACCTCTCGACTTTTGTTTTTGCTTTTGAGGGTAGGGAATGGCTTGATTGGACATCCCCACACCTCACCGGCCATGGCTTGAGGCCACCGGCCCTGTTTTCTTGCCACCGGCCATTGGTGATGGCCGGTCGGCACTATTGGTGGTCGGTCGGCACCTTTTGCGGCCGGTCGGCCATCTTTGTTGGCCGATTGGCCACTTTTTCTGGTCGGGACCCCTTGTTTTAGCTTCTTGAGGAAGCTTGAACCTTTTGAACCCTTGGTTTAGCTTCTTGAGGAAGCTTGAACCTTTTAAACCCTTGGTTTAGCTTCTCCAAGAAGCTTGAACCTTTTGGACCCTTGGTTTAGCTTCTCCAAGAAGCTTGAACCCTTTGCTCTAGCTTTTCCAAGAAGCTTGAACCTTTCTTAGCTTCTTGGAGAAGCTTGGCCCTTTTGCTCCAAGCTTCTTAGAGAAGCTTGGCCCCTTTGCTCCAAGCTTCTAAGAGAAGCTTGGACCTTTGGGTTAGCTTCCTTGATAAGCTTGACCCACTTGACCCTTGGACCTTTGGGTTAGCTTCCTTGATAAGCTTGACCCACTTGACCCTTTTTATGTTAGCTTCTCTTAGAAGCTTGGCACCTTGCCTTGGCCTATATAAGGAGAGTCTCTCCTTCCATTTCAAGGTTTGAAAAATCTGATATATAAGATATATATATATATCACTCTCTCTCTATATCTCCCTCTCTCTCTACATTTGGGTGTGTTAGAGGTTCAAAAAGGTCTTGTTCTTGGCCTATTGCACACCACTTCATAGCCACACACTTCCATCATCACTTGGAGGTTCTTGGAGCTTGTTTTCAGAGGTTGAGGGTCGCATTTTTTGGTCTAAAAGCTGCTGGTTCTTGCTGGTCTTCAAAGGTAACCCTTTTTCTCTTTATTCCCCGTTTTTGCACACATTTTTAGCCTTGCTTGCAAGCATATTTGGGCTTTGTCATAAACTGAAAAAAGTCTTATTTTGAGCTCCTTTTGAAATTTGTTTAAGATCACTTTTGTGTTTGGGGTCGTTTACCCCCTCTTAGGCCTTCTTTGGCCTCATTTTTGTGCATTTTTAGTGAGCTCCGGGACCACCTTGTTTGGGCCTCCTCACCATTGAAATCTTGAGGGATTTCAGTGGTGAGGATGGTGGTTTGAGGTCCTAAGAAGGAGAGGGCCATCCCCCTCTCCTTGTTGCCTTTAATATGTGCCATTTTAGCCTCATGTGTGAGCACCATTTTTAAGTTCATGTTGGCCATGTCTTAAGTGTTATTTGTGCTTATTTTGCCATGATATAGCACTGTTTTTACTTGGTTTAGACACACCATGCTTGCTTTGCATACTTGTCTTGTAATGCCATGAAATTGCCTTAACATGTATCTAGCATTTAGGCCACTATGCTTACTTGTTTTGGCTTAGCTTTGTGAAGCTTTTATGCATGTTTTAGTGTGCTTAAGGACTATTTTTGGTTGTTTGGGTCATCCATGATTTGCTTTGTATAGCTACCATGTAATCTCCCTTGTAGGCCTTGAGTGTTGGACCCTCTAGCATGCTCTATTTGCATTATTTCAATGGTTTGGAACCACTTACCATGTCATTTCAGTCCTTATGGCATGCTTGTATGCTTGCATTTGATGCTCCTTTAATGCTTTAAGAGGTTGGTGCCTTATGCTCCATGTTTGGCCCCTTTTGCATGCCTTTAGAATTAGGTCATTTAGATGCCATCTAAGTGGTTCTTGGGGCTTACTTTTGCATGATTTAGGACTATTTTAGTTCACTTTGGTCATTTGCTTCATGTGTCACATGACCATAGTTTAAGTCCTTGGGTTTGGTTGCATGCCTTGCTTGCATTGGTAGGTGGATTTGGTATCATCTTAACATGATTTTCAGAGTTTGATGTGCATGCCATTTGTCCATGATGATCCTCTTTTAAGTGTGCTTAAAAGATGCTCTTTAATGCTTAAGTGTTGGGCCATGTTTGCATGCATTGTTTGTGTGTGTATTTGCCTCCATTCCATAGCATTTTGACTTCCTATTTAGACATGGCCGAGGCTTGTCCATATTGGTCTAAGTCCACCTTTCGCATGTTGTTCAAATGTGGTCTCATTGCTACATGCTTGCATGCTTCGGTTGCATAATGTTTTGCATGCTCATTACTTGCATTGTTGACACATGCTTAGCCATATTGCATTTTGTTGCATGCTTGCCCTCATGTTCATATTGCATGCTTAGTTCACATTCCTAGGTTGCATTGCATTGAGCATGCATGCCTTGTCTCTTGATCAAGTGATAGAGGTTGGGCCTTATGTGTTTGTTTGCATTTCATTTGAAATCAAAATGCACAACTTGGTTCCTTGGGCCATCACTCATTGAAATGCGCGATTGGTGGTCCGAGAATCAAGGAACATACCCCTTTGGGTCACAAACATGATAAGGGATGTGTTGGTGCACACATTTGCTTGAAATACATTGCCATGCCTTGTTTTGCCCTCTGCTACTGTCAAAACAGGTTCTGTAAGAAGACTTGGTTGGTCGACTACATGGAGTGCCGACCGACCAATTATTGATGGCCGAGATCTAAACAAATGGTCGATGACCATCCGGACATGGTCGGTGGGGTTTCCACTTGGTCGGTGGTGATCCACAGTGTCCATGGAGCATACCTTGCGAGTTGTTCAATTTTCAAAGGAGCAGAGCAGGGGAAACAGAGGCAAACTTGTGCATGGTGGTGGGTTTCCGAGCGGAACCAAGCGCGCATGCATTGGGCCCCCCTTCCCGAGGCTGCTTTTACTGCTTAATTAGCTTAGTTAATTTGCTTAACTAGTTAATTGTCTGTAATATTTAATTAGCTTGATAGTTAGTTAAATTGTATTATTCTTTCAGTCCCTCCGAGTGAGGGCAAATTTGTAATAAGTGTGGGTGCGTGTGTGCATGTCTTCCAACCCCCACTTCTTTCTCCTTTTTACTTACCTGCTTTTGATTGCTAGTATTAGGGCATATTTAAATTAGCATACTTTATGCTATGCATGCGTGCATCCATACATTTGTCTTGCATGCACCGGGCTCGGCGCATCATACTAACTGCATTGTATTTCAATTCCAAGTTGAATACGTGTTAGTTGTTGCATTTCACATGCCATCCATAGATTAGCCGAGCCTATTCTAGCTGCATCCTGTATGTGTTGCATTAGCCATCTTAACATGAACTAGGATCATGCATATGATTACTAACTAGTTTCTGTTTTGGCTTGGAGTACTAGGTAAGCTTTTATGCTTTAGCATACCACATGTGTGTGAGTGTTGTCATAATAGCATGATTACCATGAGGCTAGCTGCTTATGTGATATAACTGCTTGAATGCCTGTGGGTGAAGGTTGAGTTATTTAGATTGGAACAATACATTGAATGCGAGTTTTAAGCCCATTTGAGAGTGGCAAAACCATATTTTCTAAAGCCCACTTGAGGGTGGCAAAATTCATGTCTTAGCCTACTTGCGGGTAGCACCATCAAACAATTTTCAAACAAACAAACATGAAATGTTTTGTTCCAATTTAGGCGACTTAGTCTATACTTGTTTGCTGTGCGCATCACGTAGTAAATTTAGGTTAATAACCGGAATAAGAATGCATAATGTTTTCAAAACAAGATATCATGGTTAGTAGAGGCCGATCTTTGATCGGGCGAGCGGGGGTGCTCATAGCTGACCTTCCCCAATCGTACCTAAGTTCCCGAGCCGAGGCAACTTTGGTGATGACGGACACGTGGCCTTAGGCAAACGAGTCAGGGTTTCCTAAATTCCCCCATAATAAATATTTAGGTGGCGACTCTGTATTTGGCAAAGCAGTCCATGTTTGGCAGTTCTTTCTAAAAATCTGTTTTCTCAAAACGATTTGCCGGATTTGGACTCTTTGGTTCATATTTAGAACCGTGACGATTTGAGTCCGAACTGTAGTAAACCCACAAACGAACAGAACGGGGGACTCATCCTCCCGGGACGTTCGGGGATGTCTACAGCAGTCCATAACGCAGTACACTTTTTCATAACATAGCACACCCCTCAATCTGAACACGCAGTTCATAACACGGTATTCAGTTTTTAGCATACTGCTCAATCTGAACACGCAGTCCATAATGCAGTACACTTTTTCATAACATAGCACACCGCTCAATCTGAACACGCAGTTAATAACACGATATCGGTTTTTTTAGTACACTGCTCAATCTGAACACGCAGTCTATAACGCAGTACACTTTTTCATAACATAGCACACCGCTCAATCTGAACACGCAGTCCATAACACGGTATTCGATTTTTTTAGCACACTGCTCAATCTGAACACGCAGTCCATAACACAGTACACTTTTTCATTTTGAACACGCAGCTCATACGTTTCACTTTGAACACGCAGCTCATATATTTCACTTTGAACACGCAGCTCACTTTTCATTCTGAACACACAGCTCATACTTTTCATTTTGAATACGCAGCTCATACATTTCACTTTGAACACGCAGCTCACTTTTCATTCTGAGCACACAGCTCATACTTTTCACTTTGAACACGCAGCTCATACATTTCATTATGAAACTGAATACATCTGTTCATCCTGGATGCAGGTATCTTCCCGTTTCATACGGGGTTATGGATCCATCCTCGCGAGGGAGTGGTACATGGAGCTCTCGGATGCTGCCCGATATATAGTGGACGAGGCAGGGTTTGGCCTATTCTGTGCAGGATTGTCACATCATCCAGCGAGTAGGACCCTCCTGGCGCACTTGTGGAGAGATGGTGGGACACCACAAACTTCTTCCATTTCTCGACCATCAGGGACATGACGATGACCCCATATGACTTCTCTATACTGACGGGCCTTGAGGTGGGAGGCTGGCCGATCCCATACGATACAGATATGGGCGAGTGGGAGGCCGCTTGGATTTATTTTGCTCGGAGCCCGTCCGCCGATCGACCGATCATCAAGCAGGGTCAGGTACACCTGGTTCTCCGAGCGGTACAGGGGACTTCGCCCCAGACCATTGAGATCGTACATCAGTACGCCTAGGGATTTTTGATGTTCCTCCTCGGGACCACACTGTTCTCCGACAGGGGGAACACAGTTGGGCTTTATCTGCTCAGTGCTCCTGATGGACCTATCATGGGTTCGGCTCTTTGATTGGGGTGGCGCTGCCCTTACTACCTTTTACTGCTACATGAGCGCGACCTCCCGTGAGCGGGGGACCATAGTTGGAGGCTACTGGCGAGCCTGGGAGATACATTCTGTCCTTTTGATTTACAGTTCTGCTTTTAATTATCTGTATACTGCACACTGCACACATTACATTCTGTATTCTGCATTCTGCACTCAGCATTCTGTATTTGCTATATATTCTGTATACTGTACACTGCACACAGCATTCTGCACTCAGCATTCTGCATTCAGCATTCTGTATGCTGTATACTGCACACAGCATTCTATACTCAGCATTCTGTATTTGCTATACATTCTGTATACTGTACACTGCACATAGCATTATGCACTTTCTATACATTCTGTATACTGTACACTGCACACAACATTCTGTACTCTGATTGCCATTGTCTTGCCTTTCACAGCTGTGGGTTTATGCGTACTTCCCGATGCTGGCCCCTGAGCTCGAGGTCGAGGCACCTCTTGAGATCCCCTTCTCACGTAGATTCGAGGGTCGGTGTCGGCCCAAGCCCCGGGAGACTTTGCCCTTTCTCCGGCAATTCTTCGATACTGTACAGGCAACGGAGGTAACCCAGAACTCTCAGTTCTTCATGCTTTCAGCTTTGATTTATCTTGCATATTTATGACATCTAATCAATTTATGCACTTGCTACACGCAGGCGACTTGGCAGCCTTGGATAGCCATGCCAAGGAATCCTCGATTTCTGTTTGCTGGGGCATGGGGCACTTCACGATACAGGGTTCTGCTTGAGGGACCGGTCGGTAGAGCCTGGTTCCTCAGAGAGCGCTTCATGCGCCAGACGATGGGCAACTCTGATCAGGACATTCCCTCATTGCCTCCACCAGAGATGCGGTCCGCAGGGGATCTTACGCCCCAAAAGACGGAGGACCTTATGCTGGGTATTGATGCAGTCCTTTTCCTGGAGGAGGGGGATTACGCGACATATCGTCATACATACTTGATGCCTCCGCTGTCAGGTGTCCGTATCCCTATGAGGAGAGCTGCTGACATACCTTCCTCGAGTCGCGCCCGAGCTGGAGGCGTTCCTTTGACCAGCGGGGCAGGTTCATCAAGGGGCGGGACCGGATGGATGCCCTCGACTTGCCAGTATGTTGGATGGCCAGACCTTCCGATCGGGCTGACAGGCTGGGATTATGGGACACCATACCAGATTCCACTGGAGCCTTCACGGCCGGATCATTGATAGGTTAGTGACCCTGACTCACCATCGGTATGTTTCACGGTTTTCATTTATCGCTAAGATATTTAGGCATCTATTCATTCATTGATGACTTGAACTTGTGTCTGCAGCCTCCCAGAGAGTACACTGATGGGCTGCTCGGAGTGGTGGCCTCACTCGAGGGCATGGTCTTGCGGAGGGAGACACTGCTGCACTCCTACAATATCCTGGTATTTTCCAGTCTTCTTGCATTTATCATACTTCTGATGACATGCAAAATTGAACACTTCACCACACTGATTCACTGCATGTGTAGAGTACATTTGACACACCACATTCATATACTATATTTGCATGCACTCATTCCATGCCTCATTCTTGTATTTGATATACATATTCTGGTTGATGTATTGAAATTCCCTTTTTCAGGTCGTACCTGTACCATCCGGGCCATCCCGGCCTTCTCGAGCAGCTAGGAGAGGGGCATCGTCTCGCGGCCGAGGCGGACGCAGAGCACCTATCAGTCAGGATGACGAGGAGTCCAGCGAGGAGGAGGAGTCAGCACATCCTCAGTTTGAGACATCTGTAGGCAGGGATGATGACTCAGGTTCGGGTTGTGAGGATGGAGGCGACATCGAGGAGGTTTCCGAGGATGGTGGTTCCGATTCAGACGGAGATGCTGACGATGGTGGCGCGGAGGCTGCTCAGCCGAAGAGGGTGAAGAGGGCCTCTTGGTCTTGAGCTTGTTAGCACTGATGTAGACATTCCTGCTTTATTTTCCTTTTTACATGTAGTTGTAGCACATTGTACAGCTTAGGCAGTTTTATTTTCTTCCAAAACTTGTACCCTTTTGTAAAATGTTGTAAAAAGAAGCTATGATGGAATGAAAACGGCTTTTCGTTCAAAGAGTGTTGTATTTGTATTCTGAGCATCGCATCGCAACATTTTGCACAAAATGAAATTTAAATGAAAATAGAACAACGTGTATTGCCAAGTTAGGTAGTGAACCGACGCAACAAACTAAACAACTCAACTTGAAAACAATTCGTTAAACGAATTAACAACTCGATAAATAAAAAAGGAACAACTCGATAAACAAATGAGCAACAACTCGATAAACAAAGCGACAGAATGCATCCAAAACAGATATAAACTCAAATCTTCAGCACTCCCAGCACATGGGGAAGTTAGAGACTCACTCATGGAGGCAAGAAATAGGTGTAAACCACTTTCATGCTTATAGCCGACCACCATAGGAGCCTGCCGACCAGTTTTTCTATCTGCAGCCCAAAAAAGTAGCTGGCCGGCCAGAAAAAGTGGTCGGCCGACCACTTGACCTGGGGACCTCCAGTTTTCTGACACTTGTCCTCCAAACAGTGTCTTATCCTTTATAAAGGTTCCAGCTTCGTGGTTCCCTCATTCCAACTCAGTTTTGCACCAAAATGGAGATGTTTCTTATCCAAAATCTCACAAATTGGATTGCTTCCTTGGATGATTTGGAAAAGGTGAATTTTCGGGGTTTTGGCATAAATGCACTATTCAGGCTGAGCCACACCCCGTTGCGTTTTCCATTTCTTCATGTTGCGGCAAGGTTTTGGAATCCGGTAACACACGTCTTTAGCTTTGGCGGACAAGAGATGTGTCCCACATTTGAAGACTTCTAAGCTTTAATGGAATCCGAGTGCGAGGAAGAAATTTTGCCGCAATTCCGCTTTGGCAACATCCAAACCTTAGGACGGATGCGCAGATTAACTATGCATGATGCTCGGTCTTTGATCTGCGATGGAGCATTGGACATCCCCAGCTTGGCTCATCGGTTTTCTGATGTCGGTGACCGCGGCGATCATCATTGGCAGGGTTATCGGCGACATGCGCTTTGCTTGTGCATGCTATCTCATTTCTTGCTTGCCCCAGGCTTCGGTGGGTTTAGCACTCGCTTGATTGAAGTTACCGAGGGCTTAAGAGAAGGCAAGAGCTGCATCGCCATGTCATTAGCTGAGACATTGATAGGCTTGGACACTTTTCATCGCCGGGAGACGTCTAGCTTAGCGGGGAGTCCACTACTATTGCAGGTAATGTTTCCCACCCCATCTCACATATATTTCTCACATCACTCGGCCCTCAGGTTCGGTTTTTCTCTCAAAACCCTTTTCTCACTTTTTTTTCCCTCAACGTACACCTCTCTATTCTTTAATCTCTCATTTTTCATCCCTTCCTAGATATGGTTGATGGACAAATTGAAGATTGTGGACTCCTGCCGCACATACTCAGCTCGCAGCTATTTCTTCCGACGGCGTCTAGTCGATGCCCCTGATGAGGGTTAATAGTGTGACTGGATGTGCAGTTTGTCCGTAGACGGCATTGCTTGGCGCTGTCCTTGGCTCAATTTACCAGCAATGAATTACAGCATGTCCCGGCAGACCGGGATTCAGTTGGTTGGCATGACGCACTACGTGTTCTATTTCCCTTTCCGGTTCCGGCGTCAGTTCGGACATGATCAGACTTGCCCGGCAGAGAGGATAGAGTATCCTGCTGGATTTCCAGTCCGAGGCACGCAGCTGGCTCAGTATGCCATGGCATGGAGGACTAGAGAGCTTCTGCCCCCCGCTCCCATTTTCAGTCACACCCTCTCTGATGAGTGCACTGCTTGGCTTGATGAGGAGGCACAGGTTGGGCCCACTTTGATGTCAAAGGCTTCGACCAGCTCTGGGAGGGGGCGCAGGAACACCTGACTTATCCATGCCCCGAATTTATTGCTTTATCAGTACTTTCAAATTTTCTTTATGAATGTAATAAAAAGCAACTTCAATTTGTATTCAAGAGTAGGAGAACTCTGTGTTGAAATCAATGAAATTGAAGGTTGTGGGTACTGAAAATTTTCCGTTTGGTCCAAAAATAGTCTAAGTTGTAAAAAGATTACTTTGAACAAAATTAACTTTTATCAAAACTTTTCAAAACCATTTTCGATATGGATCAGAACTGGACATGCCTAAGATCTGTCACTGAGATGCACAATCCCGGATACCAGCAACTGGAAAGTTGCCCCTAGTCTGAATAGCACTGCACTGGAGACCACAACCAAGCTCTTGAACGCGGAATAGACAAAGATGACCAAACATGATCACATGGACAAAGTTGACCGGGGAAGTGCTTATGGCTAGACTTCAGAATGAAGTTCCTACGTATCCCAAAGATGGGAATCAAGCCTTATGTAGTTCGGCTTGGGTTCACTCGTGTATTAACTCTCTCATTTTGTGCTCTAAATTTTGCCAAGACCGCCATTTCTGGGTTTTCAACCTTACGAGCTCAGTTTTTATAATTTCAAATTTTCTGTGCTCTAACTTTTGCCAAGGTGGCCCTTTCGGGTTTTCGGCCTAGCGAGCCACTTAGGGATAATATTTCTTCAACTTGTCCATGTTGATCGGTTGGGAGAACTCTAGGCCATCTAGGTCCATCAGAACGACAGCTCCGCCCAACCAGATTGACTTGATAATGTAAGGACCAGTCCAATTGGGTCTGAACTTGGCCCTAGGGTCATGAATAGGAGCTCGGTTGTCTTTGAGCACTAGATCCCCTTCCTTTAAATTCCTAGACTTAACCTTCTTGTTGAATGCCCTGGCAATTCTTCGTTGATAACCCTGAACATGATACAGTGCTTTCAGCCTTCTCTTGTCAAACAACATGAGTTCTTCGAACCTCCTCTGCTGCCAATCTGCCTCAGCTATCTGACACTCAGCCAATACCCGTAATGACGAAACCTCAACTTCGATAGGCAAAACAGCCTCCATCCCATAGACCAAGGAATACGGAGTCGCCCCAGTAGAAGTTCGAATTGAAGTCCGGTAGCCCCACAGAGCAAATGGCAACTTATCTGGCCAATCCCAGTAGGTTTCCACCATTTTCTGCAGAATGTGCTTGATATTCTTGTTGGCGGCCTCAACTGCTCCGTTGGTTTGCGGCCGATATGTAGATGACTTGTGAAAAGCCACGTTATACTTATCTAACAAGTCGATCACCTCCTTCTTGAAGTGGGAACCATTATCTAAAATGATCTCGTTCGGGACCACATAGCGACAGATGATGTTGTTCCCGATGAACTTGGCGACACGCGAAGCCTTCAACATCGCATAAGACTGGGCCTCAACCCATTTCGTGAAGTAGTCTATCGCTACCAAAATGTACTCATGCCCATTGGACCCCTTCGGAGTGACAGCTCCAATCACATCAATCCCCCATACTGAAAACGGCCATGGCGAAGACATGTTGTACAGCTTTGACGATGGAATGTTCATATGGTTGGCATGGATCTGACATTTGTGGCATCGCCGGACAAAGCCAATACAATCCTCCTCCATCGTGGACCAGTAATAACCCTGTCTAAAGATCTTCTGGGCTAGCATTACCCCGTTCATGTGTGCTCCGCACTCTCCTCTATGAATGGCCTCCATTAGGCGCTTCGATTATTCAACATCAACACACAGCTTATGCATCCTGAGATGACCTCTCTTGTATAGTTTACCCTCGCAGATGATGAACTGAGCAGCCATTCTTCGAATTGCCCTCTTATCTTTGGCATTTGCCCCTGGTGGATACGCTTCCTTTTCCAAGAAGTTCCAGACGTCGTAATACCAAGGATTCTCATTTTGTACCTCATCTATGGCAGCAAGCAGCTCGTAGGCCGACACAAATTTCTGTTTGATGATGATCGGACGCATCCGGACTCCAAAAGGGATGTCTATCATAGAAGATAGAGTTGCTAATGAATCTGCGAACCTGTTGTTCTCTCTTAACAGATGAGCGAAATTCAGTTTCTCAAACTGAGGAACCAGCAAGTCCAAGGTCTGGTGGTAGATTCTCATCTTTTCTTCTTTGACTTTCCAATCTCCTTTAGCTTGAGATACAACAAGGTTCGAGTCCCCGATGACATCCAACCGTTTTGCCCCTAGCTCTAGGGTAGCTTCTAAACTGGCAATACACGCCTCGTGCTCTGCCTCATTGTTCGAGACTCTGAATTGGAGTTTGAATGCTTGGGGTATGCGAGAATTGTCGGGTGCTATCAGTAATACCCCTATCCCATACCCGTATTGGTTTGACACTCCGTCAAAGTACATCGTCCAGGTTTCATCTTCGACATGTAGAATGGCCTCGTCTGGGAATAGGTACTCAACTGCTTTATCCCCTTCAATTGGGTGATCGGCTAGGAACTCCGCTACCGCTCTCCCCTTTACTGACTTGCGCGTCATATACTTTAGATCGAATTCGGAAAGCAGAAGCAACCAACGGGCTAGCCTACCTGTAAGTGCCGGTTTGTCGAAGAGATATTTGATGGGATCTAATCTCGAAACCAGTATTACGGAGTGAGCTAACAGGTAGTGCCGCAGCTTCCTGCTAGCCTATACCAAGGCTAGACAAGCCTTCTCCAGCGGAGTGTAGCGGGTCTCGTACTCCAGTATTTTCTTGCTCAGGTAGTAGATAGCTCTCTCCACTTTGTCCTCAGACTCTTGTGCGAGCATGCAGCCCATTGTAGTTTTAGTCACTAAAAGGTACAGAATCAACGGTTTTCCCGGCTCAGGTGGTGACAACACAGGCGGGTTCTATAAATATTGTTTGATCTGTTCAAAAGCAGCTTGGCATTGGCCGTCCCATTGGAATTTCTTTCCTTTCTTCAGGAGACCAAAGAGTGGTTCACAAGTCAAGGTTAATTTAGCAATAAACCGTCTTATGAATTGCACTTTACCTAGAAAGCCTCGCACCTCGTTTTCAGTCCTCGGTGGGGGCATTTCTAAGATGGCCTTGATTTTGGAAGGATCGACCTCGATACCTCTCTGTGTGATCATGAACCCCAGCATTTTCCCTACTGTAACACCGAACGTACATTTCTGAGGATTCAGTCGTAGCCTATACTCTATGATCTGTTGAAAGAATTTTTGTAAGGTGGTGTAGTGGCCCTCTCTTTCCTTGGACTTGACAATCATGTCGTCCACGTACACCTCAACCTCTTTATGGATCATGTCGTGCAATATTGTGGTCGCAGCCCGTTGATACGTAGCTCCAGCATTCTTTAGCCCAAACGGCATTACCTTATAACAATAGGTTCCCCACGGGGTGGTAAAAGCAGTCTTCTCCCGCTCTTCGGGTGCCATCAATATCTGATTGTAGCCTGAAAATCCATCCATGAATGAGAGCAACGCATGCCCAGCAGTAAAGTCCACTAACTCATCGATATGCGGCAGAGAAAAGTCGTCCTTCGGACTGGCTTTGTTCAAATCCCTGAAGTCCACACATACCCGAATCCTGCCGTCTTTCTTCGGCACCGGAATAATATTGGCCAACCAAGTTGGGTATTCGGATACCAGCAGGAACCCTGCGTCAATTTGCTTGGTGACCTCTTCTTTGATCTTGAGAGCCCAGTCTGGGCGGATCCTTTTGAGCTTCTGCTTGATAGGTCGGGCCTCTGGGTTAAGAGGGATCCGGTGCTGTACAATCTCAGGATCGATTCCAGGCATGTCTTCGTAGGACCACGCGAAAACATCTTTGAAATCTTTTAACAAAGCGACTAAGCGCTTGCATTCCTCCGAAGACAACGTGGATCCAATCTGGACCAGCCGCGGGTCCTTCTCAGTACCAACGTTAATTTGAGTGATTTCATCAACCAAGGGTTTAACAAACCTCTCCTGTTATTGATCAAGCAAATATTGCAAAACCGAAGGAATTTCTTCCTCGTTGTTTTCATCAAAATTTTAAAAATCCTGATTAATGCAATAAATTAAGGGCACAGAAAAGTATTCGAAGGCCACAGCCGCACAATTCTCATTAAGTACTTCCAAGTCGCCTGGTTCTTCTGTTATAATAGACTCAAAGGAAAAAGAAAAAGACGACCTAAACAAGACTGTGGCATCTAGGTTATCACCCCCAAGAATACCGGACTCAGACTCAGATGAGCTGGAACCTGATTCTGACTCACAAGACTCAGTAGAATCAGATTCCGGCTCACTACCTGACCCGGTGTTGCTTGATAAGAATCCTTCCTCGTATTACCAGATGAAGGAGGGTGCGATGGATGAATCCAAAATGTTTGAAGGTGGGTTCGCAGCCATGTCATTCCCGATCATGGACACCGAGAAGTTATCCCCCAAGCACTCATGTATGATCGGAGGATCTGAAAGTAGACAAGACAGTGCTACCCCCATTTCAATCTCTGCGCCCTCAAAAACCTCCTCTTTGTACTGTTTAGCCTCAGCTATCGGGTCTGTTTGCTCCTCGGCAACATCATCCTCAGACAATTAGAAGTCAAAGAAGATCTTGAACCCCGGCAAGCGTCTCCTGTTTGCATTCAACCATGGCTTTGGGAAGCCGCAGAACGGGAAGTCCTCCCCCTCCCGGACAAAGTGTCCGTTCAGGGTACCCTGAATAGGTCGGTGCATCAACTCAAAATGCTTCCCCGCCTGCTTAGCTCTGGCCCTTCTGGCCATTTCTTTGCCTTTCCTCACCCAGTCCTCCTTGGTAGGCAGGTAACCTAAACCAAAGGTATGCGGGTTATGAGGCACTTCGGCCGATGCTGCAACGCCTTTCTGGCCACTTTTCCCTAATCCCATCCCGGGGATGTGCTGGAGTTTGTTCATGAGGTACACAGACTGTGCACTGACATATAACCCCTCGTCAATAGCTAGTAAGTTCTGTACAACCCGAGCCTCAGCTAGGCTAAATCCCGACAAGAACACATCCTCCGCGCCATGTTCGATCTCCAGAACTGGCGTAGACACCTCTGGCAGCGGATGGATTGACGAATTCCCAAAAACTATAGCCACCTCCTTCCCGTGGGGGTATTTCAACATCTGATGTAGGGTGGAAGAGACTGCCTTCACCTGGTGCAGCCACGGCCGCCCTAGGAGTAAATTGAAGGTCGTGGGAACGTCCAAAACATGAAAGTCAATATCGTGTTGTCCTAGACCGACCTTAGTTTGAACCTGCACAGTCCCCCATCACTTCTCTGCTAGTATTGTCATATGCCCGAATCATCTGGGCAGTGGGTATGAAGTCTGCGGGCTTTAACTCGATTGCATATGCTGTCTTGGACGGACATACGTTGATGGCAGATCCTGTATCGACAAGAACTACTGGTATCCATTTGTCTCTACATTCCACAGAGACGTAGAGAGGTTTGTTATGGTTTGCACCCTCAGGCGGCAGCTCCTTGGCAGTGAAGGTTAACATTGGGGAAGCTCCTCCCGGAAAGACTAACCCTACCAGCTGTTCAGGCGTGGTATCGATTGAAAGTTTAGCCCTGTCCATTGCAGAGAGGACAGCTTGTCTATGAACTCTTGAAGCCATAAGCAATCCCCAGATGGAGATGTCTGCTTGTATCTTCTTAAGCTGTTTCAACATAACCTTCTCTTCGAGTAACTTTTCTTTCTGCCTTTCTACCTTCTTGTCCTTCCCGGACGCCTCTGGTTGATCTAGGAGTGGGGGCTTGAAATATCGCCCGCTCCTGGTCATGTGGTCCACCTCTCCTATATACTAGGTATCATCTGGTTGGTTATTCCCCCAATCTTCGTCTGTGTGGGCAAGACATAGGTCGTCATCTTCTCACCACATGCCATCGGCCATTGATAAACAGCTATTCGGTTCTGTCACAACTGTTCCTGTGTGCACAACACATTCCATTCCCGTGTCCACAGCACACTCAGTCCCCACAGGGGCTTTGGCCTTCCTAACCCTCTCCAGATCTTCGATCTTCTCTTGCTCAAACTGTTTCAGTGCAGCCTACTACTCAACATCTTCTGTACTCAAACTGTTCTGATCTTGAGCAAAATTCTTATCACCGGTGCTCTTCGGCGGTCCATTTTGATCCCCGGCCATTCCGACCACTATTGATGTCCCCGTGTCTAACGGACCCTGTTCTGGCTAAGGCTGTTTGATAACATTTGGCTCATCACTGAGCCACCCAGTAGCTTCCGCTGACCCTTTCATGTCGAACCAGTTGACAGTCACATCCCCTGAATCCTGTTCTTCAAAGAATTACAGATTTGTAATGTCCTCCTCTAGTTCTGCCAGGTCATCTAGCCCTTGATTAGGTCTATCCTCTCGAACGACACAGATCTCTGCCCCCACCGGCAATTCTACCCTTGGCTTAGGCTGATCCATTGGTGTGATATAACCGCTCGGGTTGTATTCAAAACTCACAGATCCCTCAGGCTTTGAATCCTCATTCTTCTCTGCTCCCATAATGATTCCTGCTCTATCTTCGGTAGTCGCCACCACCGGTTCTGGTTGGGTTTGGGAAATGTCCAACATGCACAAGTCAGTGCTATCAGGAATGAATACCTCCGGCTTGGGTAGGTGGGAAGAGGTAATATATATGCTAGGGTCATATGATACGACCTTAACTTGGATGAGGTTGATGCGTTTGGGAGGTGGAGCTTGGTTATGTGGTGGGAGAGGGTTGGTTGTAACGTTCAGCTTCTCCGGGGCATAATCACCCTGTTGTCAATGAGATCCTGAATCTCATGACGCAAGCGAAAGCACTGGTCGGTTTCGTGACCATGCTGTTGGTGATAGGCGCAGTACTTCACCGGGTTATGGGTAGGGGGAAGTTTTTCTGGTAAGGGCCGCGGCTCTAGGGGCTTCAAGTGCCCTTTCTTGATCAAAACCCCCAAAGCCTTGGACAAGGGCATGTATAGTGGAGTGAAGGTTCTTTGGCCTCTGGGCGCATATCTGGTTGTTTGCGAACTACTTCCGGACATACCAGTGAAAAGTGAAGCTGCAAGGGTTTTGGGAGGGGTGGTGGTGACCATTCCCACATCTGAAGATCTAGCAGCTGCAGCACTGCTTGTGCCTGCATTTGTACTGCAGTTGAATGTCCTCTTGGGTTGCTCTCTCTCATTATCAATGAGGCCTTGTTTCATGGCGTCCTCTATTTGCACCCCAATCTCATGTAGGTCTGCAAAGGTGGGGAGGGGGGAGAACGATCATCTTCTGCATGAGCTTGGGCTGGAGGTTGTGCACAACTATCCGAATCTGATCTTTGTCAACGGGCCTGATGGTCATCATCGAGGCTTTAGCCCTCCAGTGGGTTACAAAATCGGAGAAACTCTCCTTCGGTTCTTGCCTCGTGGTCTCGAGATCACGAGTTGTGACCTCGATCTGGGTGTTATAGGAGTATTAAGCTATGAAGGCCTCAGCCATTTCCTTCAAATTCCTCTTAACGGAGTCCTCCAACTTTGCATACCAGATGGCCGCTACACCTGACAAGGTCCGGCCAAACAGAGAAAGCTTCTGTAATTTGGAGAGGCCCATCGGCCTTAAGATGTCTAAAAACAACGCAAATGCACCATGGGATCCCCAGAACCATCAAAGCGATCAATATGTGGCATTTTAAACAGGTCTGGCAGCGTCACGGCCGAGTCAGTGTATGCATCCTCAATATCCGGAATGGATTTCACGCCTTGAGACTTTTTGAAAAGCTTTTCAAGCTTGCTCACTTTTAATGCCATTGGATCCACCTCAAACTCAAACAGTGAATCAACTAGATTGGTGGGCACTTTAGATAGCTGGGGTAGGATTGGGGGCGGAGCTGGCTCTGTAGGGATGTCCGTATCTTCCTGGACATTAGCTGTCTCCTCGAGTATCGGAACCCTGGGTGGGGAAGGAGCTTGGTGTGAGGCAGATGCTCCAATCTGCTGCTATAGCCTGGTAATTACCTCTGCCTGTTGGGCCATAACCTCGGCTTGGCGTGTAGCAAATTCTATTTGACGGGCAGCGTCCTGCTGCATGGCCTTAATACTTTCCTGGAGCTGATGCATCATCTCTTCCAAACCTGCCATATTATCTTGATTTAACTGAACAACCAGTATATCTGCCTCTGCAGTAGAAACTGAGACCTCGGCTTGACTGTTCAAGGACCACTGATCTAGCGACCTTTGTACTGATACACTGCGCCTTTTTGACCTCCGCCTAGTAACCGGGGGTAAAGAAAGAAACACTGCTTGTCCGTTTATCAGATCCCTGAATCGATTAAGTCTTCGACCTTTGACCCAGAGTGCTCGGGGAATATCTACCTGGTCGGATGCAATTGTGCTAAACTACCTTGCAAAAAGATAAATAAAGCATAATAAGGAAATAAACAACCAAAATGCGCAGTGTGCTATGTTATGAACTAAATAAATTAAAGACAACTTACAGTTGGCTTGACAACACACAGTCGGCATAACAACACACAGTCGCTATTTGTAAGCTGAACACATTGTCCTTAACTCTGATCACTGTGCCCCAAATTGCTGCCCCAAAACTGAATCTGATACCCTCAGGTAAAACTGATTTTCCAAAATACTGATGCCCTCAGGCCTGATACACAAACTTGTAAACTGATATGCACAACCCTGTAGAGACACACTCTGACAGCAAATATCATACAACTAAGAGCCAAAACACCCCTATGTTGGGGTAGGGTTTCCCTGTCCTATTTTGTCAGGAGCTAGGGTTTCGCTACGCACACAGCGGTTTCAAATAACTTATAACCGGATAAGCAACCTGTCATAGCTTGGAATGGTCACTATGGATTCCAACATGCACTAGGTCGAATGGTCAAAAAGGGTGCCTCGGTAACAACCAAGGTTTGTGTTCCCATCGTGGCAGAGCCTGCAACCGGTCAGCCCTATGGCACACTTCTTAAAGCAAGCCTTTGGCAAACCGTTCAGGAATAGCATACAGCAAACACGGTGTCTTAGGCGCACCAATACAAATGTAATGCAAAGAGACACATAAGTGTAATCAAAACAAGATATCATGAGTTCGAGTCAAGTTCTCTACAACTCCCCAGCAGAGTCGCCAGAAACTGTAGACGCGCTGCTGGGAGAACTCCCCGACATCCGCCTACGCCCGCGATGGGAGGCGGTGCGAATCTCGTCTCGTTCTCTGAGCTACTATAGTTCGGACTCAAATGTCACGGTTCTGAATCTAATCTTACAATGTGCGATGTAAGACCGATATCACCAAAGAGTCCAAATCCAGCAAATCGTTTTAGAAAACTGATTTTTTAGAAAGAAGTGCCAAACATGGACTGCTTTGCCAGATACAGAGTCGCCACCTAAATATTTTATTTTGGGGGAATTTAGGAAACCCTAACTCATGCCTAAGGCCACGTGTCCGTCATCACCAAAGTTGCCTCGGCTCGGGAACTTGGGTACGAGAGGGGAAGGTCATTTAATGAGCACCCCCGCTCGCCTGATAAAAGATTGGCCTGTACTAAGCATGATATATTTTTTTTTTTGAAAACACATGTGGTCTTATTCCGGTTAATTAGCTAATCTTACTACGTGATGCGCACAGCAAACAAGTATAGACTAGATCGCCTAATTTGGAACAAAACATTGCATATTCGTTTAAAAATGGTTTGAAGTTTGCTACTCGCAAGTAGGCTAAATCAAGGATTTAATGAATTGTTCCAACTCAAGTAATCCAACCTTCACCCACTGGCATTCAGACAATTAATCAACTAAGCCGTTAGCCTCATGGCAAGCATGCTTTCATGGCAACATTAACACACATGCAGTATGCTAAAGCGTAAACACTCACAGTGTACTCCGAGCCAAAACAGAGAACTAGTTAGAAATCATGCATGATCCTAGTTCATGTTAAGATGGCTAATGCAACACATGCGAGAATGCAATTAAAATAGACTCGGCTACTCTAATCATGTCATGTGAAATGCAACTTGATACATGTATTCAAATAGGTATTGAAATACAATGCAGTTAGTATGATGCACCGAGCCCGGGGCATACAATACAGATGAATGGATGCACGTATGCAAGCATAAGGTATGCTAAATGAAATATGCCCTAAAACTAACCATCGTAAGTGGTTAAGTAAAATGGAGAAAGAAATGGAGGTTGGAAGACATGCATCACACACATGCACGCTTATTACAACAATGCGCCCTCTCGAAGGAGGGACCGAATAAGAAGTTAACTAGCTAATCTAAGCTAATTAAACTAATTATTACACAACAAATTAATTAACTAATCCTAGTTAACTAACTATTACAAAACACATTGAAATAGCTAAACGCATTAACTATTAAGGGCACAAACCAAAGCATAAACTAGCTAAACACATTAGCTAAATAAAGCAATAAAACAGGAGGTTCTCCGAGGAAGAAGACTGGATGCATGCTCAGTCGCCTTGTTCGGAAATCCAATGCGATGCCCTGATTTGCCTCTGTTTTCATTTGTTCTCAGAAACTTGCACCAAGCTCCAGAAAGCTGAAACTCCACCTAGGGAAACCTGTGGGAGGGTGGCCAACCACTTTTGGTCTCTCCAAACACCTGCCGACCACTTTTGGTTGTTGAAAAACCAGAAAAGTGGTCGGCCAGCTAGTTTTTCTGGCTAGCCGGCCAGTTGTTGCTGCTGAATTCTAGTTTGCTGCAACAGAGAGCAAGAAAGGGCATGGCAATGTATTTGCAAGATATGTGTGCACAACCACCCTCCCTATCATGTCATGAGCTCAAGGGAGTGTGGTTCTCGACCCTCGGGCCACCAATCGCGCATCTTGATGCATGATGGCCGAGAGGCGAAGTTGCACAATTCAATATGAAATGAATGCACAAGTAAACACATAAAGCCTAAAACTCTATCATGTATGATCAAGAGCGTCGGCGACCGGCAATTAAGGCACGTTTCATCACTTGAAGTATGAAGCGTCCCTCGTTTCCCCGTGTTTGGACTAACACCTATTCCAAACACAATGCAACAAGTAACATGGCAAACATGCAATGCAACTACATGGCATACACAATGCAAGGGGCAAGCATGCAACAGCATGCAATGCAACTATATGGCATACTCAATGCAATATACATAGCATGCTCAATGTAATAGCATGGTAACTAGCATACACAATGCAAATGGCAACTAGCATACACAATGCAAATGGCTAACATGGCATACTCAATGCAATATGATCATGGCATACACAATGCGAATCAAGAGCATGGCATGCGCAATGCAAACAACAACATAACATGCACGGTGCGATGTGACATAGTATACACAATGCTCAATGGGCTTAAACCGAATATGGGTAGGCCTCAGCCATGCCAAAACAGAGGCCATAATGCTAAAATGAAGGCACCGAAAACACATACAAGCATGCATGCCAATTGGCTTACCAATTAAGGCACTAAGGTGCAACGCTCAAGAACACTTAAAGAATGAAAAGCGTGGAAGTGTAACAACACTAAGTGCACTGGAATGAGGTAAGAAATGATGCCAAATCATTTAAACAACACAAGTATGGCATGCTAGGGTCCTTAAAGCATGAAGCTAGTAAAGAGGACTACAAAGGAGACATGCAATACATGGCATAAATGTATGAACTAAGCATGGACAGAACTCAAGTAGGTCAAAATAAGGACCTAAACATGCTGAGATAAGAGCTCAAAGGCCTAGGCATGCAAGCATACGAGCTAAGGCATAAACTAGGCAACAACGCATAACACTCAAAGGCACTTAAAGCATGATTGAGGTAGGAACATGGCAATGCTAAATGCTCTAAAATGTCATGTTAAGTGATGCCAAATCATGTACTCAACACAAATGAAGCATGCAATGGTGCTCAAGGCGTGAGGCAAGCAAGAGCATTTGTACTACAAGTATGGAAAACATGAAGCATGTGATCAAGGCAACCCAAAATAGTCCTAGAGCATGTTAAAATGAGTCTAAAACATGCATGGAAGGAAGCTAAAACATGCTAGCATGAGGGGCATAAGACAGGGTGAATGTAAGGCAAATAAGGTGGATTACACTACATTTATTGGAACCAAGCATGGGATGACTTAAGCAACAAAAATCAGAGTTATATCATGGCAAAATAACCCCAAATAAGCACTGAAATGATGGCTCGCAAGCTAAGGCATGAAGGCATACACAATGGTTCATGGTAAGGCATAAATGGGCCAACCCTCCAACGCATTGAATGAGTGATAAATGCAAGTGAATGAGCATGAAACATGGACTGAAACCACATAATAAATGATGCCAAATCATTCAAATAGTCCAAGTAAAGGATGCCAATGGACTTGATGCACAAAGCTAACAAGCTAGATTGCACTAGAGCTATACAAAGCAAGTCATGCATGGCCAAAACAACTAAAATCAGAGCTAAAGCATGTTAAAACATAGACAAAAGCTTCATGAAGTTAAGCCAAAAGCATGCTAAAATGACATGTTACAACATGATGCATGTTAGGCTATTTCATGGGATTACACTACAAGTGTATGGAGTATGCAAGGGGCCAACAAAACCACCCAAAACAGAGTCATGGCATGCTAAAACATCACTAAAAACATGCTGAAATGGAAAGAAAACAAGCTAGAATGACATGCTACTTCATGAAGCATACAAAGCTAGTTTGTGTGATTTACACTACAAGTGTATTAACCATGCATGGAGTGACCAAACCAAGCAAAAATAGTGGTATGCCTCAGCAAAATAACCACAAATACAAGCTAAAATATGGCCAACAAAAGCTTAACAAAGATGCTCAAACACGAGGCATATGAAGCAAGTATTGAAGACACAAGGAGAGGGGATCCTCTCCTATTTAGGACACCAAAACCACCTTTCCACCACTGAAAATCCTCTGGATTTCAGTGGTAGAAAGGTCATGCAAAGGGTTCAACAAGAGCCTAAAGGGATGGCTCAAAACAAGGCCTAACAAGGCCTAAGAAGGGGTAAACCACCCCAAACGAAAAAGTGACCTTAAGAAACTATTTTAAACATACAAAAATAGAACTTTTTCTAGTTAAGAGTTAAGCTTAAAAATGTATGCAAGAAGGGCTAAAAGCTTAAGCAAGAAAGGGGGATTTAAGGGTCAAAAACTCACTCTTGAAGACCACCTTTACTACTGCCAACTCCAGCAACCTCTTCAAGCTCAAACCAACCCAAGAACACCAAAAATAACTTCAAGAAGCCTCAGCAACACAAGTAAGGTGTTTGAGTGTGTGTTTGTGTGAAAAAGTAAGACAAAACAACACTTTTGAACACAAAACAAAAGCAAAATGAAGAAGTATAGATATAGGCTATATGTATAACTCAAGGGAGTTTTTCTGAACCTAGAGGAGGGAGGAGGAGCCTCCCTCTTATAGAAACTAAAAGGCAAATCTTCTTGGAGAAGCTAAGCCTTAAACAAATCCCTTCATACACGTGTATGGAGGATAGCCCAAATGCCCTCCAACTTTGCCAGCTGGAGGAAAATATCTCCAAAAAGGTGCCAAAAAGTAGCCGACCACCTGAAGTGGTCGACCTGCTACTTAAAGTGGTCGGCCGACCATTTCAAGTGGTCTTCCAAGACACAAACTGGCCGGCCATAGGTGGGAGAGGTCTAGAGCATGAAAGAAAGCTAGTGGTGTGGTGGCTGACCAGAAAATGTGGCCTAAAGACCAAGCAAGCCAGTTCTCTGACCAAAAAACTGGCTGGCAGAAGGAAAAGTGGTCTCCAAGGAGAAAAAGTGGTCTCCCACCCTTGTACCACCTTCCAAATATGGGAAACAAGGTTTGTACTAAAAACAAACCAAAGCGGATGCAAGACGAGAGATCGAGAGGCAAGGCACGCAGCCGAAAGCCTTGAAAACTGGTCTACGAGCATCAAAAGTGGTATGCCACCACAAAAGTGGTCTCTCGGACCACAATGTTCCTCTAGGCAGAGGCAACAAGGTGTGGTTCAAAAACCACGCCAAACGGAGAACATTACGCAGTCCCGAGCCAAGGCGCGCGGCCAAAGGCTCCAAAAATCGGAAACTCGTCTCCAAGCGGAAAGAGTGGTCTACGACCATGAAAAGTGTCTACGACCACAAAGAGATGGTCTACAAGACCTCTCCCTCCCTTCGGGAAGAGAAACAAAGTTCGGTCCACAAACCGAGCCGAAGCACAAAAGAGTTCGGAGGCCCGGAGGCAAGGCTCTCAGCCAAAACTCCGAAACCTCTAAACGAGCACAACATGCACCATCGTCGAGCGCTCAATCGATGACGTCTGAGTCTTAAAGTCGGTCAAAAATGGGGTGTCTACAACAGTACAAAGAAGAAATGACTGAAACCGGTTATGGCCACAACACTTTGTCAAATAACATTTCTTTAGCCATAATTAATTTCTTTTTGTTTACTGCAACCCTTAATTCCAATCTCAACATGGAATATAAATATCACTGTATAAATACATTTACATCTTATTTGTCTTATCCAGTATTGGTGAATACGTCGACAATTACCAAAGTATCTTTCACCCATGAAATATTTTAACTTATAATATTTCATTACGGAGTTATCAGTCACCACACCAATTTTAGTCTTTATTCCAAAGAATAATTAAAATTCCTCTTATGTCAAAACACATAAGTTCACATTTTTATCAATACTTTGATAAATAATTGACGTCCATTTATAATACACCGCATACCAAATTGATATTAATGACATCATAAATTGATTGTCAACTCTACAACATATGTAGACATGGAATCTCTCTTCCGCCACATTTGTGATAATACAGAAATTAGCACAAACAACATGATTCATTCCCAGACAAGTGACATCAAGTTCCAGCCAAAACATTTTCCCAAAGTATATAACATATACTCTATATTTTCTCAATTTTCAAGAATTTACAAACCAAAAATCATACCAGATTTTAGTAATTAAAATCATATCTTGATTTTAAAAACACATTTTGGAAAACTTCCACAAAATATTTGTCAAATATTTGTGCCTTTCCTTAAGAGGGACTTGAGATACTAACTTAGAAACATATCCTCAAGTAATTTGGAATCACTGTGTATGTAACATTGGTTGGATGTACCACTCCTGCTTCCATCTTATTGAACACTTCGAACATGCCACATATGTTGCCCTTTTCACATAATGCATTCATGAGTGTGGTGTATGTTACAGCACTTGGCACCAATCCATGTGCCTTGATGGTATCCAACCATGTTCTAGCCTCAGCTAGCTTTCTGCATTTGCAGAATCCATAAATAAGATAATTGAAAGTGACTATACTTGGAGTAATCTTTTTTTTTTCAATTATTTGCTTACAGACTCTCCAATTTTACCAAGTTTTGCATACCGATAAATCATGATATTATACAAAATAATATCCTCCATCAAGTCACCTTTTGTCAAAGCATAAGTTTTTTTTTTTTTTTTTTTCGATACAAAAAATCATATTCAGAAAAACGCATTCAGTTTCTCAAAATCTGAATGACTCCAAATTTGTTTTTAATTTAAAACCAAAGAAGACAAAACATCACAAAATGTATTTAAAAGAAATTCAAAATTTGAAAGTCTGAACACCACGAACAAAAAATCGCTTCTTCGTGTGTATTAACCATTTCCTACTATTCATAAGAGCAGTACATGTGGCTTTATACTTTGTGCATAGTTGTAAGTCAACAATAGTCAAATCACTTACGGCAAATAATTTAATTAGAAAAAGACTTGATCAATACACAATTAGAATGGTTATAGAACAGACAAAATTACATGCAAAAATCAAAATGATCACCCATAACATTCATCAAAACCCTTTTATTACGCTCTAACATATACAAAGGAAAAAAAAAAAAAAATGGGGACTTCGAAGAATTTCTGAACCCCGGTCCCAGGAATGATTTAACCGACGCCCCGAACCGTACCCGCAAAACCTGGTTCTCAAATAGTAGATACAATCGGCCTCGTTGGGCCGCTCCGGGTAAGACTCGACACCACTCCCAAACCCCAGCTGCCACGTAGGCTCTTCGAGCCTGGTTTCACGTCCCGGATCGAACTGCGACCCTTCCATTGCCATTGCTCGATCGTAGCTCTCCATTGCACAAACTATACAACAAATATATATATATGTATGTATCTATGTGTATATATAGAAATCGGAATCAAAGTGGAGATTGAAGAAATAGAATGGGAATGGGGTTGGATCAAATGAGAGTGATGGTTTAGAGAGATTTACAACACTTTTTAGAGAGTTTTCGTCTCTAAATCTGATAGCTGGGTCTGGTTTTCACTCTCGCTTTCTCTCTCTCTCTCTCTCTCTCTCTCTCTCTCTCTCTCTCTTCTTACTGTCTCTTAAAAAATAAAAAATAAAAAATAAGAACAAGGCTTGGTCTCTGCAACTTCGTCTCAAAGGCGCCAATTCTAGTGCAAAATTAAAGACACCGATTGGCATTTTTCGACATTCATACATGGCAACCATCCCATCTTACATCCACAGATTGAAAGGAAATCTGTCTTTAACATATTCTATACGACCAACATACGGCGAACGGAACCGAACGGAATTACGATGAAACGTTGAACAAGACGTTATACACAATGGCAGTCACAACACTTTACACATGCACAGAAACATTTTGACAAACCCATAAACAGAGATGAAATTTCTGTATATTTAACCAAAAATTGAAATTTGTAAACCTATATTTTGATATACATAGATTCATATCAATTCTTAAGATTCACCACAAATATATCAAAAGATGATTCTCCAATTACAACTATGGGATAAATGTGATATTCCTGTTCCGTAATATGTTAATTGGTCCTTAATATAAGTATGATTATATGTTTAATATGATTTCGTGTGCCATTATGTGAAAATATATGGTTTTGAATTTCTATCTGTTCACCGTAGGAATATCTGTTTGATTATCTGCTTTGGAAATTAAATTGAAGACCTTATCGGCCACAGAACCCGAAATTGATTGCGCCATCGTGATTGGCATAATTTTTAGAGCCTACGGTGAAATTTGATTGAAAATTTATTCGAATCAAAATAATTAGATTCAGAATGATCAATTAAGTGCCCAACTATTTAATATTAAATTAATTGACTTAGTGGGGCTATATAAAGGGCCATATAACTCAATCTCTCTCTTTTGGATTCATTTTGGCTGATTTGGGCTCTTGAGTGTGAGAGAGCTGAATTAGAGGGAGATAGTGTAGGGAATTGAAGGTTTGGCTCAAGTTTGTGAAGAATTAGAGGATTAAACTCAAGAATTTGCTATAGATTGGAAGAATTAAGCCTCTAGGTAAGTGAATTCATGAATTGTAAGTTATCATCTTGTGAATTCAAGTTTGAATAATGGTCAAGAACATGGATTAAATTGATTATGAGGAAATTGAGTTGATTTTGTTGTATTTGAAGTCATTAGAGGCATGCATGTAGGAAATTGCTATAAATTTCCATGTTTAAGCATAAATTGTGTAATCCATGATGAATCTTGTTTGAAATCCATGTATTTGATCATCTCTTCACCAAGTAAATTGAGAATAATGAATATCTTTCACATGGAAGTGTAAATCATGGAGGTGTGAGCTTTGCATGTTTGAATTTGATGTGTTGGTGATGAGTTTGGGTTAATTGGAGGCATGCATGTGAGAAATTCTTGGAATTAAGCTTCATAATGTTGAAATTTAGTGTTTATACCATGCTAGTATATATATATATATATGTGAAGTTTGAGCCAAAATCATGCATTTGGAACCTTTGAACATCAAGTTGAAGCTCAAGAATGTGTTCTGGAAAACCCAGAATTTTTGATGTCCGCTCGAGCGGGGGAAGAGACGCTCGAGCGGGAAATTCATGCTCCCAGTATTTTTGCAGACATGGATGTCCGCTCGAGCGGGAAGCCATGTAGAGAGGCCTTCCGCTCGAGCGCCAGAGTGCACGATCGAGCGTAAATTCGACATAACCAATACTTTTGCAGGCCTCAAGGGCATGCTCGAGTGGGGAAGTCCACGCTCGAGCGGGGACCCTGCTTTCTGAAATTTTGAAAAGACATCCCGTGTTTCGTTTTCTGTTCTCCTTCACTTCTAAGTACTCTTAGGCATGCATTGAGCATTGTAATTGAGTTAAAGAGATAAGAATGAAGCCTAAAGAGGAATATGTGAATTTAGAACGGATCAAATTGTTTGTGACCCTTTTGTGTTCATGGAATGTGTAGGGTCGAGCTCCAGGGCAAACCAACCAACCGATCACTGTGAGTAATATCGATATTTTGAAGTTGTCATTTGTCCAATTGCTTATCTCCTTATAAGCCTTATAAGTTTGCTAGTTTGAATTACGGACAAATGTTTGATATGAATAAATGAATGGGCCAGAGGCCAGTTTGACATGAATGAAAGTTGAATGGGCCAAAGGCCAATTTGACATGAAAATCTGAATGGGCCAAAGGCCAGTTTGACAAATGGAAGATAAATGGGCCAAAGGCCAGTATGTTTGGAACCACAGTCACTTGACTTAAATTGTGTACATATATATGTTAAATAGAAATATGAATTGGGCCCAAGGCTGTTTGAAGCATGTTGTTCTACATACCATTTGTATAACTCCTTTATTTGATATTATTCACTGGGCTATCGCTCACGCTCATTCATGTGTTTGTAGGTAAGCCAAGAGAAGTCCAAACCCAGCCCCAGTGAAGTATGTGTGGAACAACAAAGGTTTTGAAGAGTCAGCCCTTGCGTCTCACGCACGAGACTCGTCTTCTCCTTTTTGTCATTTTGTTTTATGTTGTCATGTTGGCGAAGTCTTTGAACATGTCTATATATAGTTTTCAGGGGTTGACTTAGTTTTGGATGATCCTGTCTATACAGAACTTTATGGTACTGTACTTCTGTTGTGAGTTATTAATGTACATATGTATAGTTTGTTATGATGTGCCATGTAAGCACAGCTCTACGGACAAAGTTTTAAATTGCTTCCATTTGGCCTCGTTAATTCTGTTAAAATACATTTGGTTTGGTTTGAGGCCGTAGGTAATCTCATGATTACTGGCCGGTTATGTCCTTAACCCACGGGGGCGGGTTCGGGTCATGACAATAAATACATACAAACTGTATACATAGATGTGACTTTCATACATTTGTGATTGTACAAAATACATGCATAAGAACCAAAACCAGAACTGTTTAAGTTTCGGTACAAAATCAAAACAGTTCGAGAATCGACATAGCAAACAAATAACATGAAATAAAGTGAATTATTTATTCAGATAGAAATTGAGCAAATAAGATTTTTCAAGGAACATAAACAATTTCTATCTTTAACAGGTTCTCATAACAGAGTACTATAAGAGTTTTACCAAAAACAGAAACTATAACCAGAACAATGTTCTATTGTTCATAAACACCGTTTCACAAAATTCCAAATCTGTATGAAAGTAGTTACTAAAGCAACCAACCAAAAATAAATTGATTTCTGGTAAATTCAAACTACTTATAAGTTACAACCGGAACTGTTTTAACAATGATAAATCTGTTTAACAACAGTTCTGATACATAAAACAATATTTGCCCAAAAATTATATACATGGCGATTCTGTCTTAAGATTGTTAGAAAAATAGTACCAAAATATCGGGAAAATATAATTTAAAAATATGCAAACGATTTTTGGGCAAAACCAAAACTGAAATAAATCGATATAATAACGTGATAAAACTATAAATAGATAAAACCTGATCGAGTCGAGTGTGTGACACTCTCTCCTTAAGATAGATTCGTCCTCCCACCGGTGCTTAGGATTCAATGGACGTCTATCTACTAGGATACAACGATCAATGTCTTGCACTAGCATCACTACTATTGCAAGCCTAGCGAACTTTGTTGTGCATGAACTCTCTTTATAGGAAAATTAGACTCAGCAAATATGAAGAATAAATACAAAGTGAAGAAGAATGGCAATTTCCCTATCCAAAATGAAGTGAGAGAGATGGAATATAAAAACTTCTATGTGACTCTTCAGAAAGGTTGTGATCCTTCAAAAGGACACACCCTTTCATCTTAAGAGACACAACCATTGGAGTAAATTTAAATTCAAATTTTCCAACACATAAAACAGAAAGAAAGAAACATTTTTCCGACCAAATAACACAAAAATATAAAGTGTGAAATTATTTTATTTCTATTTTCTCTAATTTTCAAAGAGTACACTACTGAGTTTGGCTTTTACTAAAGTGTAATATTATTTTTACAACTAGTGACAGAGTCATATATTAAAATAATTATATATATATAAACATATGTAGGAATGTTGTTTTATTAACATCCTTAGGGAAACCAAAGAGGGGTCTTTTTATTTTTATTATTTTTTTAAATACAAATAGTGAAAAATCTAGAAATCCCCTAGATGTTGATTTGTGATTATGTATCAATTTTAAACAGTAAACAACAATCCTAATCAAACAATCAAGACAAATCGACACAACGATTTTACGTGAAAAAATCACAATTGGACACCTCCAATTGTGATTAAAAACCACGGGCAACTGCCACAAAACAATCCACTAAGAAAATATAAAGGAATTACATAGGTATACTCTTAGTTACCTAGCGAATCCACGCCCGAATTGAACCAACCCCTATGTGCCTCTTCCAACCCCGTCTTCACCTCGGAATTGTCTTGACGATGAGCCACTCCAGAATCCACCAAAGCTTCAGGCTCAAATTCTTCGGAATCCACCAAAGAACAACTCTCTCTTTTGTGTAGAACAAACAAATAAGCCTTTGATGTATACTCTTTAAACCATGAGTTGAATACTCAATCAAAACATCAAAGAAAAACTAGCAAAATATCCCTAGATATAAACCTTAATATCCAGAAGAAGATCTGGAGGAGTAATCCTAGTTTTGGACAAAAACAAATACTTATAGAAATCTAGGACTGTGAAGCTCGCTCGAGCGAAGCTTCTCTCGCTCGAGCAAGGAACTAAAAACACGTGTTTTCTATAAGTGGCTTCGCTCGAGCCACAGACCCTTCGCTCGAGCATACATTCATCTCTTTCAGGTTTTTACACAGACGCAGCCTTCGCTCGAGTGAGCAAGGGTGGATATGCAACTTCGAATGCAATTTTGCATTTTGTTTCTGGTGGGCGCTGCCCCTTGACCCCGCCTGGGCGCTGCCCCGGACCCGCCAAGTGGCGCTGCCCCCTGGACCCCCGCAAGCTGACTGGGCAGCTCGATTCCCGTCATAATCAGCGAAGTTGCAATCTTGAAAGTATTAACATCACAAACTTTTCTGCAAGGCACAATTCAGGTTGGATTCGCATCTAAACACTCATAGCCTTACTGAAATAAAAATGCGAAAACAAATACAACTGAAAAGAGTTTTGTCAAACGGAATTGCCAAGAATAAAAACCTAACAATCTCCCTCTTTGGTAATGCCGTGACAAAACACTGTAGACACCCCATTTTTGACCGTCCTCAAGACTTGGACGTCACCGTTGGAACACTCGGTGATTATCCATGTTGGTGTTCGTTTGGAGTTCCCGGAGGTCTCGGCTACGCGCCCTGCCTCAGGATCTCTGAACTCGACCGTTTTGTGTCTGGTTTTGCACCAAACACTTGTGTTTTGCCTTGGAGGGGTAGGGAATGCCTTGTGAGGCATCCCCACACATCACCGGCGGTGGATAGAGGCCACCGGTAGGTTTTTGTTGCCACCGGCAATGTATGTGGCCGGTCGGCACGCTTTGTTGCCGGTTGGCAGTCATTTTTGTCAAAATGACATTTTTGGCCAACCGACTACTGTTCATCTGCTTTTGCAGATATTTTAGGACAGCTGTGTGGCATTTGGTTCCCCTCTATACACGTGTATGGAGGGATGCCCTCCTTGTAAGCTTGTTGTGTAAGCTTTACAAGTTGGTTGCCTATAAGAGAAGGGTCTCTTCTCTTGGCATAGGGGTTAGAGAATTTTGGAGAGAAAAAAAACACAAAGAGAAGCTCTGGTTTTAGGGTTAGGGTTCATACATATTTCCTATCTCTCTTTTTCTCTCTTTGTGTTCTAGGTGTTTTAGTCCATACTATTGCACACAAACACCTAGTGCTTCACCTTCCTTTGGCTACTGAGGTTCTAAGGGGCTGGTTTTGGTGTTTTGGAGCTGGATTCAAGCCAAGGAGGGCTGTTGGAGCATAATTTGTGAAGGTGATCTACAAGGGTGAGAAACTTCCCTTTTATTCCCCATTTTTGCATTGCTTTTCTACCTATCTTAGAGCTGTTTTCGTGCTTAGTGTATAATACAAAAAAGTTCTGTTTTTTAGCCCTCTTGATTGTTTATTAAGAGTGTTTTGTGGTTTGGGTTTGTTTGACCCCTCCTAAGCCTTGTAAGGCTCCTTTTTGTGCTATTTTTGTGCAAGTTTCGAGACTTTGGTGTTTGGGCCTCTTCACCACTGAAATCTTGAGGGATTTCAGTGGTGGAGATGGTGCCTTGAAGTCTCCAAAAGGGGAGGGCCACCCCCTCTCCTTGTTGTCCTTGAAAGGGACCCTTTTTGGCCTCTTGAGGGAGCATCATGTTAGAGTGTGTATTGATCATGTCTTGGCTGTTTTCCATGCTTATTATGCCATGATATAACCTTGTTGTGTGTTGGTTTTGGTACACCATGCATGCTTAGCATACCTACCATGTAATGCCTTGTTATTTCCTTAATATGCCTTAGGTTATTAGCCTTTGTTCTAGCATATTTTAGGTTTAGCCTTGTGAAGGTTTTGTGCTTATTTTGCCATGTTTTAGGTCTGTCCATAGTTGCTTGGGTCGATCTTGGCATGCTTAGTATGGCTCCTTTGTATTATGGCTTGTATGCTTCAAGTAGGTGAATGTGTAGCATGCATTGCTTGCATTAATTTAGTGGTTTAGGACCACCCTACATGTCATTTCAGTCCTTAAGACATGCTTGTATGCTTGCCTTGGTTGTCTCTTTGTTGCTTTAAAAGGTTGTGCCTTATGCTCCATGTTTTGGCCATTGTATATGCCTTTAGACTTGAGCCACTTAGATGCCATCTAGGGGCACCCTTGGCTTTGTTCAAGCCTTCTTTTGACCTGTTTGAAGTCCCCTTAGCCTTGTGAGGCTTGGTGGGTTTGACCTTGGTCTAAGCCTCTTGGCTTGCCTCAAGTACTTGGACCATTTGCATGCTAATATTTGTCTTGTTTAAGTTGGTTTAGCACCTCCTATAACATGATTTTAAAGCTTTTCATTGCATGCTAATTGTCTATTGTTCGGTCTCTTTAAGTGTGCTTAAGAGTTGCCTTTATATGCCTAAGTGTTGGATCATGAGTGCTTGCATGTTTGTTTGCATTTTGGCCTTCACTTCCATGGTTTTGGCCACTGATTTTGGGCCTAGTTAGAGCTGCTGTAGACACCCCATTTGTGACCGTCCTCAAGACTTGGACGTCACCGCTTGAACACTCGGTGATTATCCATGTGCGTGTTCGTTTGGAGTTCCCGGAGTTCTCGGCTCGCGCGCCGTGCCTCAGGACCTCCGAACTCGACCGTTTGTGTTTGGTTTTGCACCAAACACTTGTGATTTGCCTTTGAGGGGCAGGGAATGCCTTCTGAGGCATCCCCACACACCACCGGCTGGGGCTAGAGGCTACCGGCTGGCTGTAGTTGTCACCGGCACTATATTGTGCCGGTCGGCACTATTTTGTGCCGGTCGGCACTATTTTGGGCGAAATGACCAATTTGCCCAGCCGACCACTATGCACTTGCTTTCTGAGATATTTTCAGACAGCTGTGTGCAACTTGCTTCCCCTCCATACACGTGTATGGAGGGATGAACCCTTGTTTGCTTAGCTTGTAAGTCTTACAAGTTCTATAAGAGGAAGGCTCTTCCTCTTGGCTTAGGGTTGGAAAGTTTGAGAGAGTTAGACATAGGAGAACCTCTGGTTTAGGGTTTGAACTTTGTATCTATTGTATCTCTCTTCTTCCCTCTCATTTTGCACACTAGGTGTTTGTGCCTTACTATTGCACATTAACACCTAGTGTTTCACCTTCCTTTGGTAACTGAGGTTCTAAGGGCTGGTTCTTGACATTTTTGACTGGTTTGGAGCTCAAGGAGGCAACAACATCAACTCTTGTGAAGATAGTCAACAAGGGTGAGAAACTTGCACTTTATTCCCCATTCTTGCACTCCATTTTTACCTAGTCTAGGACTGTTTTTGTGCTTAGTATATAACACATAAAAGTTCTGATTTTTAACCCTCCTTATTGTATATCAAGAGTGTTTTGTGGTTTGGGGAGGTTTGACCCCCTTTAGATCTTGAAAAGGGTCACTTTTTGTGCTATTTTGGAGAGATCCGAGATTTTGGTGATAGGATCTCTTCACCACTGAAATCTCGAGGGATTTCAGTGGTGAAGAGCATGCCTTGAAGCCTCAAAAAGGGGAGGGCCACCCCCTCCCCTTGGGGTCCTTGAAAAGGGCATGTTTTGGTCTCTTAAGTGAGTCTATGCTTGAGTGTGTGTTGAGCATGTTTGCCTTGTTTTCTATGCTTATATTACTATGATATAACATGTTTTCAAGTTGGTTTTGGTCTCCTATACATGCTTAGTATAGTTGCCTTGTAATGCCCCTTTTATGCCTTAACATGTCTAGGTTGTATGCCCTAGTTTCTAGCATGTTTTAGGCTTAGATTTGTGAAGCTTGTAAGCTTATTTTGCCATGATTTAGCTCTGTCCATAGCTATTTTGGCCAATCTTAGCATGTATTTGGTAGCCTCTTTGTATTTGGCTTGTTGGCCTCAAAAGCATGAATATGTAGTATGCCATGCTTGCTTTATTTTGATGGTTGGAACCATCTAGCATGCCATTTCAGTCCTTCATACATGCTTGTTTGATTGCCTTGCATGCCTCTTTAATGCTTCAAGAGTGTGTGTTAAGTGCTCCATGTTTTGGCTCCAATGCATGCCTTTAGTTTAATGACTCTTATATGCCATCTAAGTAGCTCTTTGGTCTTGCTTTAACATGCTAAGAACCTGTTTTTGGTTGTTAAGTACATGCCATATGTGTTTGTGCTAAGTGTGGTTTAATGCCCTATTGACTTGTTTTAAGCCTAGGCCATTTGCATGCTTTGTTTGGTATGCTCTATTGCATGATTTGGCATCATGTTTGACATGAATTTTCAGAGCTTTAAATGCATGCTATTAGTCCATGTTTGGCCTCTTTAAGTGTGCATGAGAGTTGCTTTTGAATGCCTAAGTCTTGAGCCTTAACACTTGCATGTGTGTGTGTGCATTTGGTCTCATTTCCTAGGCACTTTGGCCACTGATCTTAGGCCTTTTAGGTTGCCTAGTTCGTGTCTAAGTCCATTATTCCATTGGATTGCATGCTTGTATTATATGCTTGTTTGTATGCTTGCATAAATGCATCATATTGTCCATCTTGCATCCTAGATAACATGCTTAGGATTGCACCACATTGACATGCATGCCAAGCCTCTTGAAATGAGTTTGATAGAGGTTTGGTCCCCCTTTCGTGCCTATGTGTTTTGCATGCATTTGAAATCAAATTTGCACTCTTGGTTCTTAGGGCCATCATGCATAGAAATGCGTGATTGGTGGTCCGAGAACCGAGGCACATCTTCCTTTGAGTCGTTAACATGATAAGGAATGTGTTTGATGCATAAATTGCTTGAATTGCCTTGCCATGCATAAGGAATGTGTTTGATGCATAAATTGCTTGAATTGCCTTGCCATGCATAGTTTTGCCCTCTGCTGCTGTGAGTTGCAGGTTCAGCAGGAATTAAGTGCCGGCCGGCAGTATTTAGTGCCGACCGGCAGTGTATCAGTGGCCGATAGCTTCATCTGCAGCCGGTGGCCAATCCCCGAAGCCGGTGTCCAAACCCCTCAGCCGGTGGTGATCTTCAGGGTATTTGGAAGGTGTCCCAGGACTTTGGCATCCTTCAGAGGAGGAGAGTAGGGAAAACAGAGGCAAATCATGCATGGCAGAGCGATTCCGAGCGAGTCCCGAGCGTGTGACGCATCTGGCCCTCTTCCCGAGGCATTTATTGCTTTAATTAGTCTAGTTGATTTGTTAATTAATTAGGCTCCTTGTAATATTTAATTAGCTTGCGTTGTTAATTAATTTGTATATTCTTTCGGCCCCTCCGAGTGAGGGCATAATTTGTAATAAGTGTGTGTGAGTGGGTGCATGTCTTCCAATCCCCATTTCTTTCTCCCTTTTATTTACCTGCTTTGATGGTAGATTAGGGCATACTTATTTTAGCATACCTTATGCTATGCATGCGCGCATTTCATGCATTTGTTTATATGCACCGGGCTCGATACATCATACAAACTGCATTGCGACTTTCAATTCCAAATTGAATACGTGCTATTCGCGCATTTCACGTGCCATGTTTAGGGTTAGCCGAGCCTACTCTAGATTGCATCTATGCCTGTGTTGCATTAACCACTTAACATGAACTAGGTCATGCATGTTTGCTAACTAGTTTACTGTTTTGGCACGGAGTACGATGTAAGTTTTTACGCTTTAGCATATCGCATGCGTGTGGATGTTTACCATGACAGTATGCTTGCCATGCGGCTAAATGCTTACATGATATAACTGCATGAATGCCTGTGGGTGGAGGTTGGATTGTTTGAGTTGGAAAACTCATTGAAATCCGTGTTTTAGCCTACTTGCGAGTAGCAAATTACAAAGCATTTTCAAAACAAACGGATGTGCAATGCTTATTTCCAAATTAGACGATCTAGTCTATACTTGTTTGCTGTGCGCATAACATAGTAATTCTAGGCTAATAACTGGAATAAGAACACATAAAGTTTTCAAAATCGGATATCACGGTTAGTAGAGGCCGGTCTTTCGGACCGGGCGAAAGGGGGTGCTCATAGCTGACCTTCCCCGATCGTACCCAAGCTCCCGAGCCAAGACCACTTTGGTGATGACGGACACGTGGCCTTCGGCACCGAGTCAGGGTTTCCTAAATTTCCCATTTTAAAAATATTTAGGTGGCGACTCTGTAATCTGGCAAAGCAGTCCATGTTTGGCACTACTTTTTCAAAAATCTGTTTTCTCAAACGATTTGCCGGATTTGGACTCTTTGGTTCAGATTTAGAACCGCGACACAAATCGAGTCCGAACTGTAGAGAGAGGCCCGCGGGCGCGTCTACTGCCTAATTCATGTTTAAGACCATTATTTGCTTGGTTGCATGCTTACCTTACATGTTTGTACATTGTCCATGTTCATGCTTGCATGCTTGCCCTTATGATCATGTTGCATATTAGCTAACATGCCTAGGATGCATTGTACTTTGCATGCATACCTTGTCCCTTGATTTAATGATAGGGATTGGGCCTTGGTTTGATTGTTTGCATTGCATTTGAAATCAATGTGCACAACTTGGTTCTTTGGGCCATCACGCATGGAAATGCGTGATTGATGGTTCGAGAATCGAGGCACATGCCCCTTTGAGTCGCAAACATGATAAGGGGCATGATTGGTGCATACATTGCTTGAATTGTATTGCCATGCAAGATTTTGCCCTCTGCTGCTGTGAGTTGCAGGTTCTGCAAGAACTTTCTGCCGACCGGCAATATTTAGTGCCGACCGGCAATGTATTGGTGGCCGATATCCTCATTTCCAGCCGATGATCACATGCTGCAGCCGGTGGCCATTCTGCTCAGCCGATAGTGATCCCCAGTATCTGAAGAAGCATCTCTGAGACTTTGGCAGTCTTCAGAAGGGCAGAGCAGGGAAAACAGAGGCAGTCTATGCATGGCAGTGCAATTCCGAGCAGGACCCGAGCATGGGCTGCATCAGGCTCTCCTCCCGAGGCGGTTTATTGTTTTTCCTAGTTTAGTTAGTTGTTAACTAATTAGGCAATTTGTAATATTTAATTAGCTTGCGTAGTTAAGTAATTTGTATTATTCTTTTGGTCCCTCCGAGCGAGGGCGAATCTGTAATAAGTGTGGGTTCGTGTGTGTGCATGTCTTCCAACCTCCACTTCTTTTCCCCTTTTATTTACCTGCTTATGATGGTAGATTAGGGCACGTCTAAATTTGCATACCTTATGCCATGCATGCGTGCATCCATGCATTTGTCTTACATGCACCGGGCTCGGTACATCATACAAACTGCATTGTATTTTCAATTCCAAATTGAATACGTGATAGTTGTAGCATTTCACATGCCATTTTAGGGTTAGCCGAGCCTACTCTAACTGCATCCTTGCATGTGTTGCATTAGCCACTTAACATGAAACTAGGACATGCATATTTGCTAACTAGTTTATTGTTTTGGCATGGAGTACAATGTAAGTATTTATGCTTTAGCATCTTGCATACATGTGAGTGTTAACATGACAGCATGCTTACCATGTGGCTAATTGCTTATGTGAGATAAACTGTTCGATTGCCTGTGGGTGAAGGTTGGATTGTTTGAGTTGGAAAAACTCATTGAAATCCGTACTTTAGCCTACTTGCGAGTAGCAAATTCCAAAGCATTTTCAAAACAAACGGATATGCAATGCTTGTTTCCAAATCAGGCAATCTAGTCTATACTTGTTTGCTGTGCGCACAACATAGTAATTCTAGGCTAATAACTGGAACAAGAGCACATAAAGTTTTCAAAATCGGATATCATGGTTAGTAGAGGCCGGTCTTCGGACCGGGCGAAAGGGGGTGCTCATAGCTGACCTTCCCCGATCGTACCCAAGCTCCCGAGCCAAGACAACTTTGGTGATGACGGACACGTGGCCTTTGGCGCCGAGTCAGGGTTTCCTAAATTTCTCAAAATAAAATATTTAGGTAGCGACTCTGTATCTGGCAAAGCAGTCCATGTTTGGCACTTCTTTTCAAAAATCTGTTTTTCTCAAAACGATTTGCCAGAGTTGGACTCTTTGGTTCAAGATTAAGAACCGCAACACAAAAGGGGAGTCCGAACTATAGCGAGGGTCCCTCGCGGGCTTGTTACAAACACACCTAACAAATAAAATCCTAATCACCCCTACCCATTACAGCCAACAAACGCAAACTTCTTTCTCAAGGTCATAAGCCTGCAAAACAACAATTAGTGCCACAATCTCCAAAACAACTATTAGTGCCACAAGAGTATATGAAAAAGCAATAAACATACGACATGATTATCTTGAAGCATGAGATGGAAAACATGAATAGATGCAACTTGGAGATTTTAAGAACATGTAGTATGAAAACCTGAAAACTAAGACATATGCACCCGACACATGACATGAATACATGAAATCCTAAGACACATGAAAAACAACTTTCTCCCCCTTTTTGTCACGAATTGACAAAGGAAGCTCAAAACAACAAAAGTAAGATCATAAACCACACAAGCAATGACACGATAACGATTAACCGAACTCCTCCTCACTAAAAGCAACCACAAACACTGAAAACAATGAACAAGAAGAAAACGAAAAAAATAATATGGTGGAGCAAGCAAGAAATCTCAGGTTTGTATCTTAGAACACACAAGATTATCCAAGAAGCACAATTACTAGAAAACATAATGTGTACAATCTATAGAAGATTCCTCATGAAGGAAAGTGATGCATTATGTGAAAAGCATAGATCCCATGATAAAAGTGTGTGTGTGTGTGACTCTTGGAGTTCAACAAACACAAGATTCAAATCCTAGTAGTGATCTGATAGCTAGACCTCTGGCAAGAGAATCTAAGCACAACTAAGGAAAATCAAACCGCAAGGAATCAAGGGGTATTTGTTGAGTAATAGCGGAGGCTCTCCCTCAATCAATGAATCCTTTATTTGTTCCTTTTTTTTTTTTTCACATCTTTTTCTTTTCTTTCTTTTGCACATCTTTTTTTTTTTCCTTTCTTTTGCACACTCATTGGCGGTTGACACGCTCAAGAGTATGGAAATCGAACCAGAGAAGCATGGAGATAATAAGGATGGCCTGGTTGGTGACTCTGAGGTAGCCTTTTCCTCATGCCTGGACTACAAAGAACAGAGGGGAAAGCCATGGAGATGCAAAAAGATGGAAGGTGGTTAAGAGACTCAACATCACCCATGATATGTTAGTATAGGTCAATTCCTCTAGAAAAACAAAAGATACAATGCCAGAAGTCTATAGAAAAAAAAGATCACTAAGGGGGAAGACTCCAATATTTGCTAATCCAAGAGTGTGTACAGAATGAGACATACTAATAAAAAAACACACTCCAAAATGAGTAATGACCACAGAAAGCACACACATATTAACATCTAATGGATATTCTTATCAGTTCCAATATGTACCAAGGACTACTCAAAAATTTCAAGCTTGCAAAACCATACAAGAAAATCTTTTTGGATTTTTTTATTTTTATTTTTTTATTTTTCTAAACAAAGCAAGACAGAAAACGAACATGCACACATTAAAAGACTCAAAAAGAAAAAAACACACAGAAACCTAAAAACAAAACCGAAAAAACAAATTAACACAAGTCAAGTTTTCTCACCCAAACCACTTTAGTATGAAAAAAGTTGTAAGAATTGCGGTTCTTGGGTGATGTCTTGACGTTGTGGTTCTTTTCCCCTGCAATGGGAACCCGTCTCGACTTGGTTTCCAACTTCCTATTTTTAGGTCTAGGCAAATACACTCTCCCATACAACCTATAACAATAAGGGCGAATATGACCATACATACCACAATGATGACAAATAAAAACAGGGTGTACAGGGTGTACCTTCTTTTCTTTTACTTTACCAACTCTAGGAAGTTTGAGAAGTCCATCCTTATGTTGAATTTTTTGTTCTCCCTTTCCTTGAGTTCTTGTATCATAAGATGTGGAAGCACTCTGTTTTTGCTCTTTCTTACCACCAAAGCCAATGCCACTCTTGTCAGAACAAATTTGTTGAGACTCAATGATATTGTCCAAAATTTTTGATCCTTTGTTCCAAAGACCAATAGTAGCCATAGCACACTTGAGCTCTTCCTCTTTCTTGATCATTAGTTCTTCCAAAGCAACTTGAGACATCTCGAGAGATTCAATCTTTTCTTCATACGTTGCATAGATTTGCTGTAGCTCATTCCTCTTTGTCTCACAAGTCAAGAGTTTTGCACAAAGAGCTTGTCGATCATTAGCTATCTTGATGGCATCAATCCTAACCTCAGAAATCTCCTCCTTAAGTTTGACATTCTCACTTTCACATGCTTTGAATTTCGTTGTGAGTTTGTCATTCAATTTGGATAAGTTAAGAGACTCCTTATACAACTTTTCATAAGCTTGCTCGAGCTCTTCATCATCACTCTCCGAGGATTCATCATCAGTGGCATTCTCAACCGACCTCTTCGGATACTCTATTCGTCCTTCAGTTTCGGAAGACGCCATGAAAGCAAGGAATTGTTTATGTCTCTCTTCGCCTCGATCTTTGTTGTCACTTTCATCTTCATCAGATTCTGATTCATCATCCCAAGTGATGGCAAGGGCTTTCTTCTTATTCAAACGGGTGGGGCATTCTGAAGCAAAGTGGCCAAATCCTTGGCATTCATAGTATTGGACTCTTTTAGAGTTCCCTTGTATCTTTCCTTTCTCCTTCTTGGCTATAGAATTAATTTTGAGTTTATCTTTGCCCTTTCGATTTATGAGTAATGAGTAGATTCCAAAAGATTAGGATTCTTTTTCAAAAAGATTTTTTAAATTGTTTAACAAAAGCAACCGTAATCTTGGAATCTATCTCACAATCCTCATCAGAATCCTCTCCAACTCTATGAGCACTACTAAAAGCAATAGCATCTTTTTGTTTCTTTTTGAAAGTCCTATGTGCCTCATAAGTTTGGAGATTTCCAACCAAGTGATCCAGCTTCAGGTTGTCAACATCTTGAGCCTTCTCAATAGCCGTAACTTTTGGTTGGAACCGATCGGGCAAGGATCTCAAAATTTTTCCCATAACTTTGGATTCTGGTATTTTTTCACCTAAATTGAAGCTGGAATTTACAATGTCACTCAACTTCGCATAAAATTCATCAAAGATCTCACTATCTTTCATTGAAAGGTTTTCGAAACTAGACGCAAGCCTTTGAAGTTTTGAGCGTTTAACAGAATGAGTGCCCTTATGAATAGTTTGAAAGATATCCCAAGCCTTTTTTGCGACTTCACAATTGCAAATACGACTAAACTCTTCAGGTGTGACAGCGTAAAAAAGAGAATTGATAGCTTTACTATTCCAGCTACTATTTTGGTAATCAATTGTGTCCCACTTATCAATTGGTTTGGGGAAAGTTACTCTATCAACGGTAATCGTTGGTTCAGTCCACCCATACATGACAGATTGCCAAACTTTTTCATCAATAGATTTTAAAAACGATCTTATCCGAGCTTTCCAAAAAGAATAATTGGATCCGTCAAGTAGGGGTGGTCGAACCATAGAATTTCTCTCACGAATTGCATCCATGATCACAAATCAAACAAGATCTCACTCTAATAGATTTGTAAAACAAAAAAAAAATAGAGCGACCCGCTCTGATACCAATTGAAAAATCTAGAAATCCCCTAGATGTTGATTTGTGATTATGTATCAATTTTAAGCAGTAAACAACAATCCCAATCAAACAATCAAGACAAATTGACACAACGATTTTACATGGAAAAACCACAATTGGACACCTCCAATTGTGATAAAAAACCACAGGCAACTGCCACAAAACAATCCACTAAGAAGATATAAAGGAATTACATAGGTATACTCTCAGTTACCTAACGAATCCACGCCTGAATTGAACCAACCCCTATGTGCCTCTTCCAACCCCGTCTTCACCTCGGAATTGTCTTGACGATGAGCCACTCCAGAATCCACTAAAGCTTCAGGCTCGAATTCTTCGGAATCCACCGAAGAACAACTCTCTCTTTTGTGTAAAACAAACAAATAAGCCTTTGATGTATACTCTTTAAACCATGAGTTGAATATTCAATCAAAACATCAAAGAAAAACTAGCAAAATATCCCCAGATATAAACCTTAATATCCAAGAAGAAGATCTGGAGGAGTAATCCTAGTTTTGGACAAAAACAAATACTTATAGAAATCTGGGACTGCGAAGCTCGCTCGAGCGAAACTTCTCTCGCTCGAGCGAGGAACAAAAAACGCGTGTTTTCCATAAGTGGCTTCGCTTGAGCCACGCACCATTCGCTCGAGCGTACATTCATCTCTTTCAGGTTTTTACACAAACGCAGCCTTTGCTGGAGTGAGAACTCATTTGCTCGAGCGAGCAAGGGAGAATATGCAACTTCGAATGCAATTTTGCATTTTGCTTTGGGTGGGCGCTACCCCTCGACCGCGCCTAGGCGCTGCCCCAGACCCGCCAAGGGGCGCTGCCCCCTGGATCCCCGCGAGTTGACTGGGCAGCTCGATCCCCGTCATAATCAGCGAAGTGGCAATCTTGAAAGTATTAACATCACAAACTTCTCTGCAAAGCACAATTCAGGTTGGATTCACATACAAACACTCATAGCCTTACTGAAATAAAAATGCGAAAACAAATACAACTGAAAAGAGTTTTGTCAAACGGGATTGCCAAGAATAAAAACCTAACAAATAGTGTTGAATTTAGTTCTGTAAATTTTGAAGTTTCTAACCTACACCTAAACAACTTCTTTTGATCTTGAAAGGTTTTATTCCAAAATGTCTCTGGATCTGACTACCAATTTCATTTGCATTGTCTCAACAAAGAAAACAAGGCCTCCCTTTTTCATTTGTACTTTAATCTCAGGCAATTAAGGACTTTTTTTTCCATACTATTTCATATCCTTCTTGTTGGGGAATCCCTAATTTTAAAGTCATGACCTGCAATAATTTAACAAAAAAAAAGGGCAAAAAAAAAAAGGGGGATAAACTACAAATAAGTTCTAATAGTTATATTTAATTCTCATCAAGTTCAATTAAAAATAAGTTCTAACAAAATTGTCGCTAAAAATAATTTTTTATGACTATTTTTTGCAAACGTGTATAAAAATTAATAATTAGTGATTTTTTTGTCACGGTTTTTATAAATTGTCCCTAAAACTTAGAATTCGTAGAGTTTTTTGTAACGAATTTTTCAAACTGTCATTGAAAGTTAAAAATTAGTGACTTTTTGTGATAATTTTTTTAAACTGTCATTAAAACTTATAATTAATGACATTTTTTGTGATAAAATTTTCAAACTGTCACTGAAAATTAACAATTAGTGACGTTTTTTAATAGTGTTTGATGAAAAATACCATTAATTATCATACGACCTATTAGACAATAAGTTCACATATTAAGATTTATATGTAAGTCTCCCAAGAAAAAATTGTTTAATGTACTTCATTTTAGGGGGCCCGAAAATTAGGTAAAAACACTTAAAAAATAATCATACACCACTATTTGGAGAGCGAGCTCACCGTATTGTTTAGTGAAAAGCGAAAGAATAGTTTTGTTTTGCTTTATGCTAAACAAATGGCAGCATACATATAAGAATTAATTGCTCCTTTAAGACAAGATGTGGGAATGTATTAACTTTTCTTTCTGTTCTTTTTTTTGGTCCATTACTCTTAATTCAGGCAAAAGGTGGGGTTCGATTTCAGGACCATGTGGGACTTTACCAACTAAATTAGCCAACATTTTCAAAATATATTACCATTTCATCACCTATAATTTGTTTTCCCTTTATTACCATTCTCTAATTTCATTCCTTAGGTTAACTGTGGAACACTTCAATTAATTAGTTTTACAATTTTAGACTGCTTGATAGAGGACTCACATTGTGAATATCTATTTCTATTATTTTTGGGTAAATCTATCTATTTCCATTATATTATCAATAAAGCGTATAAGTTAATTTGGTATAAACAGTTTTATCACAGCCCAATTTCAAACTATCTCCAACAAGCGAAAATTTTGAATATTGCCACGTGAAAAAATAAATTGATTAAGATGTTTAAAACTCTACAAACATGAACAATTTCTATTCATCTTTTTTCTACAAAAACTTACAAAAACTAATATTGAAACATCCTAAAATGACGTATTCAAGCTTGAAGTGTCATTTTTCAAATAACATTTTAAATACATGCTATGTTTAAAACTAGCAAACAACAACAACAATTTTTGTGTTAATTAATTATAGGAGCTCCACCCATTTGGAAAGAAGACTTCCAAAAATATGCATGTGCCACTACTTGCGACGAGCACATAATATTCTCTAGTAAAAGGCAAAAGAATAGTTCACTTTGTGCTCACCGTGTGGTTGCGTGGTTTGAAGAATTATTCGAAATACTATCTTATAGTAAGCTATTAGACACTCCTTTGTATCTAATGTGGCGATGTCCCATATATATTGAAATCTCACACTTCTGTTCTCATTCATTATTATTGAAATCTCAATCTTCAATCTCAATGCTTAGTTTATTTGCAACGAGAAACCATCCAATTTTTTGGAACTTCTGAACATTGATTTTCACAGACTGACCTCACAATCCAACACTACTCGTCAAGATTCTTTTGTCTAATTCAATGACCGAAAAATGGATCCCGATTAGAGTTTGATATCCATTGCAATTTGAGTGTCATAGTTTCAAATCATGCAGAACCATCTCTCTGCACACACAATAAGACTATATATTTAAAAGATCATATCAGCAAATGCACTCTGCACTTTCAAGCATTCTCTCCAATTCAACAACTATGGTGGGATGATTCAGGGCACATCCAAGAGATAGTCAAACAGCTAACTAGTGAACATTAGTAAAATAATTAACAATTTAAGTACCTGCCAAAAGAATAAAAAAAAATAAAAATTGCGTAGCTATTCATTAAATCTGGAAAATTGTCCATTATTCTATCAGTTTCCAGAAAGAATTTTACATGAAACTTATCCCTTGTAACCAAGCAAAATATATACAAATAAGAAATGTGAACTCATACCCTCAACTCTTTGGTCTCAAGAACGAGTGATACCCTTACTGATCTCGTAAGTGGACATGACAGGGTTTGTCAATGGATTTTCCTTCAATTTTTCTTGAGTTTTGTTATGTTTGAACATTATTGATTAAGTCATATTGAAGTGGAATTTAATGCCATGTTTGGCAAAGCTAGCATGCAGTAAAAACATTTTTTGTATTAATTTGTAGGAGCTCCGCCCTTTTGGGAAGAAGCCCTCCAAAAATAGGCATATGCCACTATTTGCGGCGAGCACACTATATTCTTTAGTAAAAGGCGAAAGAATAGTTCACTCTATGCTCATCGCGTGGCTGCGCCCATCAAAGTTTGTGTTCATTAGGGTCTAGAGGAGTGACCATAGTTATTATTACTCTCTTGATGGAATCTTCCATTTCCCAGGAGAAGGTATCGGCTTTAACATGGGTAACTCTTTTCTCTAGAGATTTAATTCATCTAGAGGATCTTCTTTTCTTATTGTGTCTGCTAAGGTGAAGAAGTTGTTTGGCTTTGGGGGAAGTTTCTTTCCATAAGGTTTCAAGAAGGTTTCTATTAGAGGAACTTTTTCACGAAGACGGAAGTAAAGAAGAAGGGAAACTTTATTGATTTAAAACAAGCAAATACAAGCATCAACTTACATCAATAAAGGAGGGAAGTGCAAAAAGCATCACAACTATCACTCCACAATCCCAACTAGGTTGGCACCAAAGAGAAAGCATGATTAGCACAAGGCCCACGGATTGGCAAGAAACTAATCCAAATCGAAACAGAGACAAAAAACAGAAAAACAGAAATAAAAAACCAACCAGCCTCATAACAGTCACAACCTCATAGCAAAAGCAATACACCAGCAAGGTCCAACAACTTTTAAACAACCTGCTTCAAGTTTGCAATAACATCATGCACTGAGTAATGCACACCCTTCATAGTAGACTTAACCCATAAAGCAATTCTAACTTTCACCAGCTCCCCCATTTCTGCTAGATTAGCATGATCATTCGGAAATAAACATTCATTCCTTAGTTTCCATACAAACCACAACATTGCCAAAGGGACTGCAATAACCCACATTCATGTCTTAGTCATGTTCATGTGCATTTGCATGATTTTGTCTTCTTAAGCTTGCATTTGTAGACTTTGACTTGTTTTGCCTAAGTAAAGGTCCCTGTCTTGTTTTGTGTTTATGTGATTTGCCTAAGTGTTGTATGCATGCTTTGTTCCTTCCTTACTGTCTCAAGTCTAGGTCATGCCAAGCCTAGGTCATGTTAAGCCTACGTCATGCCAAGCCTAGGTCATGTTAAGCCTAAGTCATCTCAAGCCTTGGTCACACCTTTGAACCTCTTACACCTAGGACCATCTTGGAACCACTTTGGTTGACCTCCACCTTCACCCTGGCATATTGGCCGAGATGTCATCATTTAGGCCGAGATGTGTATCATCTAGGCCGAGATGTTATCATCTAGGCGTCCTAGATCTTTGATCCTTGCACCTAGTGATCTTGCTCTTGGACTGGTATGACCTAGACTGAGGTGTGGCACATCTAGGCCGAGGTGTGGTACAGCTAGGCCAAGTGTTGTCCTTACTAGCCGAGATCAGTGAGACCTTACTTGCCGAAGCCTATGTCCTAACCCGAGATCATTGCTTTGCCAGAGTGCCCATGCCACCTTACTTGTTATACACACTTTGTCATACTCTTGTCTTGTCATTCTGGCACCTTTTTGAGGAGATCCAACTAGACGTTGCCACGTGTCCCAGCAGAGGGTTAAGCCAGCTAGCAGTAGAGAAAACATATCATTTGCTATATCTTTGCCCTAGAAGAGAGAGAAGCTCTAGGAAGAGGAAGAGAAGTTCTTAGAGTGAGAGAGCTAAATTCCAAGCTTGATCTTCACACCTTGAACCATTAGATCCGTGTTTTGAGGTTAGATTCTTGATCTACTCTTGTTATTCTTTATGTTGATCCAATCACATTGCATGATCTAGCATGATTCATGAGCCATGCATTGATTTAAAGTTTGGTTTTAGAAAGAGAAAATGATGTCCTTGTATTCTTGAAAGAAAACCATGTTTTGATCTGAAAGTTTGTATCAAGATCCATGTTTTTGTGTTTGTTTTCATGAAAACTTTAAGTATGGGTACCCAGGTCCATGTTTTCGAACTCATCTCATGAATCTTAGATTTTGAAAAGAAGTTATGATTTTGGCATTCATGTTCTTCATGTTCTTTATGTTTATGTTTTTCATGTTCTTCAAGGGAGGAAATCCAGATTTCCAGACTTCATTTCCCTAGGTGTGATCACCGAGACCACTCTTGCCTAGATCTCACACCTAGGCCAAGCATCGTATCTCACCTTGGCCTACCTTGCATGATCACTTGCACCATTAGTCTATCTTGCATGCACACCTAGGCTAACCGCTACAAACCTAGGTCGACTATGATACACCCTTGCCGGCACCTTGTAACACCTCGGCAAGCAGCTGCACACCGAAGCCTAGGTAACCACACCTCGGCCAAGAGGTGTGGGACCTCGGCCAAGACCTCCTGAGTTCACCCAGCTAGGTTATTTTAGCCTAGATCATCTCTGTGCATCTATTCCAAGACCTGGTTGGTACCCAGCATGCTTTTCCAAGAAGAAAAAGAGTATTTTGACTCCTAACACATGTTTTACTTTGTCTTGACTTGGTTTTGGAAAGAAATGCCGGGATCATTTTCATTCATGTAAAGCTTGTTTTAAGGATGCATTGCACAACCATCTTTGATCATTCCTTTTTGTCTTCTTGAAATACATTCAGTGGACTTTGCCATGAATTTGTAGGTCTTGGATCCTTGCTTTAATCCCTACACCCGAAGAACTATGTGAGTGGTATTTTTAATAAAGCTATGTTATAATGTTTTGATAAAAGCTTTGCTTTGCTTTGTTTTGGAAAAGTATTTGTTCAAGTATGAATGATTATCTCTAGTTTTGTATCAAGTATTATCTTGTTTTGATGACATTCTTGGAAAGTCCTTTCGTGCTAGGGGACTTTAAGCCCATGTAGCACCCATGTTTGAGATATCTTTGCCATCGACGGTCTTGTACGGATGGTACCATCGACGGTTTTGTACGGGTGGATTCGTCTAATCGATTCCGGGTCGATTATTCCCTTATTTTGTCCGGAATGTCATCCCATGTATTATGTAGATGTTATTAAACATCCCAAGAAGATTTGAAAGACTTTGATTGATGAACTTGATTCATCCCATGTTTTGTTGCAAGCTATGATATGTATTGTTTTGATAAAGATCTTGGATATCATTCATTCAAACCTTTATTAATTATATCATTCATTGAATATCCAAGCTCACCCTCTCCTTATATATATGTAGGTGGCGAGCAAGAAGGCGGTGATGCCTAGATGTCATTTGCAAGTTATTTTGGATTCATTTTGCTAACCTCTTGAAGATTATGTTTCTTAGTTTTAATTCACTTCTTTTGTATATGTCGGCTCCAGAAGTCTTTTGATCAAGATGTAATATGTACTTTATTTTATTTGTATCCAAGTTGTAAAACCATGTTAAGATGTATGCCATTTCATTTGATCTATGCACAGCTCTTTTGGACTACTTAGATTTAAATATATTGCTTTCGCACATGTAAGCCCCATATGTATACTCTGATTGTGTGTGAACCATTGTAAGTTGGCCTTTGGTAATCCCGGATTACTGGCCATCATGGCACCATTCTACTAGGGGCGGAATAGGGTCGTGACATATTGGTATCAGAGCACCGGTTCCTTATAGTATGTTATTCACACACTTTGAGTCCTAAAGAGCTTAGGATTTCCCTTAGAATGATATTAGGATTGCATTATATTGCTTGCTACTTGACAAGATGTGCATCATCTCGGCATGATCATTTGTTACTTGCATGCATGTCTATTTGTTCATTTTGTTTAAAAAGTCACATTTTGCATACTCCTAGCATCATGAGAAGGGGTAGACCTCCAGTTAGCCGAGATCAATCTGAGGACAGGTTAGACAGATTAGAAAGGATGGTAGAGGGTTTGGCCCATGAGTTGAGGCAAGCAAGGCAACAGAACACTAGTACTACATCTACTCAGGTTGAGCAGACAAATGGTCGACATGCAGTTCCACCTCCACCTCCTCCAGTGCCGCAAGTGCCTCCACAGCCAGCTTTGTACGGGGACGGCACATTGACCTTGATCAAAGAATTCAAGAAGATGAATCCGCCGAAATTCCATGGAGGTATAGAGCCAATGAAGGCAGAAGTATGGGTTCTTGAGATGGAAAAGTTGTTTGAGATCTTTTCCAGCACTGACGCTCAGAAGGTGTCATTGGCAGCATTCACATTGGACGACGACACTCGTAGGTGGTGGTTGATGATCCGAGAAAGTAATCCAGACTTGACTTGGGCCAGATTTTTGGAGTTATTCTATGACAAGCATTTCCCTCTCAGTGCCCGAGATTGAAAGACCATAGAATTCCAGACTTTGACACAGGGTAACAAAACAGTGGCTGAATATGATCGTGCTTTCACAAAGTTGGCAAGGTATGCACCTCACATGGTCAATAACGAATACATAAAAGCTAGGAAGTTTGAGAGTGGACTTCGGGTACCAATACAAGATCGGGTTAATATGCTCAACATGCCGACTTATGCCGGAGTGTTAGATAAAGCAATCCTGGCAGAAGCTAACTTGAACAAATACCAGAGTTCAGGGGAGAATCAGAGAAAGAGGCAGGATTATGACAATCGCCAAGCACCATCCGATGTCAATAAGAAGGTAAGTGTGGGTATTTCAAGCAACTCAAATGAGAAAAGTGGCACCAGGCCGACATGTACAACTTGTGGGATGCGACATTTTGGAGTTTGTCATCGGGCATCTGGGGCATGCTTTGAGTGCGGTGAGATGGGGCATCATATTAAGGATCGTCCCAAGGTAAAGGCTAAAGATGGTAAGAAGAGATGAGAATCTAACATCCGGAGTTGTTTTTGGGGCAAGGTAACTTAAGTTTGGGGACCAAACTTCTTTAAGGAGGGTAGACTGTAATAATCCACATTCATGTCTTAGTCATGTTCATGTGCATTTGCATGATTTTGTCTTGTTAAGCTTGCATTTGTAGACTTTGACTTGTTTTGCCTAAGTAAAGGTGCCTGTCTTGTTTTGTGTTTATGTGATTTGCCTAAGTGTTGTATGCATGCTTTGTTCCTTCCTTACTGTCTCAAGCCTAGGTCATGCCAAGCCTAGGTCATGTTAAGCCTACGTCATGCCAAGCCTAGGTTATGTTAAGCCTAAGTCATCTCAAGCCTAGGTCACACCTTTGAACCTCTTACACCTAGGACCATCTTGGAACCACTTTGGTTGACCTCCACCTTCACCCTGGCATATTGGCCGAGATGTCATCATCTAGGCTGAGGTATGCATCACCTAGGCTGAGATGTTATCATCTAGGCGTCCTAGATCTTTGATCCTTGCACCTAGTGATCTTGTTCCTGGACTGGTATGACCTAGATTGAGGCATGACACATCTAGGTTGAGGTGTGGCACGGCTAGGCCAAGTGTTATCCTTCCTGGCCAAGATCAGTGAGACCTTACTTGCCGAAGCCTATGTCCTGACCCGAGATCATTGCCTTGCCAAAGTGCCCATGCCACCTTACTTGTTATATACACTTTGTCATACTCTTGTCTTGTCATTCTGGCACCTTTTTGAGGAGATCCAACCAGACGTTGCCACGTGTCCCAGCAGAGGGTTAAGCCAGCTAGCAGTAGAGCAAACATATCATTTTCTATATCTTTTCCCTAGAAGAGAGAGAAGCTCTAGGAAGAGGAAGAGAAGTTCTTAGAGTGAGAGAGCTAGATTCCAAGCTTGATCTTCACACCTTGAACCGTTAGATTCGTGTTTTGAGGTTAGATTCTTGATCTACTCTTGTTATTCTTTATGTTGATCCGATCACATTGCATGATATAGGATGATTCATAAGTTATGCATTGATTTAAAGTTTGGTTTTAGAAAGAGAAAATGATGTTCTTGTGTTCTTGAAAGAAAACCATGTTTTGATCTGAAAGTTTGTATCAAGATCCATGTTTTTGGTTTTATTTTCATGAAAACTTCAAGTATGGGTACTCAGGTCCATGTTTTCGAACTCATCTCATGAAATCTCAGATTTTGAATAAAGAAGTTATGATTTTAGCATTCATGTTCTTCATGTTTATGTTCTTCATGTTCTTCAAGGGAGGAAACCCAGATTTCCAGACTTCATTTCCCTAGGTGTGATCACCGAGACCACTCTTGCCTAGATCTCACACCTAGGCCAGGCATCGTATCTCACCTTGGCCTACCTTGCATGATCACTTGCACCATTAGTCTATCTTGCATGCACACCTAGGCTACCCACTGCACACCTAGGCCGACCATGATACACCTTTGCCGGCACCTTGTAACACCTCGGCAGGCAGCTGCACACCGAAGCCTAGGTAACCACACCTCGGCCAAGAGGTGTGGGACCTCGGCCAAGACCTCCTGTGTTCACCCAGCTAGGTCATTTTAGCCTAGATCATCTCTATGCATCCATTCCAAGACCTGGTTGGTACCCAGCATGCTTTTCCAAGAAGAAAAAGAGTATTTTGACTCCCAGCACATGTTTTACTTTGTCTTGACTTGGTTTTGGAAAGAAATGCCGGGATCATTTTCATTCATGTAAAGCTTGTTTTAAGGATGCATTGCATAACCATCTTTGAGCATTCTTTCTTGTCTTCTTGAAATGCATTCAGTGGACTTTGCCATGAATTTGTAGGTCTTGGATCCTTGCCTTAATCCCTACACCCGAAGAACTATGTGAGTGGTATTTTAATAAAGCTATGTTATAATGTTTTGATAAAAGCTTTGCTTTGCTTTGTTTTGGAAAAGTATTTGTTCAAGTATGAATGATTATCTCTAGTTTTGTATCAAGTATTATCTTGTTTTGATGACATTCTTGGAAAGTCCTTTCGTGCTAGGGGACTTTAAGCCCATGTAGCACCCATGTTTGAGATATCTTTGCCATCGACGGTCTTGTACGGATGGTACCACCGACGGTCTTGTACGGGTGGATTCGTCTAATCGATTCCGGGTCGATTATTCCCTTATTTTGTCCAGAATGTCATCCCATGTATTATGTAGATGTTATTAAACATCCCAAGAAGATTTGAAAGACTTTGATTGATGAACTCGATGCATCCCATGTTTTGTTACAAGCTATGATATGTATTGTTTTAATAAAGATCTCAGATATCATTCATTCAAACCTTTATTAATTATATCATTGTAGATACCCCATTTTTGACCGACCTGAAGACTCAGATGTCATCGATTGAGCACTCGGTGATTGCGCATGTTGTGCTCGTTCTGAGGTCACGGAGTCTCAGCTGAAAGCTTTACCTCTGAACTTCGGGACTCTTTTGTGCTTTGCCTCGGTTTGCGAACCAGGTCCTATTTTCTCTGTTTTCTCTTCCCGAAGGGAGGGAGAGGTCTCGTAGACCATCTCTCAGTGGCCGTAGGCTACGTTTCGTGGTCGTAGGCCATTTTTCCCATTTGGAGACCGGTTTCCGGTTTTCAAAGCCGTCGGCTGCACGCCTTCGTTCGGGACCGCTTAACTTTCTCTGTTTGCTCCGGTTTTTGGCACACACCTTGTTTCCTCTCCCTAGAGGGACACTGTGGCCCGGGAGACCACCTTCGTAGTCGTACGCCACTTTCGAGGCTTAACAGTCAGTTTTCGGGGCACCCAGCTGTGCGTTTTGGCCTCCGAACCCTCGTTTTGCATCGGTGTGGGTTCATTTTTGGCATGGACCCTAGTTTCATTGTTAGGAAGGTGGTACTAGGGTGGGAGACCACCTTTTTTTCTTGGAGACCACCTTTCCCCGGTCAGCCGATTTTCTTGTCACGTAAGTGGTCTCCCTCACTTTTGGGCCACAATTACTGGTCTCCCATACCACCAATGAGTTGCATTCACCTGGGAGACCACCAATATGGGCCACCGACCACCTGACCCTTTTGACCCTAGTCGGCCGACCAGGGCAAGTGGTCGGCCAACCACATGAACTGGTCGGCCAGCCTTCTCCTTTTCTGTCTCACTGAGTTGATGCCAGCTGTGCTAGCTGGAAGCCTCAGATTGCATCCTCCATACACGTGTATGGAGGATGTTTAAGCTTGGTTTTAAGCTTCTTGAAGAAGCTTTAGCCCCTCTGCTCTATAAAGGAAAGGCCCCTCTTCACTTGCAAGGGTTGAGAAAATTGTTAAGGCTCATGCATACACCCTCTCTTTGTATCTCTCCCATTTAGCTTCAAAGGTTGAAATTCTTGGCCCCATTGCACTACTCCTCCAAGCACAACACCTCCACTATTAACCTAAGCACCTTGGAGCCCATTTTCAGAGGTTGAAGGCTTACTGTTTTGGTCCAGAAGTTGTTGGTCCCTTTGGCTACAAGGGTAACACTCTATTTCCCTCTTTTTATCATTGTTTTGCTTCATATCTTAGCTCTATTTGCAAGAATTTTTGCGCTTCATCATAAACTGAAAAAAGTCTTATTTTGAGCTCCTCTTGAAGTTTGTTTAAGGTCATTTCTCTGTTGGGGGTCATCTACCCCCTTGCATGCTTGTTTTCAGCTTGTTTTGAGCCATGCATCTAGGCCTTCGTATTGAGCTTTGTTTGGCGTTCTAGCCACTGAAATCTAGTGGATTTTCAGTGGCTAGTATACTATTTTGAGAGCCAAAATCAGAGGGGGGTGACCCTCTCACCCCTTGTTTTGTTTACTAGCATTGTTGGCTTTACAAAGGAGCCCATATTTGCATACTTCTTGAGCATGTTTCAGGCCATTTTTGGTGGGTTTTAGGACCTTCATAGGCTCTTTCCAGAGCCCTTCTTGCCATTTTGGATGTCCATCTTGCATGTGCAGAGTAACCCTCTTCATGGCCTTTCAAAGGAGCATTTACTTGCATGCTTCCTAGCCTCATTTCAGGCCCTTTTCAGTGAGTTTTAGGGCCTTCATAACCTCTGTCTAGAGGTGGTTTTGTCTTATTGGATGTCCATTATGCATGTGTAGAATAGCCCTCCTTTTGGTCTTTCAAAGGAACATATCATTCTTGCATGCATTGACCATGTTTCCATGATTTTTTGGGCATTATTTGGCATGGCATACTTCTGACTTTTGCTGGTTTGGTGACCCCTTGATTGCCTCACATACTTGTAGTGAAAATCCCCTTTACTAGCTTACATTGTATGCTATGTTGGCCCTTGATTCTAGCACTTTTTGGCCATGTCTTAAACTGATTTTGTGCATGTTTTGGACTGCCTTAGCTCTGTTTTTGGGTCTCATGGTCGAATGATGCTTGTCTTGCATGCTTGTAGTACAATATCCATGCCTAGCTTTGAGTTTTGAGGTCTATTGCATGCATATACTGAGGTGTTTTCATGTTTTGGGGCCATTAGACATCATATTTCAGAGCTTATATGAATGCCATATTCCCATGTTTTCCACTCTTTAAATGTGTTTGAGAGTCATGCTTGTATGCTTTATTTACCGACCATTGAATGAGCTTCATTTCTTTGCATGTTGAGCCATGATTTTAGGCCATTTTCCCACTGTCTTGGACCTACCTAGGGTCTGTTTGGGGTTGGTTTTTCCATTTGAGCATTGCTTTGTGTACCTATAGTGTAGTGTGCTTCACTAGTTTCGGTATTGGGCCCATCTAGCATGCCTTGTGTGATGTGTTTGCATGATTCGGAGCCACTTTGTATGTCATTTCAGAGCTGGATCATGTGCCATTCTATGCCATATTTCATGCTTTGCCATGCTTTGTTATAGTTGCATGTTGTGCCTTAGGATCGGTCCTTTGCATTCGTGCATGTTTGCATGTATTTCGGTTGTCTCGTTTTCATCGTATTGGCCACTGATTTGAGTGTGGTTGAGGTCCACTCATATTGGTTTAAGTCCATCTTGCATTGTGTATGCCATTTAGTTCACGTTGTTGCATGATTTGATCATTGCATTGTGTATGCCTTGTTCGTTTCATTGTGTTTGTTAGTTTTCATATGCATTGCATATGCCACATAGAATCATCTTGCATTGAGTATGCCATTGATTATTTCATAGCATTGTGTATGCTAGTAGCATGTTTGCTTGTCATCCCTTGCATGTTTGCGTCATTCAGTGGCATTGCATCTAGGTTGCATGTTAGAGTTGCATTCATGCATGTCATGCATATTGCATTGTGTTTGGAGTAGGGTTTAGTCCAAACATGGGAAACGAGGGACGTTTCGTACTCCAAGTGACGAAACATGCCTCGATTCTCGGTCGCCGACACTCCGGATCATCCATGATGGAGTTTAGGCCTTGTTGTGTTTTCATGTGCATTCATTATACATCGAGTCGTGCAATTCGACTCCTCGGCCATCACACATTGAGATGCGTGATTGGTGGCACAAGGATCGAGGACTACACTCCCTAGAGCTTGTGCAATGATGGGGAGAATGGTCGTGCACACATGTGTCGCAAATACTTTGCTATGCCCCTTTCTTGCTCTCTGTTGCAGCAAACCGGAAGCCAGCAGCAAAAACCGGTCAGCATGCCTTTTGGAGCTGTGTACAGCATTCCGAGATCAATTGCAAATAGAGGCAAATCGGGGCATTGCGAGGAATTTCCCGACAAGGCGACTCGAGCATGCATGCATCTTTCATCATTCGGAACAGAGTTGAGGCGGTCCATTTAGCTTGCATGCTAATCTATTTGCTTTCCTAGTTAATTTGTTAATTAATTAGGGTTTTGTAATATTTAATTAGCTAGAGTAGTTAATTATTTATTCGGACTGTATTATTTATTCGGACCCTCCGAGGAGGGCAATTTTGTAATAAGTGTGCGTGCGTGTGATGTATGTCTTCCAACCCCACGTCTTTCTCCCTTTTATTTACCAGCTTATGATGGTTAGTCTAGGGCACGTTTCAATTAGCATACTTATGTTCGCATGTTTGCATTCATTCTATCTTGCATGCACCGGGCTCGGCGCATCATACTAACTGCATTGTATTTCAATTCCGAGTTGAATACATGTCATCTGTTGCATTTCACCTGCCATCTTAGAATAGCCGAGCCTATCTTAGTTGCATTCCTGTATATGTTGCATTAGGCATTTCAGCATAGTTAGGATCATGCATTTGATTACTAACTAGCTTCTGTTTTGGCTCGGAGTACTAGGTAAGCTTTTATGCTTTAGCATCCTTACATGTGTGTGAGTGATTGCCATGATAGCATGCTTACCATTAGGCTATGTGCTTATGTGATATAACTGGCTGATTGCCTCTGGGTGAAGGTTGGGTTATTTGAATTGGAACAACTCACCGATTGCGAGTTTTAAGCCCACTTGAGAGTGGCAAAATCATGTTTTCTAAGCCCACCCGAGGGTGGCAAATCCACATCTTATCCTACTTGCGAGTAGCACCATCAAACCATTTTCAAATAAACAAACATGAAATGTTTTGTTCTAATTCAGGCAATCCAGTCTATACTTGTATGCTGTGCGCATCACATAGTAATTTTAGGCTAATAACCGGAATAAGAGCACATATGTTTTTAAAACTCGATATCATGGTTAGTAGAAGCCGATCTTTGATCGGGCAAGCGGGGGTGCTCACGAAGTGACCTTCCCCAATCGTACCCAAGTTCCCGAGGCGAGGCAACTTTGGTGATGACGGACACGTGGCCTTAGGCACGAGTCGGGGTTTCCTAAATTCCCCCCAAAATAAAATATTTAGGTGGCGACTTTATATCTGGCAAAGCAATCCATGTTTGGCACTTCTTTCTAAAAATCTATTTTTCAAAACGATTTGCCAGATTTGGACTCTTTGATGATTCATCGGTCTTGCATTGCACTCCACGAGATTAGATACAGGACCGTGACATTGAGTCCTGAACTGTAGTAAGCCCAATGAACAAAACGAGATTCCCTCCCAGGATGTTCGGGGACGTCTACAGTTTTTGGCGACTCTGCTGGGGATTTGGAGAACTTGACTCGAACTCATGATATCTTGTTTTGACTACACTTATGTGTTTCTTTGCATTGCATTTGCATTGGTGCGCCTAGGACACCGTGTTTGCCGTATGCTATTCCTGAACGGTTTGCCGGAGGCTCGCTTCGAGAAGCGTGCCATAAGGCCAGTTGCGGGCTCTGCCACGACGGGAACACAAATCCTGGTTTTATCGGGGCACCGTTTTTGACCATTCGACCTAGTGCATATTCGGAATCCATAGTGACCATTTCAAGCTAGGACAGGTTGCTTACCCGATTATAGGTTGTTTGAAGCCACTGCGTGCGTAGTGAAACCCTAGCTCCTGACAAAATAGGACAGGGAAACCTTACCCCAATATAGGAGTGTTTTGGCTCTCACTTGTTTGCTATGTGCTTTTAGAGTGCGTCTCTACAGGAATGCATGTATCAGTTTACAAGTTTGGGTATCAGGCCTGCGGGCACCAGTTCAGTATTTTGGGAATCAGTTATCTGCGGGTATCAGATTCAGTTTTGGGGGAGTAGTTTGGGGAACAGTGATCAGTGGTCGAATACAGTTATTCAGCTATGTTTGTGTCTGTTCTGGTAAAATTGGGCTGAGATGCTGCCTGTTTTCTCTTTAGGGGGGGAGGGATTCAGTTCAGAGCAACCAGTGTTTCCTTCGCTGAGGCAAGATAAAGAAAGGCCAGTCAGGGCTCACTGGTTCATCAGATCTGTCAGTCACCAGACACATCACCTCTGTTCAGTTCAGCAGACTCATGATAACGCAGAATTCAGAAGAAATGGTGGTCATGGCAGCAGCATTGAACCAGGGAATCACCATACAGGATGAGACCGATGTTGACATGCCACACCCGCCCAGGTCACCTACCGCACATCCAATATGGGAACCCCAACTATTCCACACCCGTGAGCCCACCACTTTTGAGCTGATGGGAATGATCAGCGATCTTCATAGATCTGTGGCTGATCTAGCCTACGGAATGTCGGCCCCGCCACCGATCACGTCATACGCTGGGAACTTTATGCCAGAAGAACCCCCACACTTGGGGCGAATTGTAATTGAACTCAGTCAACCTGAAGCCATCCTAAGCATGAGCAATGACAGGTCGACAACAACCGGGCTCCGCTCCGACGTAGTAACCCAAACCTTCAACCAAGCCGAGGCTATTAGAAAGAACAAGGTGGAGGCAGACATCAATCCCTATGAACAACTTCTGCAGGCTGTTGAGGTTTTGAAAGCCGGAGGACTGAACAAACAACAAGTACTCGCAGTTACCGCAAAAACTGTGGATGACATTTTCCCCACTCAGATCGAGGGTAGTTCAAGCCAAGGGGAAAATCGAGAGAAGGGCCATCATACCAGAAACGATCCTGTTAGATCTAATCCTGCACCCGGAAAAGATCAGAGAACCAAGCCCGTACCTGTTGACCCCTTTTCTAGTGCACCCAGCAAAAATCCACAAACCTCGAAGTATCTACCCCGAGGTCGTAGGGTCTTCCATGCCCTCTACATGCTTTTGTCCAAGGCTCTTCGAATCCTTGTTGGACAAGGCCATCTCAAACCCCTTGAGCCTCGGCCACTCCCGAATCCTCTTCCGGCTACGCATGATGCTGCCCAGTACTGTGCCTTCCATCAACAAACCGGTCATGGCACTGACAGTTGCGTCTGTCTTCGCCACGAGATACAAAATTTGATTGACAACAGGGTCATCGCCGCACCAAGTCCTGCAAAGTTTATCGGCACTTGATCAGTGAACTCGGGGGATAGTGCGAGTATGTGATCAGAGAATGAACCACCTGCGGGTGGCGCTTAGTTTTACTTCAGATGTGGCGTATGGCACGCACTTTTTAAGCATTTGCGAATGCTGGTTTTTGTATTTTCTGACTTGGGTATTGGGTCAGTCTTGTTGTGTTGTATTGAGTTAGTCTTTTTGTACTGAGTCAGTCGAGTCAGTCTTGTTGTATCGAGTCTATCTTGTTGGAGTTAGGTGATTTCGGGGGATTTACCTCGGACATCATTTGCTTGTTTTGGTTTGTCTTTTACATTCTTTCGAGTCTGTTTCTGCTGTGGAGCCAGTTACACCAGAAGATTTGAATGAAACAGTAGTGGTTTTTTATGATTTTGTGCTTGTTTCTGCCTTGAGCCAGTTGTGCCAGAAATTTGAAGGAAATGGCAGTGCTTTTCGCCTACTTTTCTGTGCCTTGAAGTCATTGCATTTGACCTAAGTTTTTCAAAACTTTTTGAACACTGCGGTGAAAACAAAGAGGAAGGAATTCCTCGGGATTTGCAAAAATTTAATCAATTGAGAGAAAGAAAGATATGCTAAGCCCTTAATGAACGAGATCATGTTTGTTAATATGAGTACTGAGAAGGATCCTGGCTTGATCCAGATTGGTTCCGCACTGTCTTCAGTGCGAGTGATTAGTCACTTTCTTAAAAGATTTTAAAAAATGTTTTGCGTGATTCTGTGAAAACCTGTGTGGAATCACTCTTGAGATTGTGCAGCTTAGGATCGCTCTCAGCCTCGAGACTCGACCCCTTTACTTTCAAACCTTGAGCTTGGATTCAGAATGTTCAATGGTCAACCACAATGTGAGGCCTGTGTGGCCAGATTTGAAGCAGCTCACGAACTAGGGGCAGGAAAGTCAGATCAAGAAAATCAGATGTGATCAAAAGAAGCTTGCGAAGCTAGATCAGGAGGATCCCTCAAACTAGGGGCAAAAGATGTCAGATTATGCTCGAAGAGTCAAAGATGAAGATCGGCAAGAATGCCAAACCCCAGAAGGGAAGAAAGAAGAAGACATTGCTGAAGGACAACCGAGTTCTTATCTACAACACTAGGGGCAAATTCAGCCCCCATTGGATGGACTCCTACATCGTCAACGAACAACAGCCATTCTCCTAGATTCAGATGACTTCAGGATCTCAAAACCATTTGGCATGGACAAAGCTACACTTTTACCCTTGAGAGGCTCGCTGGGCTGAAAACCCGGAAGGGCGACCCAGGCAAAAGTTAGAGCAAATGAAAAAGAAATGAAAAAGAAAAGAAAAGAAGAAACAAAAAAAAAAAAAAGAAATGAAAAAAGATGAAAAGAAATGAATAAAAAGAAGAAAAGAAATGAAAAGAATTAAAAAGAAAAGAAGAACAAAACTCGCAAGGTTGAAAACCCAGAAGGGCGACCTTGGCAAAAGTTAGAGCGCAAAATGAGAGCTTAATACCCGAGTGTACCTTAACCTCGGAACTACGTCAGGCTTGATTCCCATCTTTGGGATACGTAGGCAACTTCATTATGAAGTTCAGCCATAAACACTTCAAATTCGACTGTGTCCATGCGATGGTTCTGGTCATCTTTGTATCCGAGGATTTGGTCGTAATTGTCACTGTGAGGACTGGTTGCCACGTGCTGCGGTGCTATTCAAACTAGGGGCAACTTTCCGTTGCCATGCAGTGCTGCGGTATTCTTCAGACTAGGGGCAACTTTCAATTGCCATGCAGTGCCGTTCAGACAAGGGGCAATTTTCCATTGTTATGGATCTGAGGTTGTGCATCTCAAGAGTAGGTTATGTGCTCGTTGGGCAGTGGCCATTTGCAAAAATAGTTTTTGAGAATTTTTACTGAGGTTGACTAATTCTCTCGAAAAGTATTCCATATTTTCAAAACTGGACCATTTTTGGACCCAAAAAAGGAAAATTTTCAGTGCTCATAGCCTGACTTGCATGATTTCAAATCAGAAAATCGAACAAGCATGTTAATCTAACTCTCATGCTGGTCAAAATTGTTTTAGTAAAATAAAAAAAAAAAACCAAAACAAAAAAATGGTCAAAATGATGAACCAGGGGCACATTGAGTCAGGCTTCCTGTCTTCTCTCCGTTGTCAAATGCATTTTCCAGAAAGGCACTCTACTTGCTAGAAAGGGTACTTTACCTGCCAGAAAAGGCACAACTGAAGCTAACAGCAAAGGGCTAAAAGCTCTCAGCATCCTTCAAGCAACAAGGTATCAAGCCAAGTACGGAGCATGAATTGGAATGGATCAAGATATTCCACTCCCTCGTCTGGACACATTTGATCATGTCCAAACTCCCCAGCAGAACATCATCAATCGATGCCGGCTGCAGATTTGCTGCACACCCAGTTGTAGCGCAACCCCTCTGTGGGAGGAACTCACTAGCTGTGCACAAAAGAAGAAGAATCTAGCGGAATGCTAGAGGCAAGAGCCCGCAATTTCTTGTTTATCCATCAACCACCCAAGGGAGGGATAAAAAAAAAATGAGAGATTGAAGAATAGAGAGATGTGCGTTGAGAGAAAAAGTGAGGAAAAGGGCTTTTCCAGAAAAACAGAGCCTGAGGGCCGAGTGATGTGTGAATCACAAATGAGAAAGGGTGGGAAACAATACCCAGAGAAACTGGCTCCTCGTGCACTGAGAGGTCTCTTGCCTTTGTAACACAGCTGAGTGTTGTGTTTGTGTGTTTTTGTTTGTCTCGATTCTTGTTTTCAGTCGTTTGAGTGTCAATAGATGTGTTTAGGTTGTTTTACCTTGTTTTTCCTTTGTTGAGTTGTGTTTAGGTTGTTCTACCTTTGTTTTTCGTTGTTGAGTCGTTTTGGCTGTGGTCAGTTGTAGGCTCAATACCCGGTTAAGAACCCTTTTCTCATTTCAATCTCAAAAATAAATCGTTTTGTGCTCAGAGTGCTGTGTCGTTCTCCATATTTGTGCAAAATAGGATTTGTTCTTTCATAAAACCGTAGGGTTCAACTCAAGTCATGTCAAAATAGTAAAACCAGGACCTATTTGAAGCTATATGGGTTCCGGACTGCAAAGCAAAAGAAAAGAGGAAAATTTGGAGCATCTGAGTGTGTTTTAACTTCTGCAAGTTCTGTCTTTATAAGCCGTGTGTTCAGAACAAACAGAATACTGTGTTATGGGCTGTGAGTTCAGAATGAACTGTGTTCAGAACGAATCATGTGTGTTCAGAATCAGCAGTGTCCTGGGTAAGCTGTGTGTCGAATAAACCAAATGCTGTGTTATGAGCTGTGTGTTTAGAATGAGTAATGTGTTGATACGAGTTGTGTGTTCAAAATTGACTGTTTCACTGTTTCACGCCAGAATGGCGATCAGAAGTGCTCTCCCTGAGTACCATTTCCCGTCAGAATTATCTTGGCTATGTTTGCAATGAGGGAAAGTTGTGAATATGATCAGGAAGGAAAACGACATTTGTGGTTTCTACATACAGAAGCTACCCCTTGTCAGCATTTCAGGACCTTTGTACTGCGAGTTGAAGGTAAGTGTTCGAAGAATACAATGGAGGGGAGATCCCCGTCAGAGTAAAGCGGTTTACCGCCACTCACTCCATGAGGTGCTTTCTAAAGTGCCGCTTTGTTTGTTTATTGCATTCCCTAAACATCATGCTCTACATTGCTTGTAACATGTACTGTATCATCGAACTTATTGTGTTTATTTGCATCTTGTGTTATCTTGTATCATTTATCCTTTTACGTCGAGCTGCGTTTAGGATTATTGTCCCCCGGGACTTTCTCAGGTTGCGCCGAGCACGCGCCTGATAGTTTGTCTTCGGACCTCCTCTCACGATTTCAGCGTGGTTTGAGTGTCCCTTTCCTCACACGATTTCAGCGTGTTTGGAATTTATCTCAGGTTGCGTCGTGTACGCACCTGGGTAGTTGTTTTCGGACCTCCTCTCACGATTTCAGCGTGGTTTGAGTGTCCCTTTCCTCACACAATTTCAGCGTGTTTGGAAATTATCCCAGGTTGTGTTGTAGACGCGCTGGGCGGGTTTTGTTGGACCTCCTCTCACGATTTCAGCATGATTTGAGTGTCCCGTTCCTTATGCGATTTCAGCGTGTTTGGAATTTATCTCAGGACGCCTGATGTGCGAGCCTGGGCGGGTTTTATCTCAGGTTGTGTTGTGTACACACCTGGGCGGTTGTTTTCGGACCTCCTCTCACGATTTCAGCGTGGTTTGAGTGTCCCTTTCCTCACACGATTTCAGCATGTTTGGAAATTATCCCAGGTTGCGTTGTAGACGCGCCGGGCGGGTTTTGTTGGACCTCCTCTCACGATTTCAGCGTGGTTTGAGTGTCCCGTTCCTTACGTGATTTCAGCGTGTTTGGAATTTATCTCAGGACGCCTGATGTGCGGGCTTGGGCGGGTTTTATCTCAGGTTGCGTTGCAGACGCGCTGGGCGGTTTGTTTTGGACCTCCTCTCACGATTTCAGCATGGTTTGAGTGTCCCTTTCCTCACGCGATTTCAGCGTGTTTGGAATTTGACGTAGGTTGCGTCGTATGCGCGCCTGATTGTTTGTTTTTTCCTCCTCTCATGATTCCAGCATGGTTGGAGTATTTTCCTCTTTGCATTCACCATTGCATTTTGTATGCATTGCATCGTACTATCTTGCACACCTTACCTGCACTCATTAGTGCATTGTTCGCGCTTTCTTGCGCACCTTACCTGCACTTGTTAGTGCATTGCATTGTTTGCGCTATCTTGCGCACCTTACCTGCACTTGTTAGAGCATTGCATTATTCGCGCTTTCTTGTGCACCTCACTAGCACTTGTTAGTGCATGGCATCGCGCTGTCTTGTGCACTCGCTGGTCTAGGAGACCTTAAATCCTCTAAAGGTACAATTCCTTTGGTGTTTGTCGTGCCCGAACGACTTCCAGTGGTCTGGTATAGCCACCTGCCTGTGTTTGCGGTGAGTTCCTAGGAGACCAATTGAGACGGTGGAAACTAGAGTTCGAATGGCTCATGCCTAGAACACAAAAGGTTCGGGATTTCCGAGACTAAAGTCTGGTTTAAATACCCAGGGGTATATCCTCGGCTTGAAATCTGTACGGCAGCCCCATAGATTGAGATAGCATGTGTATGCGCCTCAGTTCTGGATACTAAACCAACCTAGTCTGTCACCCCTGTTGGAGAATAGGGAAAGCTGCGACTATAGTCAGGGAGAAAAGTAGTACCTACGATTCAACCAAGCAGAAGGGGAAGATTCCCACACCAACATGAGGTAGGACATTGCTGAGGTAGGTCATTGCCAAGTGCCCCTGTAAGGAACCTTCACTTCCTAACTATCGCATTCTAGTATGTACATTGCATCGTACATAGTATATATTGCATACATTTACCGCATATCCATTGTATCACCTCCATCTGTCGCTTGTGCCTTTCCATGTTAAGCCTAGTCTGGCATGTGCCCATACTTTTCGCGCCAAAGCATGGTTATGATATTTTGTGTACGCACCTATCCACTGATGGAATTGTGGTTTGAGGGTGACGACACCATTTTCGTGTTAGACGTAGTCTGTTTGTGTCCATGCCTTTCCTAGGCAAGATACGGTTTGGCCGCGCGCCTTATCCGCTCTATCCATTGCATATAGAATATATATTGTATTATAGTTTGCATGCATTCACTGCATTATCCATCTATGGCTTGCGCCTTTCCATGTTGAGCTTGGTCTGGTATGTGCCCATGCTTTTTACGTTGAAGCATGGTTATGAGATTTTGTGTACGCACCTATTCCACTAAAGGGATTGTGGTTTGAGGGTGACGGAACCATTTCCGTGTTAAACGTGGTTTGTTTGTGTCCATGCCTTGTCTAGCCAAGATACGATTTTGCCGCGCGCCTTATCCATTGCATTCATTGCATTGTAGTGTAGTGTGTTGCATCCCGTATTTAGGATCATGATCTTTTCTCAGCAGATCATTCATCACTTATATCATGCCACCCAATTACTTGTATTTTTTGTTCCGTCTACACACACATAGTTCTGCATGTGTACGTGTCTATTCCACTGATGGGATTGTGGCTTGAGGGTGTCGGCACCTTTTCTATGGTAGACGGAGTTTTATTGTTGTATCTCCATCCTTTTCGTGATATTTGTGAGGTTTTGTACTGCTTGTGGTTTGATCATCTCAAATACATTGCATATCATTTGCATTGTTTCAATACATTATATATTATTACATTGTTTTGTAATATTGCATATCATTTTGCATCTTCTATCCGCAATGTTATACGGCACACTTAGGTTACATTGTCATGCATCCACACTCCATTTGCGTGGTCACGCACTTTTCACTTGCATTGCTATGCATGTGTCTAACAGTATTGTACCTGTTAAGTTTCTTTCTTTTACAGGCACGATATTGTATGTACGGTTCATTTGAGGCTGGCGCGACCAGACGAGCCACACAAGTATTGTATCTTCTCCGTGTGAGACGTAGCGAGAATTATGATTCTCTTACATTCTTACTGCATGAAATGTAGTTTTTGCTTCGCATTCTTGCTTAAAACTGTTGCATTTATTGTGAATATTTGCTTCATTTCAGCTTGCTACTTTGCATGATCATGAGTTACGTTCAGCTTTGTGCATAGCATTTTGCATTTTGCCCTTGCCTACGGGCATACCTGCGGGCACATCTCTTTTATTTCGCCTGTATGTCTAAGTCTTCGGCCTTGTCAAAAATGGGTCGTCTCTGGGCTTTGACATTCACTCCCGTCACTTATGACTTTCGAGTTCTGTCAAAGAGGGGCAACTGTAGACACCCCATTTTTGACCGACCTTAAGACTCAGACATCATCGATTGAGCACTCGGTGATTGCGCATGTTGTGCTCGTTCCGAGGTCACGGAGTCTCAGCTGAAAGCTTTGCCTTCGAACTTCGGGACTCTTTTGTGCTTTGCCTCGGTTTGCGAACCAGGTCTTGTTTTCTCTTTTTTCTCTTCCCGAAGGGAGGGAGAGGTCTCGTAGACCATCTCTCAGTGGCCGTAGGCTACGTTTCGTGGTCGTAGGCCACTTTTCCCGTTTGGAGACCAGTTTCTAGTTTTCGAAGCCGTCGACTGCGCGCCTTGGTTCGGGACCGCTTAACTTTATCCGTTTGCTCTGGTTTTTGGTACACACCTTGTTTTCTCTCCCTAGAGGGACACTGTGGCCAGGGAGACCACCTTCGTGGTCGTACGCCACTTTTGATGCTTAACAGCTAGTTTTCGGGGCACATGGCTACGCGTTTTGGCCCCCGAACCCTCGTTTTGCATCGGTGTGGGTTCATTTTTGGCATGGACCCTAGTTTCATTGTTAGGAAGGTGGTACTAGGGTGGGAGACCACCTTTTCTTCTTGCAGACCACCTTTCCTTGGTCAGTCGGTTTTCTTGTCAGGTAAGTGGTCTCCCTCACTTTTGGGCCACAATTACTGGTCTCCCATACCACCAATGAGTTGCATTCACCTGGGAGACCACCAATATGGGCCACTGACCACCTGACCCTTTTGACCCTAGTCGGTAGACCAGGGCAAGTGGTCGGCCGACCACATGAACTGGTCTGTCAGCCTTCTCCTTTTCTGTCTCACTGAGTTGATGCCAGCTGTGCCAGCTGGAAGCCTCAGATTGCATCCTCCATACACGTATGGAGGATGTTTAAGCTTGGTTTTAAGCTTCTTGAAGAAGCTTTAGCCCCTCTCCTCTATAAAGGAAAGGCCCCTCTTCACTTGCAAGGGTTGAGAAAATTGTTAAGGCTCATGCATACACCCTCTCTTTGTATCTCTCCCATTTAGCTTCAAAGGTTGAAATTCTTGGCCCCATTGCACTACACCTCCAAGCACAACACCTCCACTATCAACCTAAGCACCTTGGAGCCCATTTTCAGAGGTTGAAGGCTTGCTGTTTTGGTCCAGAAGTTGCTGGTCCCTTTGGCTACAAGGGTAACACTCTATTTCCCTCTTTTTATCATTGTTTTGCTTCATATCTTAGCTCTATTTGCAAGAATTTTTGGGCTTTGTCATAAACTGAAAAAAGTCTTATTTTGAGCTCCTCTTGAAGTTTGTTTAAGGTCATTTTTCTGTTGGGGGTCATCTACCCCCTTGCATGCTTGTTTTCACCTTGTTTTGAGCCATGCATCTAGGCCTTCGTATTGAGCATTGTTTGGCCTTCTAGCCACTGAAATCCAGCGGATTTTCAGTGGCTAGCATACTATTTTGAGAGACAAAATCAGAGGGGGGTGACCCTCTCACCCCTTGTTTTGTTTACTAGCATTGTTGGCTTTACAAAGGAGCCCAGATTTGCATACTTCTTGAGCATGTTTTAGGCCATTTTTGGTGGGTTTTAGGACCTTCATAGGCTCTTTCCAGAGCCCTTCTTGCCATTTTGGATGTCCATCTTACATGTGTGGAGTAACCCTCTTCATGGCCTTTCAAAGGAGCCTTTACTTGCATGCTTCCTAGCCTCATTTCAGGCCCTTTTCAGTGAGTTTTAGGGCCTTCATAACCTCTGTCCAGAGGTGGTTTTGTCTTATTGGATGTCCATTATGCATGTGTAGAATAGCCCTCCTTTTGGTCTTTCAAAGGAACATATCATTCTTGCATGCATTGACCATGTTTCCATGATTTTTTGGGCATTATTTGGCATGGCATACTTCTGACTTTTGCTAGTTTGGTGACCCTTTGATTGCCTCACATACTTGTAGTGAAAATCCCCTTTACTAGCTTACATTGCATGCTATGTTGGCCCTTGATTCTAGCACTTTTTGGCCATGTCTTAAACTGATTTTGTGCATGTTTTGGACTGCCTTAGCTCTGTTTTTGGGTCTCATAGTCGAATGATGCTTGTCTTGCATGCTTGTAGTATAATATCCATGCCTAGCTTTGAGTTTTGAGGTCTATTACATGCATATACTGAGGTGCTTTCATGTTTTGGGGCCATTATACATCATATTTCAGAGCTTATATGAATGCCATATTCCCATGTTTTCCACTCTTTAAATGTGTTTGAGAGTCATGCTTGTATGCTTTATTTACCGACCATTGAATGAGTTTCATTTCTTTGCATGTTGAGCCGTCATTTTAGGCCATTTTCCGACTATCTTGGACCTGCCTAGGGTCTGTTTGGGGTTGGTTTTGCCATTTGAGCATTGTTTTGTGTACCTATAGTGTAATGTGCTTCACTAGTTTCGGTATTAGGCCCATCTAGCATGCCTTGTGTGATGTGTTTGCATGATTCGAAGCCACTTTGTATGTCATTTCAGAGTTGGATCATGTGCCATTCTATGCCATATTTCATCCTTTGCCATGCTTTGTTAGAGTTGCACGTTGTGCCTTAGGATTGGTCCTTTGCATTCGTGCATGTTTGCATGTATTTCGGTTGTCTCGTTTTCATCATATTGGCCACTGATTTGAGTGTGGCTGAGGTCCACTCATATTGGTTTAAGTCCATCTTACAATGTGTATGCCATTTAGTTCACGTTGTTGCATGATTTGATCATTGCATTGTGTATGCCTTGTTCGTTTCATTGTGTTTGTTAGTCTTCATATGCATTGCGTATGCCACATAGAATCATCTTGTATTGAGTATGCCATTGATTATTTCATAGCATTGTGTATACTAGTAGCATGTTTCATGTCATCCTTTGCATGTTTGCGTCATTCAGTGGCATTGTATCTAGGTTGCATGTTAGAGTTGCATTCATGTATGTCATGCATATTGCATTGTGTTTGGAGTAGGGTTTAGTCCAAACACGGGAAACGAGGGATGTTTCGTACTCCAAGTGACGAAACGTGCCTCGATTCTCGATCGCCGACACTCCGGATCACCCATGATGGAGTTTAGGCCTTGTTGTATTTTCATGTGCATTCATTATACATCGAGTAGTGCAATTCAACTCCTCGGCCATCATACATCAAGATACGTGATTGGTGGCACGAGGATCAATGACTACACTCCCTAGAGCTTGTGCAATGATGGGAAGAGTGGTCGTGCACTCATGTGTCGCAAATACTTTGCTATGCCCCTTTCTTGCTCTCTGTTGCAGCAAACCGGAAACCAGCAGCAAAAACCGGTCAGCATGCCTTTTGGAGCTGTGTACAGCATTCCGAGATCAATTGCAAATAGAGGCAAATCGGGCCATCGCGAGGAATTTCCCGACAAGGCGACTCGAGAATGCATGCATCTTTCATCATTCGGAACAGAGCTGAGGCGGTCCATTTAGCTTGCATGCTAATCTATTTTCTTTCCTAGTTAATTTGTTAATTAATTAGGGTTTTGTAATATTTAATTAGCTAGAGTAGTTAATTATTTATTCGGACTGTATTATTTATTCGGACCCTCCGAGGAGGGCAATTTTGTAATAAGTGTGCGTGCGTGTGATGTATGTCTTCCAACCCTACGTCTTTCTCCCTTTTATTTACCAGCTTATGATGGTTAGTCTAGGGCACGTTTCAATTAGCATACTTATGTTCGCATGTTTGCATTCATTCTGTCTTGCATACACCGGGCTCGGTGCATCATACTAACTGCATTGTATTTCAATTCCGAGTTGAATACATGTCATCTGTTGCATTTCACCTGCCATCTTAGAATAGCCGAGCCTATCTTAGTTGCATTCCTGTATGTGTTGCATTAGGCATTTCAGCATAGTTAGGATCATGCATTTGATTACTAACTAGCTTCTGTTTTGGCTCAGAGTACTAGGTAAGCTTTTATGCTTTAGCGTCCTTGCATGTGTGTGAGTGACTGCCATGATAGCATGCTTACCATTAGGCTATGTGCTTATGTGATATAACTGCCTGATTGCCTATGGGTGAAGGTTGGGTTATTTGAATTGGAACAACTCACCGATTGCGAGTTTTAAGCCCACTTGAGAGTGGCAAAATCATGTTTTCTAAGCCCACCCGAGGGTGGCAAATCCACGTCTTAGTCTACTTGCGAGTAGCACCATCAAACCATTTTCAAATAAACAAACATGAAATGTTTTGTTCCAATTCAAGTGATCCAGTCTATACTTGTATGCTGTGCGCATCACATAGTAATTCTAGGCTAATAACCGGAATAAGAGCACATATATTTTTAAAACTCGATATCATGGTTAGTAGAGGCCGATCTTTGATCGGACGAGCGGGGGTGCTCACGAAGTGACCTTCCCCAATCGTACCCAAGTTCCCGAGTCGAGGCAACTTTGGTGATGACGGACACGTGGCCTTAGGCACGAGTCAGGGTTTCCTAAATTCCCCCCAAAATAAAATATTTAGGTGGCGACTCTGTATCTGGCAAAGCAGTCCATGTTTGGCACTTCTTTCTAAAAATCTGTTTTTCAAAACGATTTGCCGGATTTGGACTCTTTGATGATTCATCGGTCTTGCATTGCACTCCGCGAGATTAGATACAGGACCGTGACATTGAGTCCTGAACTGTAGTAAGCCTAATGAACAAAAAGGGATTTCCTCCCGGGACGTTTGGGGATGTCTACAATCATTCACTGAGTATCCAAGCTCACCCTCTCCTTATATATATGTAGGTGGCGTGCAAGAAGGTGGTGACGCCTAGATGTTATTTGCAAGTTGTTTTGGATTCATTTTGCTAACCTCTTGAAGATTATGTTTCTTAGTTTTAATTCACTTCTTTTGTATATGTCGGCTTCAGAAGCCTTTTGATCAAGATATAATATGTACTTTATTTTATTTGTATCCAAGTTGTAAAACCATGTTAAGATATATGTCATTTCATTTGATTTATGCACAGCTCTTATGAACTACTTAGATTTAAATATATTGCTTCCGCACATGTAAGCCCCATATGTATACTCTGATTGTGTGTGAACCTTTGTAAGTTGGCCTTTGGTAATCTCGGATTACTGGCCATCACGACACCATTCTACTAGGGGCAGAATGGGGTCGTGACAAGGACAACCTTCCAAATCTCCAACTCCTTCTTTCTCCATTTCATACCAAACCACCATTGCAACAAAGCCTCCACAAAACCTGGGGCTACCTATTTTACATCCCACCAATTCACCAAATTAGACCATACATTCCATACCAAAGGGCATAACAGTAGCACATGATTTCCTGTTTCCACCTCTGCCTTACAAAACACACAAAGAGAACTTACATTGACATTCAATACTCCAATCCTATGCATAGAATCTATAGACTTTATTCTCCCTTTTCAAGCTAACCAATTGAAAAGCTGAACCTTTGGAGGTGCTGAATTTTTCCACAGAAACTTTGACATGTTGAGCATTAGCCCTTTAACTAACTCCACACTTTGCTATATCGAAGCCACAGAGAACACACCTGAATTGTTTGCCGTCCATGAACAGGAATCCTCAGCCGTATGATTTAGATTAGGTGCTTCTGATAACAATACATTAAGCCTTTGAACCTCCTTTTCCTCCCAAGCTAAGAGTGGTCTTCTAAACTCCAGCTTCAAATCTATGTTTTACCCTTTTCTTTGATAGAAAAATTGCAATGAGCTTTCTTTCTCCATTGAGAGTCTGAACAATCTAGGAAAGTCATTCCTCAAACTTCTGCTATTAAACCACCTATCAGTCCAAAAATGAATTCTCTCCCCATTCCCTATGATAACCTTGAAATTTTGTGCAAACAACTCAGCCACAGCAGGATTTGCTGAAACAGAGGATACAATACCCTTCCATACACTAGACACCATATCAGATTCCACTGCTGTTGGGATCCACCTTCCCCAATTCCGCCATATCTGCTACAAACCACTTGTTTCCATAATGGCTTCTGCTCTCTACCATGCCTCCATTACCATTTTAACAATAAATAGACATTAACATCACTCTAGTTTCTCACACCCAACCCACCTTAGGCTTTACTTTTGCATACCTCCTTTAAGCTTACTAGATGAACTTTCGTTCTAATCTTAGAACCTCCCCACAAGAAGTTATATTGAAACCTATCAATTGTTTTAGCAGCTCCCACAGGCATTTTAAATAATGATAGAAAGAACATAGGTGGACTTGACAAGACTGATCTAATCAGGGTCAATCTATCAACAAAGGACAAGAATGTCATGACCCGAACCCACCCCTATGGGTTAAGGGCATAACCGGCCAGTAATCAAAAGATTACCTACGGCCTCAAATCAAACCAGACATAACTCCTCAGAGTAAAGGGGCCAAACGGAAGCAAATTTAAAACTTTGTCCATAGAGTTGTGCTTACATGGCACGTCATAACAATCCATATACATACATGTTAATAACTCACGTCAAAATAAGTAATAACACATAGTTCTATACATACAGGATCATTCAAGTCTAAGTCAGCCAATCAAAACTATATACATCTGTAATCCAAAGTTCTCGCCAACATGACAAAACATAGCAAAATAGCAAAAGGGTGAAAACAGGTCTCGTGCGTGAGACGTATAGGCTGACTCTCCAAATCCTTGACTATTTCTCACAAACTTCACTGAGGCTGGGTTTGGACCTTCCTTGGCTCACCTACAGACACATGAATGAGCGTGAGTGAAAGCCCAGTGAATAATATCAAATAAAGCAGATACACAAACAGTATTTAGGACGACATGCACCAAACGGCCTTGGGCCCAATTCATATTTCTATCTAGTATATATATATATAGGTCAAGTAACTGCGGTTCCAAACACATCAGATGGTCTCGGGCCCAATTCATTCATGTCAGACTGGCCTTTGGCCCATTTATCTTTCATGTCAGACTGGCCTCTGACCCATTCATTCTATCTTTCATGTCAGACTGGCCTCTGGCCCATTCATTCTATCTTTTATGTCAGACTGGCCTCTGGCCTATTCATTCTATCTTTCATGTCAGACTGGCCTCTGACCCATTCATTCTATCTTTCATGTCAGACTGGCCTCTGGCCCATTTATTCTATCTTTTATAGCAAACAATTGCCCACCATTCAAATTAACGAACTCATAAGACTTACATAGAAGTAAGCAATTAGACAAGTAACATACTTCAGATATCTTTATTAAGATATTACTCACAGTGATCGGCTAGATGATTTGCCCTGGAGCTCGACCTTACACATTTCATGAACACAATGGGTCACAAACAATTTAATCTATTCTTAATTCACATATTCCTCTTTAGGCTTCATTCTTATCCTTTTAACTCATTTACAATGCTTAATGCATGCCTGAGAGTACTTAGAAGTGAAAGAGAACGGAAAATGAAACTCAGAACATATTTACAAAATTTCAAAAACAGGGGTCCCCGCTCGAGCATGGACTTGCCCGCTCGAGCGGACCCATTAGGTCTGCAAAAGTACTGGTTGTCTCATTTTTACGCTCGAGCGCGAAGTCGGACGCTCGAGCTGAAGGTTTCACTACATGGCTCCCCGCTCAAGCGGACACCCATGTCTGCAAAACTTCTAGGAGCTCGTATTTCCCACTCGAGCGGCGCCTTCCCCGCTCGAGCGGACATGCCAAATTCTGAAAAATCCAGAATTGTTCTTCAAGTTCAAACTCGACCTCCAAAGGTTCAAAACTCATAATTTTGGTTCCAAAACATGCAAATACATTATATATCATGAGTATACAAGCAAGATGAGATTAATTGCTCAAAATCATGGTCACACTCTCAAATTATTCAACACTTCTTTTGTATAATCAAACTCACGCCTTCAAATCTCATGTAAGCTCCATATTTCCAACAACCAAACATGCATGTAAATTTTTGACCTCAATTCCGTTTCAAATAGCACCAATGATGCTCATAATCATGAAAATCAACAAAACTATACTTGCATGTATGTTTCAATGCCCATATTCCCATATTCAACTTAATACATGCTTGATTATGCCAAATCATGGTAATTCTATGCATGCATGTACACATTAGCTTCAATTTCATCACTTATAACACAATTCTTGTTCTTGATTATCAATCAAGTTTGAATTCACAAAATTGCAAGCTCAAGCTCATGAATTTACTCACCTAGGAGCTTTAATCTTCACAAATTCTAGTTGAATCTTGAGTCCAACCTTCCAATTTCACAAACTTGAGCCAAACACACAATTCTCCTTCTTTCTCCCTCTCTAGAACCGCCCTCTCACTCTCACTAGTGTGCAATTCAGATTTTGAGTTCAAGAAGAAGTGAAGATAAGTGTAATGGGGCCTATTTATAGGCTCTCTTAATTACAAGGCACTAATATTAATTAATTGAGCACTATTACATCAATTTAATCTATTTAATTTGATTCGAATTAATTTTCAATTAAATTTCACCGTAGACTCTAAAAATTACGCCAATCACAATGGCGTAGTCAATTTCGGTTTCTGTGGCCGATAGGGCCTTCAATTTAATTTCAAAACAGAAAGTCGAACAGATTTCCTACGGTGAACAGATAGAAATTCAAAACCACATATATTCATATAAATGACACTCAAAATCATATCAAACACATAATCACATATGCAATTAAGATTAATTAGCATAATACGGACCAGGGTTATCACAAAGAACCTCCTCTTCTATGATGCTAACTTCTTTTTAAACTTTTCCACCACAGGTTGCCATGTACTTCTTCTCCTTGGGTTTGCCCTTAAAGGTAAGCCAACATAAGTAAGTGGTAATCTCTGACTCATGCAATTGAGCTTTATGGCAAACTCCTTGACCATCACCTCTTCCATACCTATCCCACAAACAATACTTTTATGAAAATTAATCTTTAGACCTAACATTACTTTGAAGCACCTCAATATTCTTTTAATCATAATGATTTCCTTTCATTTAGCTTCACAAAAATTATGGTGTCATCCGCAAATTGTTAAGGAGAAATTTTTAGCTCCTTAGGTCCAACTGAAGCTCCTCTTACTAGCCCCTTTTTTTTTTTTCTCTCTCAAGTAAGAGATTAAAACCTTCAGCCACTATTTAAAGAGAAAATGTGAGAGTGGATCACCTTGTCTTAACCCTTTTTTAGGAGAAAATTCTACAGTAGGTGGCCTATTAACAAGTACTGATATCATTGATGTAGAAATACATGACTTAATCCACCCTACCCATTTTTCACCAAAAGCCAAGTTTATCATTCTTGATAACAAAAAATCTCAATTAACTGAATCATATGCCTTCTCGAAGTCCAATTTAAGAATGATCCCTTTTTTCTTTGTCTTTCTCCATCAATTCACCACTTCATTTGTAATTAAAACTCCATCAAGAATACATCTACCTCCAAGGAAAGCAGTTTGAACTTCTCCTAGAAGTTTAGGTAGCACTTGTCTTAGCCATCTAGATAGTACTTTAGCCAACACTTTGTAAATTAAGCTAACCAAACTGATAGGTCTATATTCACTTAAATCAGTGGGATTCTCCTTTTTAAGAATCAAAGTGATAAAGGTGCTATTTACCCCTTTAGCTATCTTCCCATTACTGTGAAACTCTTGGAAAAATTGAATAAACTCACAACAACACAACTTAATTCTTTTTTTTTTATTATTTTATTTTTATTTATTTTTTATCAGCAAAGAAGACACGTAGACGAAAACATTTTTTTTTAAAATTTATTTATCCAAACATGAACGTTTCATTAAAAATATAAAATAGAAGGTAAAATAAAAAGAAATGCATTGAGAGATATTCAGAGTGCGCAAACTCTCCTACTAACTATTTTTTATTTTTAAATAACAAAAACATAAAAAACAAAGCAACTACAACTAAAGAAAATTTTAGCTAACACCTAATAGCTTGAAACTCACAAACAACACAACTTAATTTTTTTTTTTTTTTTTTTTTTTTTTTTTTTTATCAGTAAAGAAAATATTATTTATGAAAACATGGGAGAATCCATAAGATACAACAATTATAGAAGATAGAGGGCAGGAAGACCAACTTCCCAAAAACAAGCCTACTAGCTAACCATAGCAGCTAGGGGGGAAGCCCAAAAAAAAAAAACGGAAACGGAAAGCACATAAGGAGTTTGCAACAATCAACAAAACACTGAATGAAAAACAGCTAACGACAATGAGGAAGGAAAGTTAATATTGAGTAATCATTCGTTTGAACTCTGGATGTGCACTTTCAAACCAACCTCTAGGAAACCAGTCCCCACATAACCTTTCTCAAAAGCAAAAGAGGACCACTGAGAAGAATTAATCACAACCAAAGCAAAAGAGGACCACTTCCCAAATACCCGTCCTCGAAACAGCAGCATCGAACAAGCAACACCTAGAACAGTTCAATAGCAAAATACCATAGCATCCACAAAGACCACTAAAAGCGCCAAAGAGGAGATAAGATCATAAAGGCAATCAACGTCTTTTTGGGTTGCAAAGGAGGCCAATCTTGTGCCAACTTTCACCTCCATCGTGCTGTGCATATGGGCAAGACGGAGTGAATGCTTTGTTTAAACGCATGGTCCATGCTGCATGCGGGTCTTGAGTTGAGAACATGGTCCAAGTAGCAGTGGAATTCTCATATCTACTATGTGTGATGCGATTGAACTTCCTCACACCCGTGAAGTTATACATGGCAATGTCGAAAGTGAAGATATCTCCATAAGGCCTCTTAGAGTGCAGGAAGTGAGGCAACGAGATGGGATCAACAGACACTGCAGCAAGATCTGCAGTCACAACGATGCTCTTTCCATCCGGACTGAAGAATGGATGGTTCACATGCCCTTTACAATCAGGGCTACTTTCCATCACTCTTATTAACACATTCGAATCACTCACCTTCACTAGAAACACCGCAAAGTATCCTGGGTCAAGATCATGGTCATTTTCTAGTGCACTTTTAGGCTTATGGCGGGTTGACGAGAATACAATCCAATCTCCCCTTGGGGACCATTGGCAATGTGTGTCAGTCCAAGGCCCATTTGTTAGCCTTGTTATTTCACCACCTTGTTGACACCCTGTTTCTCCAATGTCCATTATGAATAGATTCTTGCGTTTTTCATTCCCTCCATCTCTTGTAGATCGAAAAACTAGTTTTGTCCCTGTTACAATTTTCAACCCATCCATCCGCACAAATTAAAACTGAAAACTATAATGGTCTTCTGTCGTTCAAAAGCATATATATTAACATTGGAAAAAGCGATAATATTATAATTAATAGCAATACTAGTTATCATAAAAAGACTTTCATGAAAATGATCATAAAAAATTTATAACCCTTGGATTACACTTAAAATAAAGCACTACACATTAATAAAGGTAATCCAAGAGTCACAAATCTTTCATTATTATTTTCATGAAAAAAATTTCATAATGCCTACCTTTTCTCTATAATTAATTGCTGACTTGCTAATTGGTTGCCCAAGGATTGGTGAAACAATTTAGGATTTCTTTTTTATGAATTGAACTTGAATGAGACTCATCAGTAAGCTATCAAAAAAGTTAAATTACTTTCAATGGATAAACTGAGTGCTCCACCAATTAATTCTTGAACTAACATTTTATCCCAGCGAGGAGCCATGCCAGTATATACTGTTCTATTATAAAGAAGGAACAAGTAGGAAGTTACCGTCTGGATTGGTGGATGGGAAGGCATTGTTGCAAGTATTTGTGAGTGATACGCAACGCCCACCACAGGACAAGTCTAAGGCGTAGATGTTTAGTGGTTGGTTAGGTTGGAAAGAAGATCCCTTGCAAACATACAATATATCCTTGTTGGGATTTTGGTTCCAAACTGGCGAGAAGATTTCGAACGAGTCTGTCTACATGAACAAAACTGATCATCAGCTATCGATCAAAGATAAACACAATTATAGTAATATTATTCTTGTACTTGTGTACCTTGTAAACAATACTTGAACTTTCGTTTTCGGTTACCCACACGGTCTTGAACTCATTGTCCACGTATGCAAACTTGGAGCCGTCTTTGGAAAATGTTGGAAAGATTCCCGGCACCCTAAATAGTCCTACATCTGGATGTGGAGATTCAAGCTTGTGGAGGTTTATTTGGATATCGTTTCCACTCTGTCACAATGTAACAATTGTAGGTACGTAGTAGGCTAGCTCTTAAGTTAATTAAACATGGCTGACTAGATAAAGAATTCAAAGGTCGAGAAGTTTGAAAAGTGGTTAATCAGAATGTACCTTGCTGTTGCAACGATGGTAACCGATGCGGTTTCCACCATCTATCACAAAGGGATTGAAATGGTCAGCCTTTGGCATGAATCTTTGAGTGACTTGTCTGTTTGGTAGCGCTCCAGTTGAATCAAAAATCTCAATGTGCCGATACTGTGCTTCTACACGGACATCCGAGGATTCTGATTTCGGACGAATAGTTGCCACTACCACTGTAGTGGCATTGATGGCTGCCGGAGTCATCGCGTCAATTCCATCCGGGGTCACACGAACTGGCTCACCGTTGTTGAGGTCGACACGGAACACACCCCAAGATTTCTCCTTTTCCTTGCGGTGGAAAAATATGACGTTGTCACTTCCCCACGTCGGCCACCCACCATCACTTACAACCATCTTGCGGTCGGAGGGATTCTCTACGCTCATCATAAAAATGTTAGTACGTAGATAATCGATCTCGCCGTCCCAACCACCAGGCTTCTTCTCGAACGACTCGCCATCACAACCACCAGGCTTCTTCTCGAACGACGCCACCGCTATCTTCATTCCGGACGGTGCAACTGAGGGATTTAAATCAGCTTGCCCTGTTTTGTTTTTATAGTCAAAAGTATAAAACAGCTAGAACTGAACACTAATAACTTCAACCAAAAAAATGGAAAACAGCGAACCCAAAAAAATAAAATAAAATACTACTTGCAACTAAGGAAGGAAGGAAGGAAGGAAGGAATTGTGGGTGGGTAGTAGTAAAAGAATGACGAAAGGAACCTACCTGGTGGTGTGAGGCGCTCAGTTTTTCCGGTCTTAAGATTGGTTTTATAGACGGCAGTCCAGGGCTGACGACGTTTAGGGGCGGGGTCCTTGGTGGTGACATAGATGAGATTATCACCGGCAATGCAACCACTGTCTTCCATGCGAACCCCACTGAAATTGTCTTTGCCAAAAACATCAGCCAAGCAGAAGACTTTGGGTTTGGATGGTGGGTTGTCATTGAAGCGGAGAGCTATGTGAAGCAATTCAAGGCCTTCTTGTCTTTCGGAGACGAAAACCATGCCCGTGAGACGACCAGAATTTACATCGGCCTCTTTGCCTTCGGAAGCCAATTTTTCGTGCTTGAGAATTGTCTTGAGAGCCGCCGATGAAATTTCTTGGCCGTTGTAATTGTAGTTCACTCCGTCAGTCATGGGAAGCTCATCTTGCTTCGATCTTGGTCGAAACGGGCACGAGAATATGTCCAGTGGAAACTGTGGTCGGTAGGTTGAGGAGAAGGCGATGCTACCTCTCTTCTTTGCCACCGCCATTGCCATCTTCTTCTACGATTTCCAAATTTATTTATTTTTTCACCCTAAGAGTAAGTAAGTCAGCAAACACTCCACCAAATCGGGGTATTTAATAAGGGCCTGGAGATGTCAGAGATCCTGGGCGGTCCGTACTCGGCTCCCCCATGTACTCACTATTTATATTTTCAAACCCACAACTTAATTTATTAACTTGTTTTCAGGCTGAGGCCAAGAGTACCACATGGGTCGGTGAGTTTTATAACTCTGTGTGTATAGTTTTGTTTAAATGAATATAGTATATGAGTTTGCATGTGTATAGTTGACAGGTTTATATATGGATTTGTTTTTTATGAGCTGTATATGCGCCTGTTTATTAGGGTCGCAGTAGGTTTTACATGTGGGGTTGTAATTCTACTATTGGATGGCTGATAAAAGTCAGCAAATAAATAGCAGGATTTTGGCTATTTGTCGAGGGATTTTTGGGATCAGTAATGTTAGGTATTATGAAAAAAATTTTATGAAAATAATTATGAAAGATTTGTGACCTTTAGATTATACTTAAAATAAAGTACCACACACTAATCAAGATAATGTAAAAATCATAACTCTTTCATGAGCATTTTCATGATCCCTAATTTTTCTCTTTTGAGATTTTCTTTTGCTATAGAATTGGCGAGTTGGGTTTGTTTAAAAATAAATATTAGGGATCATGAAAGATTTTTTATGAAAATAATAATGAAAGATTTGTGATTCTGAGATTACCTTAATTAGTGTGTAATGTTTTATTTTAAATGTAATCTAAAAGTCACAAATCTTTCATAATTATTTTCATGAAAGACTTTCCATGATATCTAATATTGCTGTTGTTTAAAATATGAGAAAAGTTAGGGATCAAAAAAATTTTTTCATGAAAATGATCATGAAAGAGTTATGATCATTGGATTACCTTGATTAGTGTGTGGTGCTTTATTCTAAGTGTAATTCAAGGGTCACAAAATTTTTATAATTATTTTCATAAAATATTTTTCATGATACCTAACATTGCTGTTAAAATATATCAACGTAACCTTCTTAAGATTCCCTTCGAAGTCAACGTCACGGGACCAAACCCAACCACATCACAGAAAAGAAAACATGTGCATTAATTGGTGTATTATTGTAACACCCGTGCAATACGCAGTTTCAAATAAACAAATAATAGTGTACTTAAAGGAAAAAATTAGGTACGAGAAAATTTTGTCATGGAAATAATTATAAAAAATTTATGATTCTTGAATTTTTTTTATTAGTGTGTGGTGTTTTATTGTAAGTATAATCTAAGGATCACAAAGATTTCATGATTATTTTCATGAAATGCTTTTTATGATACCCAACATTGCTGGTACTTAAAAGATGAAATAATTGGTTTAAATAATGCGATAAATTAAATATAAATTAACCTCTAATTATTTCATAAAGTTAGAGAAAAAAATAATGAATTACATTATTACATGAATGTAATATTTATAGGATAATGAGGACATAAATGACTTGACAAAAGTATAATGTATGACGACTACAATTTTTCGGTAAAAAAAAGAATTAGTTAAAGAAAGTGTGCACAAGAAGTATATTCTTCATATTTCCTTTTCTAAATCATGGAATCATTATAGAAAATGATAAATTATGATTTTTTTTATTTTAAAATTATTTTTTAAAAATTCCCAAACTTAGGCCAAGTTTGGCATCCTCAAAAAAATCTAAAAAGTCAAAAAGTCACTATTCTATTTAAGTCACGTCATCTTATTTAAGTCACATCACCTCTCTAACACATCACTTCAAACCCAACCCAAATCCAACCCATATTTCATAAAAAGTTAAAAAGTGCACTTATTTAGTCTTCCCAAACTTGGCCTTAGTATGGGATGTTGGAGCTCCAAATCAACCAAAATGTATATATTATTATAATTGTAAAACGTTGTCATCTTATTAACGTCGAAAGTTACAATTATTTTTTCTATTTTTTTTTATTTTACTTAATTTTTGTTAATATGTGTCACAATATGATTGGTCTATAAATTAAGTTTATATATTGAAAATAAAATTTTAAATTTAGATTCTTCCTTAAATTATTTTACCATAATTGGAATAAGATCAATATTCATTCTTTAATTTATGCATCCTTTATTAACTTATAAAATAAAATTTAAATTTAAATTCTTCTTTAAATTATGTTACTACAATTAGAATGAGATCAATATTCACATTTGTCATAATATTCTTATTATAAACATAATACGTTATTGAATACATGTGTCCAAATTATTAATCGCTATTAAAAGTTTAGATTTTTTTTTTATTTTTTGTCATTTTTTGTTTTAAATTTTACAAAAATGATTTAGGATAAACTACCAATAGGTCATAGTAGTTGAATTTAATTCCCATCAAGTTTTATTAAAAACAAGTTATAATAAAATCATCGTTTAAAATAATTTTTGCGACAATTTTTTACATACGTCGCTAAAAATTGACAATTAGTGACTTTTTTTGTCATTATTTTTATAAATTGTCGCTAAAACTTACAATTAGTGACGTTTTTCTGTGACAATTTTCAAACTATTACTGAAAGTTAAAAATTAGTGACGTTTTTTGTGACAATTTTTTTTAAATTGCCACTAAAACTTATAATTAGTGATGTGTGGGTGAAAATCTGACCACACTGCAATCTTAATATGTAGCTAGAGAGCACCGGCAGAATAGATGGCACCTGTCTAACCTGCAACAGAAAGAGAAGACTCCGGTGGTGGTTCGCCATCCGGGGGTACTCCGACGATCAAGTCAGTACTCAATATCTCTCAAAGATAAATCAATTATTCAACTCATAAGCTTGAGCACAAAAAGCATACCTTAGACCCATGGGGGTGTCTATCTTTTATAGCCAATTGTAGACACCCCATTTTTGACCGACCTTAAGACTCAGAGGTCACCGATTGAGCGCTCGGTGATGTTGCATATTGTGCTCGTTCAGAAGTCTCAGGGTCGCGGCCGTGCGCCCTGCCTCCGGACTTCCGAACCCTCTTCTGTGCCTTGCCTCGGTTTGCGAACCAGACTCGGTTTGCGAACCAGACTCGGTTTTCTTTCCTGAGGGGAGGGAGAGGTCCCGTAGACTATCTCTCAGTGGCTGTGGGCTACATTTCGTGCCCGTAGGCCATTTTGCCCATTTCGGAGCCCGGTTCCCGGTTTTCGGAGCCGTCAGGCCGTGTGCCTCGGTTTTGGACCGTCTAACCATCTCCGATTCCTCCGGTTTTTGGCATACATCTTGTTTACTCCCTTTCAAGGGACACTGGGGTCTTAGATACCCACTTCGTGGCCAAACACCACTTTCGGTGCTTAACGGCCGGTTTTCGGGACCTCGAACTGCGTGTTTTGGCCCCCGAGCATTCATTTTGCATCGGTTTTTGTTCATTTTTGGCAGGTACCTCTGTTTTATCACCAGGAAGGTCACTGAAGGATGGGAGGCCATCAATTATCTCAGCAACCAGTTATGCTTCTCCGGCGCCCTCCGACGCCCGTTTTTCTCACTTCCGGGCTATTGTTGAACACCCTAGGGCCATTTTCTTCAAGCCCAAACCACATATTTGTGTTGTACACACATGGGAGGACCCTAAAAACATATGGCCGGCCAGTAACTCCAATTGGACCTTTTGAACCCCTCCTAAAAGTGGCTTGTTCTCTCTCCTGTTTTACATTCTCCAAATTTGAACCACATGGTTGTGTTGGGGGACCTGGGAGGACACCAATATCTGGTGGCCGGCCATTAACTCAACTTGACCCTTTTGACCCCTAGCCGGCCAGCCATAGGGGGTGGCCAGCCGGCCGGCCACCTGCAGCAAAATTACCTGGCCGGCCATACTCCCCTCAGTGCATACTTTACAGCTGTATAGCTGTTTGTCCCAAAAGATCTTTGTATCCGGGGGATATTTTGGAGGGAAGCACTTGGGTGCATTTCCCTCCACCTTTACACCCCTCTCTTGGTCCATATAAGGAGCCTCCCAGCTCTGTCCCTAAGGTTGAAAAAAATTGGTTTGAGCATATACACTTGTATCCCTCCCTATCTCTCTCATTTTCCTCAAGTTTGGTGCCATTTCTTCATCATCTTCAAGCTCTACCACCACCACTCCATTCCAGCAGCAAGGAGAAGCTTTTCAAAGGCTAAAGGTGTTGCAACTTGGTCCAAGAATCACCAAAAGCTTTGGTCTTCAAAGGTAAATCCATTTCCCCTCTTTTTTTAGCACTTTCTTGCACCAATTCCTTAGGCTATTTGCTTACTGTTTTGGGCTCCGACCCTAACTGAAACTAGGTCTTTTTTGAGCCATTCTTCATGTTTGTTCAAGGGCTCAACCCTGTTTGAGCCCTCCATTTGGCACTTGCTTCAATACCCCTTGGTATGTCACATTTTTGCATGAAATTTCTAGTCTATGTGTGATCTGTTTTCGAGCGTAATGTAAACTGTGAGTGGGCCTACTTTGAGCCCCTCTTCAACATTGAAGAAGGGCTCAACCCTGTTTGGACCCCCTATCTTGCACTTACTTCATAATCTCTCCTATTTACCGTAAATTTGCATGCTATTTCTAGCCTATGTGTGATCTGTTTTGGAACATTTTATGAACTGAGATTGTGCTTATTTTGAGCCCCTCTTCAACATTGAGGAAGGGCTCAACATTGTTTTCATACTCCATGTGTCACTTGCTTTGAATCCATGTTTTACCCTTATTTTTGCATGCTTTGCTAGCCCATTTTGCTTCTGTTTTTGGACCATGATCAGAACTGAAAGTGGTCATTTTCTGACCTTCTTAACATGTTTTATTAAGGGTCTTTGCTTATTTGATGAATGTTTGGGGTACCTCATGTTATAGCCTTTGTTGGCTTCAATCTTGCATGGCATTTCTAGCATGTTTGAATACTGTTTTTGGGGTTGTCATCTACTGTAAATGTGCATATTTTTAGTCCCTCTTCAGTTTTGTAGAAGGGTTTTTTTCCATTTGGGCATTGCATATATCACTTACTTCAATACCCCTCTTGGGGAGCCATTTTTGCATTCTTGCTTAATCCTATGCGTGCTTGCTGTCTAGCCCTTTTTATGACTGAAAAATGCTTGTCTTGGGGCTGCCTTGCTACTGTATTTTCATTCCATGTCTATATTGTGCATGTTTGGTATAGCTATAGGCCATTTCGGGTGCTTAAATTCATGTTTCGGGGCCATTTCATGCATCGGGTGTACTTTCGCCTCATTTCGGAGCTGTTTTCCCCCACATTTCAGTGCCAAAATTCATTTGCATGTGTTGCATATCATATTCCAGGCCGTTTCATGCCTTAATGCCATTGCCTCGGTTTGTGTGCCCGTGTGCACGCGTTTCGAGGCATCTCTTTTTCATCTCATCGGCCTCTTATGTGAGTGTGGCTGAGACTCACTCATGTTAGTGTAAGTCCATTTTGCATTCTTTATGTCATTTTAGCATCATTGCATTCCGTATGCCATTGTCTCGGTTTGCGTGCCCGTATGCACGCATTTTGAGGCACTTCACTTTTACCCGACGGCCTCCTATGTGAGTGTGACTGAGGTTCACTCGTGTTGGTGTAAGCCCATACGGCATTGCGTATGCCATTTCCTCGTTTTGCGTGCCCGTGTGCACGCATTTCGAGGCACTTCACTTTTATCCGACGGCCTCTTATGTGAGTGTGGCTGAGGTCCATTCGTGCTAGTGTAAGTCCAATTTGCATTGCGTATGCCATTTCATGCCTTAGGATCATCGCCTCGATTTGCGTGCCCGCGTGCACGCATTTCGAGGCATCTCATTTTCATAGCATTGTGTATGTTAGGATTGTATATTAGCTGCATTTCATGCATATTACATCGTGTTTGGAATAGGAGTTAGTCCGGGCACGGGAAACGAGGCACGTTTCGCACCCCGAGTGACGGAACGGGTCTCAATTCCCAAGTCACCGACACTCCGAATTACCCATGATGGAGTTAGGCTTTATTGTAGCATTCATATGCATTCATCCTATATTGAGTTGTGCAATTCGGCTCCTCGGCCATCATGCATCGAGATGCGTGATTGGTGGCACGAGGGTCGAGGCATGCATATATTTGTGAAATACATTGTTATGCCCCTTTCCTGCTCTCTGTTGCAGCATATCTAGAACCAGCGGTTTTCCAAAGCTTGGCGCGCTTTTCGAGAAACATTGCAAAACAGAGACTAATTGGGGCATCCCAGTGGATTTCCGCGCAAGGCAGCTCCAACGTACATCATTCATCAGAATCAAGGCACCCCCTGGCTTGCATGCCAGTTTTACATTTTTCTTATTTAATTTGTTAATTAATTAGGAATTTGTATATTATTTGGGACTGTAATATTTTGGATTGTATTATTTTTTCATTCGGGACTGTATATTTATTTGGACCCTCTACGCGAGGGCATAACTGTAATAAGTGTGGGTGAGTGTGATGTATGTCTTCCAACCCCACGTCTTTCTTCCCTTTTATTTATCTGCTTATGATGGTTAGATATAGGGCATATTTCAATTAGCATACAGTATGACAGCATGTTTGCATCATTCATCTGTTTTGCACGCACCGGGCTCGGCGCATCATACAAACTGCATTTGTATTTCAATTCCAAATTGAATACGTGTTAGTTGTAGCATTCCATATGCCATGTTTAGAATAGCCGAGCCTGCTATAGTTTGCATCTTTGCATGTGTTGCATTAGGCAATTCTGTGTATCTAGGATCATGCATGGATTTCTAATGTAGCTTCTATTTTGGCTTGGAGTACTCGGTAAGTATTATGCTTTAGCATCCTTGCATGCGTGTAAGTGTTGCCATGATAGCATGCTTGCCATGAGGCTATTTGCTTATGTGATATAACTGCCTGAATGCCTGTGGGTGAAGGTTAGGTTACTTGGATTGGGACAATTCATCAAATGTTTGTTTTAAGTCCACTAGATAGTGGCAACACCATGTTTTCTAAGCCCACCTGAGGGTGGCAAAATCTGCATTTTTAAGCCTACCTGCGGGTAGCAAACCATCCTTCAAACAAACAAACATGAAATGTTTTGTTCCAATTCAGACGACTCAGTCTATACTTGTATGCTGTGCGCATCACATAGTAACCTAGGCTAATAACCGGAATAAGAACATACAATGTTTTCAAAATAAGATATCATGGTTAGTAGAGGCCGGTCTTTGACCGGGCGAGCGGGGGTGCTCACGAAGTGACCTTCCCCAATCGTACCCAAGTTCCCGAGCCGAGGCAACTTTGGCGATGACGGACACGTGGCCTTTGGCACCGAGTCAGGGTTTCCTAAATTTCCCATTAAAAAACATTTAGGTGGCGACTCTGTATCTGGCAAAGCAGTCCATGTTTGGCACTTCTTTCAAAAAAATATGTTTTCAAAACGATTTGCCGGATTTGGACTCTTTGGTTCGAGATTTAGAACCGTGACATTTGAGTCCTTCGAACTGTAGTGACCCAATATCGAACCAGAACGGGGGGGACTCGCACTCCTTCCCCGGGATGCGTTCGGGGGACGTCTACAGTTTCTGGCGACTCCGCTGGGGATTTAGAGAACTTGACTCAAACTCATGATATCTGGTTTTGACTACACTTGTGTGTTTCTTTGCATTGCATTTGCATTGGTGCGCCTAGGACACCGTGTTTGCTATATGCCATTCCCGAACGATTTGCCGGAGGCTTGTCTTGTCAAGGCATGACCATAAGGCTGATCGGCTCTGGGCTCTGACAGCATGGGAACACAAACCCCGGTTTTACCGGGGCACCCTTTTCAACCATTCAACCTAGTGCATATTCGGATCCATAGTGACCATTCCAAACTAGGACAGGTTGCTTACCCGTTTATAGGTTGTTTGAAGCCGCTGTGTGCGTAATGAAACCCTAGTTCTTGACAAAATAGGACAGGGAAACCCTACCCCAACATAGGAGTGTTTTGGCTCTCACTTATCTGTTATGTGCTTGTTAGAGTGCGTCTCTACAGGGAATGCATGTATCAGTTTCTGAGTTTGGGCATCAGGCCTGCGGGCATCAGTTTTGAGATTGGGCATCACGCCTGCGGGCATCAGTCAGTATCTGAGAATCAGTTATCCGCGGATACCGGATTCAGTTTTGGGGACAGTGATATAAGGACAGTAATCAGTGATCGAGGACAGTGTATACCTAGCTTATCAACCGTGTGTTGTATGCCCGACTGTGTGTTGTGTATTTAATTTAAGCTGTTATGCTGTCCGTTTTTCTGGTTATTTATTTCCTTTTCGCTTTATTTATCTTTTTGCAAGGACAGGTTTGTAGCACAATTGCTTCCGAACCCGTAGATATACCCCAAGCACTTTGGACACGAGGTCGCCGACTCATTCGATCCGAGGATCTGGTTGATGAACATCCAGTGTTCCACTCTCTACCCCCGGTTGTTAGAAGAAGGCCGAGGAGGCGCAGAGTGTCAGAGCAGAGATTACCGGGGCAGCAGTCTACTTTAGCAGCAAACAGTCGGATTGAGGTTTCTGTTTCCGCTATAGAGATACGCTTACCGGTCATTCAGATGGACCCACCGAATACATCAGGGATGGAGGGGATGATGCGCCAAATGCAAGAGAGCATGAGGCAGATGCAAGAGGACGCCATCCGCCAAGCGGAATTTTCTAAGCAACAGGCTACAGTTATGGCCCAACAGGCTGAGCTCATTACCAGGCTCCAGCAGCAAACCGGAACATCAACCTCACACCCAGCTCCTCCTCCGCCCGGAGCTCCATTACCCGAGCAGGCATCCACTGGTCAGAATGCCCTGCCGAATCCCCAGAATACCCCCCTGAACACCCAGAACACCCTACCCAATGTCCAGAATATTCAAGAGGACACAGGCCATCCAACGGGGCTGGCTCCGCCCCCGCTTCTGCCTCAACTGTCCAAGAATCTTACACCCAATCACCCGGACTCTCCATTCGAGTTCGAGGTAGACCACACAGCTCTGAAATTGAGCAAACTGGAGAAGCTTTTTAAGAAGTCTCAGGGGGTGAAGGCCATCCCAGACATCGAAGATGGGTACACCGACGTGGCCGTAACATTGCCAAACAGATTTAAGATGCCACAGATTGATCGTTTTGATGGGTCAGGGGATCCTATGGTCCATCTCCGGCTGTTTTCAGACATCCTGCGGCCAATGGGCCTAACCCGACCACAAAAGCTTTCCCTGTTTGGCCGAACTTTGTCGGGTGTGGCAGCCATTTGGTACGCGAAGCTAGAAGATGACGTGAAAAGAAGCTGGGATGAGATGGCTGAGGCCTTCGTTGCACAGTACTCATACAATACACAGATCGAGATTACAACTCATGATCTCGAAACGACGAGGCAAGAGGCCAAGGAGACTTTCTCAGACTTCGTAACTCGATGGAGGGCAAAGGCATCGATGATGACCTTGAGGCCTACAGACAAAGATGAAATTAGGATGATTGTGCGCAATCTCCAACCAAAACTCATGTAGAAGATGATCGTACTCCCCTTTCCCACCTTCTCAGACTTACACGAGATGGGGTACAGATCGAGGATGCGATGAAGCAAGGTCTGATTGACCAGGACCGGGAGCAACCCCGGAGGACATTCAACCGCAATAACAACGCAGGCCCGAGTGGCGCTGCAAACACAAGGACTTCGGAGGTCAGTATGGTCACCACCAATCCCCCTCCCCAGCCAAGGCCCATGGCGGCCACCCCCTTTTCCAGTACATCCGGGAGCAGTACCCAAGCCCCGAGATTCTAGCCCAGAGGCCAAAGAACCTTTACTCCACTATACATGCCTTTGTCCAAGGTTCTGGGGGTCTTGATTAGAAATGGACATCTAAAACCCCTGGAGCCGAGGCCCGCCACCAAATCCACTCCCCCCCTCTCACAACCCAGCCAAATACTGTGCCTACCACCAGTAGCACGGTCATGATACCGACCATTGTTTCAGGCTGCGTCACGAGGTTCAGGACCTCATCGACAAAAATATTATTCTACCTCCCAAAAGACCCAACGTCACAACCAACCCACTCCCTACCCATAACCAAGATCCACCACCCAAAAGAGTCAACCTCATCCAAACTGGGGTCGTATCCTACGATCCTAGTATCTACATTACTCCCTCCCACCTACCCAAGCCGGAGGTGATCCTTCCCGACTGCACTGACTTGTGCATGTTGGACACCTTCACAACCCAATCCGAGTCAAAGGTGGTGACCACTGAAGACGGAATAAGGCGGGTTTCAGAGGAGAACAGAGTTGTTGAGTCTGGGGTCAAGCGGTCTGGGAATTACGTTGGGGAAGCCTATGATCCAAGCGAATACATTTTATCATTGGGCCGGTTTGAGCTGAGTGTGGGGTTGCCAGAAAAAGCTGAACTATGCATGATTCAGGGGGACAGACTTGAACAGGGGGCAGATGATCTAGCAACAGTGGAGGAGGACTTCGCCAACCTCCAGTTCTTCAACGACCAAGAATCAGGAGATACAACAATTAACTGGTTTGAATATGAGGAGTCGGCGGAGGCCACCGGGTGGTTAGATGATCAGCCTGATATTGTGGAGTTTCAGCCAGAGCAGAGCCCGGTAGGGGCGAAGGTATCAACTGTGGCCAGAAGGGCCGAGAGTCAGAATGGATTACCGGAGAGCGCCGGTACAAAGAATTTCGCTCGGGACTTAAGCATTGTGGATGCAAAGACAATGGAACAACAAACTGCAGCAACGCAGACAGAACAGGAGAAGTTTTGGGATTCCGAGAGAATCAGAAAGGCAAAAGCCCATGAAGGGGCTGAGAGTGCTGTGGGCACAAGAACGGACAATGCTGTGAGCATATGGGATGAAGGTACTGAGAGTACACATCTGCCAGAACCAGACAGGTGTCTTTTGGATGCTAACGGGATGTGGTGGGAAGACGACGACTTATGTCTTGCCCACACAGACGAAGATTGGGGAGCAAATCAACCAGACAGCACCTGGTACCTCGATGAGGTGGACCACATGACCAGGAGTGGGCGGTACTTCAAGCCCCCACGACACCTAGACCAACCAGAAGCATCTGGTAAAGACAAAGAAGCTGAGAAACAGAGAGAGAGACAAATTGAAGAAGAAGCTGTGCTGAGGCAGTTGAAGAAGATACAAGCAGACATCTCCATCTGGGGACTGCTTATGGCTTCACGGGTACACAGACAGGCTGTCCTATCTGCTATGGACAAGGCCAAACTCTCAATCGATACTACACCAGAGGCAACTGGTCGGGGCTGGTTTTTTCCGGGAGGGGGTTCCCCGGCATTAACCTTTTCGGACAAAGAGCTGCCGCCTGAGGGCGTGAATCATAACAAACCTCTCTACATTTCCGTGGAATGCAGAGACAAGTGGATACCGGTGGTACTTGTTGATACCGGGTCTGCCATCAACGTCTGCCCAGCTAGAACAGCATATGCAATCGGGTTGAAGCCCGCGGACTTCGTCCCAACAACTCAGGTGATCAAAGCATACGATAATACAAGTCGAGAGGTGATGGGGACTGTCAAAATCCAAACCAAGGTTGGGCCTGGACAGCACGAGATAGATTTCCATGTCTTGGAGATCCCCGCAACTTTCAATCTGCTTTTGGGGCGACCGTGGTTACACCAGGTGAAGGCCGTCTCGTCTACTCTGCATCAAATGGTGAAATACCCCTGTGGAAAAGGGAGTAGCCATTGTGTTTGGGAATTCATCGATCCATCCCCCTCCGGAGGTGTCTACGACCAGTCCTAGAAATCGAACACGGCATGGAGGACGTGTTTATATCAGGATTACTCTGGCCGAGGCCCGGGGTTGTGCAAAACATCCATGGCTGTAAATGAAGGTATGTACGTCAGTGCTCAATCCGTCTACCTCATGAACAAACTACAACACATCCCCGGGATGGGATTAGGAAAGAGCGGCAGGAAAGGCGTCGCAACATTGGCCGAAGTGCCACACAACCCGCATACCTTTGGACTGGGTTATTTGCCCACCAAAGAGGACTGGGTGAGGAAAGGGAAGGAGATGGCCGGAAGAGCCAGAGCAAAGCAGGCTGGGAGGCCATTTGACTTGATACACAGGCCCATTCAGGGTACCCTGAACGGACGCTTTGTCCGGGAGGGGGAAGATTTTCCATTTTGCGGCTTCCCAGAGCCGTGGATAAACGCGGAGAAGAAGCGCGTGCCAGGCTTCGAAATCTTCTTCGACCTGCAACTACCCGGGGAGGATGTTGCCGAAGAGCAGATGGACCCATCAGCTGAGGTTGAGCAGTGTAGGGCAGTGGATCCTGAGGGCACAGAATTTGAAATGGGGGTAGCGCTGGCATGTCTACTCTCTGATCCTCCGATCGACCATAAGTGCTTGGGGGATAACTCCGAGGTTTCCATGATTGGGGGATAAAACGGCTGCGAGCCAACCAGCAGCTATCTTGGATGCATCTATCGCACCCTCTCTCACTTGGCAATACGAGGAGGGATTTTTGTCCCAGCAGCACCGGGTCAGGTAGTGAGCCGGAATCTGATTCCACCGAGTCTTGTGAGTCGGAATCAGGTTCCAGCTCGACTGAGTCTGAGTCTGGTACTCACCTGGGGATGTTAACCCGGATGCCACGGTCCTGTCTAGGTCGTCTTTTTCCTTTTCATTTGAGTCTGTTGTAACCGATGAATTGGACGATCTGGCTGTGCCTAATGAGAATGAACTATCTGTGGTTTCCGAGGTACTTTTATGTGCCCCTAATTTATTGCATTAATTCAGACTTTCAAAATTTTGATGAAAACGAAGAGGACGAAGTTCCTCCGGTTTTACAAACGTTTAATTGAGCATAGAGCAAGAGCAAGAGAGATTTGTTAAACCATTAATGGATGAAATCATTACCGTGAACATTGGTATTTGAGGAGGACCCGCGGCTAGTCCAGATCGGATCCAACGTTGTCTTCGGAGGAACGCGAGCGACTAGTCGCTTTATTAAAAGATTTCAAAGATGTTTTCGCGTGGTCCTACGAGAGACATGCCTAGAATCGATCCTGAGATTGTACAGCATCGGATCCCCCCTGACCTCGAGGCTCGACCTGTCAAATAGAAACTCAGGAGAATCCGCCCGGACTGGGCTCTCAAGATTAAAGAAGAGGTCACCAAGCAAATCGATGCAGGCTTCCTGCTGGTATCTGAATATCCGACTTGGTTGGCCAACATTGTTCCGGTGCCGAAGAAGGACGGCAGGATCCGGGTGTGTGTGGACTTCAGGGATTTGAACAGAGCTAGTCCGAAGGACGACTTCCCCTTACCGCACATCGATGAGTTGGTAGATTTCACAGCAGGGCATGCATTGCTCTCATTTATGGATGGCCTTCTCAGGATACAACCAGATAGTGATGGCACCAGAAGACAGGGAAAGACTGCATTCACCACCCCGTGGGGGGACATACCGCTACAGAGGGTAATGCCCATTTGGGGTTGAAGAACGCTGGAGCTACTTATCAACGAGCCACGACCACAATATTACATGATATGATCCACAAAGAGGTTGAGGTGTATTGTGGACGACATGATTGTCAAGTCCAAGAAAGAGAGAGGGCCACTACACCCGCCTTGCATAAGTTTTTCCAAAGGATCAGGGAATTCCGGTTGCGGCTGAACCCTCAAAAATGTACGTTTGGTGTTACAGCGGGAAAAATGCTGGGGTTTCTGATTTACACAAAGGGGTATCGAAGTCGAGCCCTTCCAAAATCAAGGCCATCCTAGAAATGCCCCCACCAAGGACTGAAAAAGGAGGTGAGAGGCTTTCTGGGTAATGTGCAATTCATAAGACGGTTTATCTCAAAATTAACCTTGACTTGTGAACCACTTTTTGGTCTCCTGAAGAAAGGAAAGAAGTTTCCAATGGGACGGCCGATGTCAAAGCTGCGTTTGAGCAGATTAAAGAGTATCTACAGAACCCCGCCCGTTTTTATCGCCACCAGAACCGGGGAAACCGTTGATTTTGTATCTGTCAGTGATGGAGACCACGATGGGCTGCATGCTTGCTCAAGAATCAGAAGACAAGGTGGAGAAAGCCATCTACTATTTAAGCAAAGAAAATGCTGGAATATGAGACCCGATATACACCGCTGGAAAAGGGCTTGCTTAGCTCTGGTATGGGCTACCAGGAAGCTGCGGCACTACTTGTTAGCTCACTCCGTAATGTTGGTTTCACACGACTCGATCCCATCAAATATCTTTTCGAGAAACCAGCACTTACGGGTAGGCTAGCTTGTTGGTTGCTGTTGCTCTCCGAATTTGACCTCAAGTATGTCACACGCAAGTCAGTGAAAGGAAGAGCAGTAGCAGAGTTTCCTTGCCGACCATCCGGTTGAGGGGGATGAAGCAGTGGAGTATTTGTTCCCAGATGAAGCCATTTTGCATATCGACGATGAAACTTGGACGATGTACTTTTGACGGAGCGTCAAACCAACATGGGTATGGGATAGGAGTGTTGCTGATAGCACCCGACAATTCCCGTATCCCCTCTAGCCTTCAAACTCCGGTTCAAAGTCTCGAACAATGAAGCAGAATATGAGGCGTGCATCGCTGGCCTAGAAGCAGCCATGGAACTAGGGGCAAGACGGCTGGACGTCATTGGGGACTCGAACCTCGTTGTGTCTCAAGCTAAAGGAGACTGGAAAGTAAAAGAGGAAAAGATGATGATGTACCACCAAACCCTGGATTTGCTAATTTCCTCGGTTTCAGAAGCTAAGTTTTACTCAATCTACTAAGAGAGAACAATAGGTTCGCAGATTCTTTAGCAACTCTATCATCCATGATAGACATCCCATGTGGAGGTCCGGATGCGTCCAATCATCATTGACCAGAAATTTGCACCAGCCTATGAGTCGATTGCAGCCATAGATGAAGTTCAGGACGAACACCCTTGGTATTACGACATTTGGAATTTCTTGGAGAAGGAAGCATACCCCGCCAGGGGTAAATGCCAAGGAGGGACAAAAGGGCAATAAGAAGATTGGTCGTTCAGTTCATCATCTGTGGGGGTAAGCTGTATAGAAGAGGTCATCTGGGAATGCATAAATTGTGTGTTGATGCCGAAGAGTCAAAGAGTCTAATGGAAGCCATCCATGGAGGGGAATGTGGAGCACATATGAATGGGGTAATGCTAGCTCACGGAAGATTCTCAGACAAGGTTACTACTGGTCCACCATGGAGGAGGATTGTATTGGTTTTGCGTCGGATCGATGCCATAAAATGTCAGATCCATGCAAATCGCATGAACATCCCGCCATCAAAACTGTACAACATGACTTCGCCATGGCCATTTTCAGTCTGGGGAATTGATGTGATCGGAGCTATCACGCCAAAGGGGTCGAATGGGCATGAGTTCATCTTGGTAGCGATAGATTATTTCACAAAGTGGGTGAGGCCCAATCTTATGCAGTGTTGAAGGCTTCGCACGTTGCCAAAGTTTATCAGAAACAACATCATCTGTCGCTACGGAGTCCCAAACGAAATAATTTCAGATAACGGTTCCCACTTCAAGAAGGAAGTGATAGACTTGTTGGAAAAATACAATGTGGCTTTTCATAAGTCATCTACATACCGGCCGCAGACCAATGGAGCGGTTGAGGCCGCCAACAAGAATATCAAGCGCATACTGCAGAAGATGGTGGAAAACCTACCGGGACTGGCCAGATAAGCTGCCGTTTGCTCTGTGGGGCTACCGAACTTCAATCAGAACTTCAACTGGGGCGACTCCGTATTCATTGGTTTATGGGATGGAGGCCGTTCTACCTATTGAGATTGAGGTTCCGTCATTACGAGTATTGGCTGAATGCCAGATAGCCGAAGCGGATTGGCAGCAAAATAGATTTGAGGAACTCATGCTTTTCGATGAAAGAAGACTGAAAGCACTGTACCATGTTCAGGGTTATCAACACAGAATTGCCTGGGTTTTCAACAAGAAGGTTAAGTCCAGGAATTTAAAGGAAGGAGATTTGGTGCTCAAGGACAACCGAGCTCCCATCCACGACCCAAGGGGCAAGTTCAGACCTAATTGGACTGGTCCTTACATTATCAAGTCAATCTGGTCAGGTGGAGCTGTGGTTCTGATGGATCTAGATGGCTTAGAGTTTTCCCAACTGTAGACACCCCATTTTTGACCGACTTTAAGACTCAGACGTCACCGATTGAGCGCTCGGTGATGTTGCATACTGTGCTCGTTCAGAAGTCTCAGAGTCGCGGCCGTGCGCCCTGCCTCCGGACTTCCGAACCCTCTTATGTGCCTTGTCTCGGTTTGCGAACCAGACTCGGTTTTCTCTGTTTTCTTTCCTGAGGGGAGGGAGTGGTCCCGTAGACTATCTCTCAGTGGCCATGAGCTACTTTTCGTGGCCGTAGGCCATTTTGCCCTTTTCGGAGCTCGGTTCCCGGTTTTCGGGACCGTCAGGCCGTGTGCCTCGGTTCGGGACCGCCCAACCATCTCCGATTTCTCCGGTTTTTGGCAGGTATCTCTGTTTTACTATTCCGAGGAACACTGGGGCCTTTGATGCCCACTTCGTGGCCGTGCGCCACTTTCGGTGCTTACAGCCGGTTTTCGGGACCCCGAACCGCGCGATTTAGGCCCCGAACATTCATTTTGCATCGGTTTTCTCCGGTTTTCAGTGGGGACCTCTGTTTTTTTATTCTGAGGAACACTGGGGCCTCTGGTACCCACTTCATGGCCGTACGCCACTTTCGGTGCCTGCAGCCCATTTTCGGGACCCCGAACTGCGCGGTTTTGGTCCCGAGCTTTCATTTTGCATTAGTTTTTGTTCATTTTTGGCAGGTACCTCTGTTTCAATACCAGGAAGATCACTGGGGGGTGGGAGGCCAGCAATTATCCCAGATAATCAGTTTCGCTCCTCCGGCGCCCGTTTTGCTCACTTCCGGGCCAATGTTGAACACCCTAGGGCCATTTTCTTCGAGCCAAAACCACATATTTGTGATGAGGAGACCTTGGAGGACCCTAAAAACACATGGCCGGCCAGTAATTCTTTTGTCCATTTTGAAACCTCTTTGAAAAGTGAATCCGGGAAGGAAAAGTCTGCGCGGCTTCACCGAAATGGGTGTAACTCTTTGCACAAAAGGAATTAGAGTATGAGGCCACCACCATTGGAAATCTTACTTCCGGGGCTTCATTTTTCATTCAAGAATCTCCTAAGTTCAATTCCGGATGGAGGAGATATGGTTGATTGAATAGGGCATCACTCCGGTTGGACCGAAATCTGCGCGGCTTCACGGAAACGGGCATAACTTTTTCTACAGGAGGAATTTTGATGCAAGGTTTGCGGAATTGGAAAGCTAACTTCGGGGCTTCAATTTGGACACTTGAATGGCCATATTTGGACTTCCCTAGCACCCACCGGCCAGGCCTCTTCTCGGCAGCTTTTTTAACTAGCTGGCCGGCCAGAAAATCTAGCTGGCCGGCCACCCCTTTTGCGAAATGACCATTTTGCCCCTTTGACCTGGCCGGCCATTTTCCTCTCCCTCAGTGTATTCCAGCTGTGCCAGCTGATTTCCCATTGGACAATCCTCCATACACGTGTATGGAGGATTAGAGAGTTGCCTTAGATATTTTGGATGCATTTGCTCTATATAGGAGAGGTTTTGCTTCTTGTTTGAGGGTTAGACATTTTTTTTGAGAGACATTTTGGGAGAGATCCATAGCCTCCACCTTCCATTTCTCTCCATTTCAAAGCTCAGAGGTGATTTTTCTTGCATAATTTGTTCATCAACACCAAGCACCACCATCACCACTCCATTTATACCACTTGGAGTTGATTTCCAGCAGCTAGGAGGTAACATTTTTCAAGCCAAGAGGTAGCAAAAGTTTGATCTTCAAGGGTAAGTCTCAAATTCCCTCTTTTGTAGCATTTTCTTGCCTCATTTCTTAGGCCTACTTTCTTATTGTTTTGGGCTCCGACCTTCACTGAAAATGCCACTATTTTGAGCTATTCTACAAGTTTTATTAAGGGCTCAATCCCATTTGAGAGCCTCATTTGGTACTTGTTTCAAAAACCTCTTGGAATGCCATTATTTTGCATTGAATATTTGGCTTATGAGTGATCCATTTCCGAGCCTGATATAAACTGTGAGTGGGCCTATTTTCAGCCCCTCTTCAACATTGAAGAAGGGCTCAACCTTGTTTGGTGGGTCTAGCATGCACTTCCTTTGAAATTCTTCCATTTTACCGTAAAATTGCATGCTATTTTTAGCCTATTTGTGATCTGATTTGGAGTATGAAACATACTAATATTGTGCTTATTTTGAGCCCCTCTTCAACATTGAAGAAGGGCTCAACCTGGTTTTCATCCTCTATCATGCACTTGCTTTGAATTCTTGTTCTACTCCCATTTTGCATGCCTTTTTAAGCCCATCATGCTTCTGTTTTTGGCCTCCATCAGGCCTAGAAATTGCCTTATTTTGGCCTTCTCATCATGCTTTGTTAAGGGCCTTAAGCCATTTGGTGAATGCTTTTGGTACTTGTTTTGTAATCCTTCTTATTTTCCGTAAAATTGCATGATTTTTTAGGCCATTCTACCTTCTGTTTTAGGTCTTCATCAGGCTTATAAAGTGTCTTGTTTTGGTCTATTCTTCAAGTTTTATTAAGGGTCTTAAGTTGTTTGGTCATTGCTTATGGTACCTCTCTTTATAGCCCTTGTTGGTCCATATATCGCATGCGATTTTGAGCCTATCTACATACTGATTTTGGAGTTGTCATTCACTGTAAATATGCATATTTTGGGCTCCTCTTAAATGTTGTAGAAGGAAATTTTGTGGTTTGAATTTTCTATATACCACTTGCTTAATAAATCCCCTCTTTTCCCCTATTTTTGCATGCCATTGTTGCCATATCTATGCTCACAATTTGGCCATGTTTTGTACTGAAAAGATGCCATTTTTGGGGCTTCCTTGCTACTATTTTTGCTGTCATGTGCCAATTTTGCATGTTTAGCATAGCCGTAGGCCATTTCGGATACTTAAAATCACATTTCGGGATGATTTCATGCATTGATTGTCATTTTGTATCATTTCGGGGCTGTTTTCCCCTTCATTTAGCTGCTGAAATTTGGTTTGCATGCTTGCATATCATTTTCCATGTCATTTGCATTGCGTATGCCACCGCCTCGGTTTGCGTGCCCGTGTCCACGCATTTCGAGGCAGCTCATTTTCATCTCTCGGCAGCTTATGTGAGTGCGGCTGAGGCTCTCTCATGTTAGTGTAAGCCCAATTTGCATTTTCCATGTCATTTGCATTGCGTATGCCACCGCCTCGGTTTGCGTGCTCGTGTGCACGCATTTCGAGGCACTTCGGTTTTATCCGATTTGCATTTCATCATCGCCTCGGTTTGCGTGCCCGTGTGCACGCATTTCGAGGCACTTCGGTTTTATCCGATTTGCATTTCACATCACCGCCTCGGTTTGCGTGCCCGTGTGCACGTATTTCGAGGCACTTCAGTTTTATCCGTTTGCATTTCACATCACCGCCTCGGTTTGCGTGCCCGTGTGCACGCATTTCGAGGCACTTCGGTTTTATCCAGTTTGTATTTCATGCCATCGCCTCGGTTTGCGTGCCCGCGTGCACGCTTTTCGAGGCGTCTCATTTTCATCTCATTCGCATCAGCATTGTGCATACTAGGCTGTATCTTAGTTGCATACCATACACATTGCATCGTGTCCAGGATAGGTGTTAGCCCGGGCACGGGAAACGAGATACGTTTCGTACTCCGAGTGACGGAACGGGTCTCAATTCTCAGGTCACCGACACTCCGGATTACCCATGATGGAGTTAGGTTTTGTAGCATTCATCTGCATTCATCCGATATTGAGCTGTGCAATTCGGCTCCTCGGCCATCATGCATCGAGATGCGTGATTGGTGGCACGAGGATCGAGGCATGCATATATTTGTGAAATACATTGCTATGCCCTTTTCCTGCTCTCTGTTACAGCAAAATCGAGGAACAGCAACTTTTCGGAGTCCGGCGCGCATTTCGAGAAAAATTGCAAACAGAGGCGGATTGGGGCATCCCAGTGGATTTCCGCGCCAGGCAGCTCCAACATACATCATTCATCGGAAGCAAGGCAGTCCCTGGCTTGTATGCCAGTTTTACAGCTTTCTTAGTTAATTTGTTAATTAATTAGGAATTTGTATATTATTCGGACTGTAATATTTTGGATTGTATTATTCTTTCATTCGGACTGTATTATTATTTATTCGGACCCTCTGCGCGAGGACATAATTGTAATAAGGGTGTGTGAGTGTGATGTATGTCTCCCAACCCCCATTTCTTTCTCCCTTTTATTTATCTGCTTATGATGGTTAGATATAAGGCATATTTCAATTAGCATACAGCATGATAGCATGTCTGCATTCATTCATCTGCTTTGCATGCACCGGGCTCGGCGCACCATACTAACTGCATTGTATTTCAATTCCAAGTTGAATACGTGTTAGTTGTTGCATTCCATATGCCATCTTTAGAATAGCCGAGCCTGCTATAGTTTGCATCTTTGCATGTGTTGCATTAGGCAAATCTGTATATATTAGGATCATGCATGATTTCTAATCAGTTTTCTGTTTTGGCTTGGAGTACTCGGTGAGTTTTATGCTTTAGCATCCTTGCATGCGTGTGAGTGTTGCCATGATAGCATGCTTACCATGAGGCTAAGTGCTTATGTGATATAACTGCCTTGAATGCCTGTGGGTGGAGGTTGAGTTATCTGAATTGGGACAATTCATCAAATGTTTGTTTTAAGCCCACTAGATAGTGGCAAAATCATGTTTTCTAAGCCCACCCGAGGGTGGCAAATCCGCGTCTTAGCCTACTTGCGGGTAGCACCATCAAACCACTTTCAAATAAACAAACATGAAATGTTTTGTTCCAATACAGACGACTCAGTCTATACTTGTTTCTGCGAACATCACATAGTAACCTAGGCTAATAACCGGAATAAGAGCATACAATGTTTTCAAAAAACAGATATCATGGTTAGTAGAGGCCGGTCTTTGACCGGGCGAGCGGGGGTGCTCACGATGTGACCTTCCCCAATCGTACCCGAGTTCCCGAGCCAACTTTGGTGATGACGGACACGTGGCCTTTTGGCACCGAGTCAGGGTTTCCTAAATTTCCCATTTTAAAATATTTAGGTGGCGACTCTGTTATCTGGCAAAGCAGTCCATGTTTGGCACTTCTTTCAAAAAATCAGTTTTCTCAAAACGATTTGCCGGATTTGGACTCTTTGGTTCAAGATTGAGAACCGCAACAAAAATCGAGTCCGAACTGTAGCGAGGTCCCTCGCGGGCTTGTTACACCAACCGATCAACATGGACAAGTTGAAGAAATACTACCCTTGAGAGGCTCGCTAGGCCGAAAACCCGAAAGGGCGACCTAGGCAAAACTCAGAGCACAAAAAATTTGAAAATATAAAAACTGAGCTCGCAAGGTTGAAAACCCGCAAAGGGCGGCCTTGGCAAAAGTTAGAGCGCAAAAGGAGAGTAAAAATACCCGAGCGAACCTAAGCCTGAACTACGTAAGGCTTGATTCCCATCTTTGGGATACGTAGGCAGCTTCATCCTGAAGTTCAGCCATAAACATTTTCCCCGATCAACTTTGTCCATTTTGATCATCTCAGTCATCCTTATCCATCAACATTCATCGTAATCTCTGGTGCAGTGCTATTCAGACTAGGGGCAACTTTCCGTTGCCAGGAGGTGCTATGGTACCATTCAGACTAGGGGCAACTTTCCAGTTGCTGGGATCCGGGGTTGTGCATCTCAGTGACAGATCTCAGGCGTGTCCAGTTCTGATCCTTATCGAAAATAGTTTTGAAAAGTTTTAATAAAAGTTGACTTTGTTCAAATTAATCTTTTCACAACTAAGACCATTTTTGGACCAAAACGGGAAATTTTCAGTACCACAACCTTCAATTTCATTGATTTCAAAACAGAGTTCTCCTGCTCTTGCATACAATTGAAGTTGCTTTTTATTACATTCATAACGAAAACTTGAAAGTACTAATAAAGCAATAAATCTGGGGCATAGTCAAGTCAGGTGTCCCTGCGCCCCCTCCCAGAGCTGGTTGAAGCTTCCGATGCCGACCTAGGCCCAGTTTGTGCCTCCTCATTGAGCCAATCCCAGCACTCGTTAGACAAAGCATAACTAAAAGTAGGAGCGGGGGCCAGGAGCTCTCTAATTCTCCACGCTGCGGCCTGCCGAGCCAGCTGTGCGCCTCGAACCAGGAATGTAGCCGGATACTCTATCCCCTCTGGTGGGCAAGTCTGATCACGGCCGAACTGGCGCAGAATACGGAATGGGAAATAGAATACACAGTGAGTCAAGCCGATCAGCCGAACCCCGACCTGTCTGGACATGCTGAAGCTCATCGCCGGGAGATTAAGCCAAGGGCAACGCCAAGCAATGCGATCTGCTGACAAGTTGCACATCCATTTAACCCACCATCCCTCATCAAGGGCGTCGACTAAGCGTGGTCGAAAGAAGTAGCCGCGGGCTGAGTAAGTAGTGCAAGAGTCCACAACTTGCAGTTTGTCCATCAACCATATCTGGGGAGGGATGAAAAATGAGAGAATAAAGAATAGAGAGATGAGCGATGAGAGAAAAGTAAGATAAGGGTCTTGTGAGAAAAACTGAGCCTGAGGGCCGAGTGATGTGAGCAAATACATATGTGAGATCGGGTGGGAAACATTACTTGTAGTAGTAGTGGACTCCCTGCAAATATGGTTGTCTCCCGACGGTAGAAGGCATCCAGGCCCATCAGTGTCTCGGCCAATGTCATGGCGATGCAACTCTTTCCCTCTTTCAAGCCTTGAGCAACTTCAATCAGACGGACGCTGGATCCTCCAAAGCTTGAGGCAAACAGAAAATGAGATAACATGCACAAACAGAGAGCATGTTGTCGGAAGCCTTGCCAATGATGGTCGCTGCGGTCACCAGCATCGGAGAATCGGTAGACCAAACTCGGGATATCCAACATTCCGTTACAAATCAGGGACCGAGCGTCATGCGCGGAGAGCCCGCACATCCGCCCTAAGTATTGAGCATAGCCAAAGTTGAGTTGGGGCAAGAGTTCCTCGCCGCGCTCGGATTCCAACAAAACCTGAAAATCTTCAAAAGTGGGACATACCTCTTGACCGCCGAAGCTGAAAACGTGCGTCACCGGGTTCCAAAACTTCGCCGTGGCGTGGAGGAAAGGAAGGTGCAGTGGGGTGCAGCTCAGCGGGAATAGTGCATTTAAGCCGAAACCTCGGAAGTTCAACTTTTCCGAGCCATCTAGAGAAGAGATCCAAGATGTGAGATTTTCTGAGAGAAATGCCTCCATTTTTGTGCAAAGCAGTGATGAAATGAATGAATCTCGAAGTTGGAGCTTTTATAGAGGAGAAAACACTATTCAGGGGACAAGTGTCAAAATTCTGGAGGCTGCAGAGAAAAGTGGCCGGCCGGCCACCTATTCTAGCAGGCCGGCCACCTATGGCTCTCCAAAAGCAAAGTGGGGCCCACCATGCTCATTGGTCCTGTTTACCATCCGGAAGGAAATTTGAGGCATCTCGATGCATCGGGAATGTCAAAGGCCTCCATTTCTCTCAGTTTCGGATGCGTTCCGTCACCCAGATCATCTGAATGTACGCTTTGTTTTGTCCATCGAGTTGTTGTTTTGCTTATCGAGTTGTCGTTTTGTTTATCGAGTTGTAAGTTTTGTCGAGCTGTCACATTTGGTGTTTTGAGCTGTTACCTTTTTTTGTTTACGCAATTTTGTTAAGTCTTGTTTATCGAGTCGTTAACATTGTTGTATTTTGCTTATCGAGTTGTAAACTTGTTAAGATCTTGTCTTTTCTTAACGAGTTGAGTTGTTTGTTTTGTTGTGTCGACTCATTACCTGACTCGGTGAATACACAGTGTGCACATTTCATTCGATTTTATTTTTGTGCAAAATGACGCGATGCGATGCTAAGACTTTCAAATACAAACATCCTTTTTCAAAAGCTATTTCATTCCATCATGTTTTACAACAAATAAAGGTACAAGTTTTACAGGAAATAAAACTGCCTGATAATCTGCAAAGTGCTACAAACTACTAGCAAAAAGTAAAATAAAGCAGGAAACAGCATCAATGTCCTCGGGAGCGGGAATGAGGAGGCCCCCTCATCCTCTTCTGTGGGACAACCTCTGCACCATCATCGCCATCCGGGTCGGAGCTGTCATCCTCAGGATCCCCCCTCAGCCTCGCTTCCACTTCCGGAACCAAGGCCGGAATCCTCCTCCTCAGCGGATGTATCCGACTGACGGTCTGTGACCTCCTCCTCCTCATCCTCATCGGGCTCTGGCTCTATAACATGAGCCCTACGTCTGTGAGACGACCCCGCTCCTCGAGCCCCTCGAGAAGGCCTAGATGGCCCAGCTCCTTGGGACGGCCCAGATGGTCCAGCACCTCGAAAAAATCCAGACGGTCTACCTCCCTGAGAAGGCCCAGGCGGTCTAGCCTGTGGCGGAGTATATACAGGAGGCATCTGAAAATGAACAGTTCAATACATCAGTTCAAATATGAAAACCAGATGAAAGTACAGTATGTGAGTGGGGTGTGTGTCAGATGTGCTCTACACAAACAGCTTATCAATGCAGTAGAATGTTCAAGATCAGCATATCATCAAGAGTATGGTAAATACCAGAAAACTAAAAGGGTACCTGGAAGCCCATGATGGACAACTGCGCCTCTCTACGCAGGACCATCCCCTCAAGTGAGGCCAGCATCCCAAGCATCTCATCCATGTACTCAACTGGAGGCTACAGACACAAATGCAAAACTATCAGTAAAGGAATGGATGTCCAAATGTCCGACTGATAAATCAAAGCTGTAAAACATACTGGTGGTGAATCAGGGTCTCTGACATATCTGTGACCAGGCATCGGAGGCTCTATAGGGATCGGAATCGGAGAAGTAGTCCCATAATGCCACCCCATCAACTCGGTCGGCATGTCTGGCCACCCGGGATGATGAAGAGTCGGAGGGAGGGGGGGAATGAATCCGCCCCCACCTCGAGACGTACCAGCCCTGCTGGAGGAGGGGATATCTGTAGCACGAGCCCGACTCGAAGATGGTACACAAGAGGGCCTCAGTGGCGGAGCGCGCACTCCTGTCAAGGGAGGCATCAGATATATGTGACGATAAGTGGCGTAGTCTCCCTCTGTAAGATGTAGCAAAGCATCGGTGCCCTGCATAGCGCTAATGACCTCCTGGGTAGAAAGTTTATCAGCAGTCCGCATAGTGGCTGGAGGTGCTGCAGGAGGATCCTGAGAAAGGTATCCCCACACCTGACGCATGAAGCGTTCCCCCAGAAACCATGCTCTACCAACCGGTCCCTCGAGCAGGATCCTGTACTGGGAGGTGCTGATCCTCCGGCATACTGAAATCGGGGACCATCACCCAAGACTGCCCAGGGCTGCCACGTGATCTGCGGATAACCAGTGCATGAATCAATCAGAAATCGGGAATATACAAGGCAGATCAAAGATGAAAACGGCAGAAAACTGAGAGTTCTGAAATACCTCTGTCGTCCGCACGGTGTCAAAATACTGTCGCAGATAGAGGAGAGTCTCTCGGGGTCTCGGTCGGTGCTCGCCCTCGAATACCAAGGAATACGGGGTCATGAGGGGCCCTGCCACCACTATCTCCGGGGCTAATGTCGGAAAATATACATAGACCCATAGCTGTGGAAAACAGTGCAGAATGTGAATACAAAATGCTGAGTGCAAAATACAGGATGTAAAGTGCACCGTGTGTGCAATGAACAAGTAATAAGGTGCAGAAATGTAAATCAAGAGGACAGAACGTACCTCCCAGGCTCTCCAATAGCCGCCAAGTAAGCCTCCCTGCCCGCGGGAAGTGGCGCTCATGTAACAATAGAGGGTAGCCAGGCCGGCGCCGCCCCAGTCGTACCGACTGACCTGTGATAGGTCCACCAGGGCACTCAAAAGATACAACCCGACAGTGTTCCCCCTATTTGCAAACAGAGTGGTGCCAAAGAGGAACATAAGGAAACCACGGGCGTACTGCTCAGCCTCCGTAGGAGACTCAGGCTCCATCTCCGGCCTCCGAAAATGGGAAGAGAACCAGGTGTACCGGACTCTCCCGGAAGCTCTGTCCACAGGCGGGCGAGCCCCCAGCAAATACATCCAAGCGGCATCCCACTCGCCCATATCCTCGTCGTAAGGAATGGGCCAACCTCCTATGTCTAGGCCGGTGAGTACAGTAAAATCTAGCGGGGTCATAGTTAGATCCCCGGTGGCAGAAAAATGGAAGGAATTAGTGGTGTCCCACCACCTCTCCACCAAAGCTCCCAACAGAGTCCTACTGGCAGGACAGCGTGATAATCCAACGCAAAAGGCCCCAAACCCTGCTAGATCAACTAAGTCCCGGACAGCCTCCGGAAGCTCAACATACCAATCCCTGGCTGCAGTGGAGCCATACCCCCGTACCGTGCGAGAGCCAACCTGCATTCAGAATGAATACACGTTTCAGCAAATGAAATGAATGAGCTGTGTGCAAATCAAATGAATGAGCTGTGTGCAAATGAAAATAAAGTTAGCTGTGTGCAAATGAAATGAATGAGTTGTGTTCAGTGGGCTGCGTGTTCACTTCAATCTGGGCTGCGTGTTCAGAAATTCGTTATTTGGGCTGCGTGTTCAAATTTCAAAGTCAGTGGGCTGCGTGTTCGCTCCAATCTGGGCTGCGTGTTCAGAAATTCGTTATTTGGGCTGCGTGTTCAAATTTCAAAGTCAGTGGGCTGCGTGTTCAGAAATTCGTTATTTGGGCTGCGTGTTCAGAAATTCGTTATTTGGGCTGCGTGTTCAAATTTCAAAATCACTGGGCTACGTGTTCACTTCAAATATCTGGGCTGCGTGTTCAGAAAATCTGAGTTAGGGCTGCGTGTTCTACTCTCAATCTATGTGGGCTGCGTGTTCACATTCAAACTGGGCTGCGTGTTCAGAAAATCTGAGTTAGGGCTGCGTGTTCTACTCTCTATCTATGTGGGCTGCGTGTTCACCTGTAATCTGGGCTGCGTGTTCAGTAAATTGGTATTTGGGCTGCGTGTTCAAATTTCAAAATCAGTGGGCTGCGTGTTCACCTGTAATCTGGGCTGCATGTTCAGTAAATCGGTATTTGGGCTGCGTGTTCAAATTTCAAAATCAGTGGGCTGCGTGTTCACACTGTTCAGTAAATTGGTATTTGGGCTGCGTGTTCAAATTTCAAAATCAGTGGGCTGCGTGTTCACTTCAAATATCTGGGCTGCGTGTTCAGTAAATTGGTATTTGGGCTGCGTGTTCAAATTTCAAAATCAATGGGCTGCGTGTTCACTTCAAATATCTGGGCTGCGTGTTCAGTAAATTGGTATTTGGGCTGCGTGTTCAAATTTCAAAATCAGTGGGCTGCGTGTTCACTTCAAATATCTGGGCTGTGTGTTCAGAAAATCAAAATTTAGGCTGCGTATTCAGAAAATCAGAGTTAGGGTTGCGGGTTCTACTCTCAGTCAGTATGGGCTGTGTGTTCACCATCAACTTGGACTGCGTGTTCGGAAAATCAGAGTTTGGGACTGCGTGTTCTACTCTTAGTCAGTGTGTGCCGTGTGTTCACCTTCAAATTCGGGCTGTGTGTTCGACAAATCAGTGTTTGAGCCGTGTGTTCAATTCTTAACTAATGTGTGCCGTGCGTTCACAATCAATCAATGAGCCTAGGGTTCGGAAGTTCAGGTGTTTAAGCCACATGTTCAGAATGCAAGCAAAGTACTATGTCATAAGCTAAACTGTGTGTTCAAGCATGGCAAAGGTACGAAATGCGCGAAAAATGCAGAAAATAAAGTAAAATACCTCTCGTACCTCGTAAGAGAGGTGGTGCTCCGGCTCTCGCAGAAGTAGATCCCCGGGTACCCGATCATTGAAGTCGGTGAAATGACGAAAAATAGCCCGCGGAAGAATATGTACCGATGGGGCATACCTCCCGGGAATAAAAGGCCGGACCCTCGGAGGTAACGTCATGGCATCAAAATCATCCCCGGCACCTGGAGGACCTCCGCCATGAGGGAAATTTCCCGCCATTTCAGAAATCTGCAAAAGGAGCAAAAATGAGCAAAAATGAGCCAAAATTGGAAAAAGTCAACAAAAGTCAACTCTCGGGAAATGGAAAAGTCAACAAAAGTCAACTCCCGAGAAAATCTTCCAAATATTAAGACAAACTTACCTCAAGTGGTGAAAATGAGAAAAGAAGCCCCCAAATCAAAATTTAGTCGGCTCAAAGTGCTTAAAACTGAAAGATTTCGCGAAAACAACTTGCGTGGGAGGCTGAAAAGCGCGTATAAAGTGCAGATCTGAAGGAAAAAATGGTTTGGGGAGCAAGGGGAGGAGTTTTCACAGTTGTGGGAGTGATTTCGGAATGAATGGATGAGAGGTTATATAGAAATGAGGCAAAAGACAAAATCGCCCCTACTTTTGAACAGGTGGCTGGCCGGCCACCTTTTCTAGCTGGCCGGCCATCTGCTTTTTTGTCCCTAGCCGGTGGCCTCCCCTAGGGCAACCACCTGGCCGGTGGTGTTCCCCACACCCCCACCTAGCTCTCTGCAAATTTTGAGGAAGATCGGAGTTCCCGGGACCTGAAAAAGTTCAAGAAAAGTGCACTTTCTGGCGCGAAACTGCTCCGCCGGAACTTCAGCTGCAATTTCTGACATGTGTCTCATCATTACTCATCAAAATCAAGGTGTATCCTTTTTGAACATGTTGTAACCTCTCCGGGAGGTGAATCAGAGGCCGCGATCAAGTTGCCTTCACCGAAATGCGCGTTTTCTTACACGTTGTTTCGCAACAAACGAGCACCCTGATTCGTGCTCATTTTACATTGTTTTGCACATAACTTGCATTCTCATCAACATTTTGCATTGTCATGCATGATTTCTTGGTGTACCATACCTCTGTGCTTGAGCGTGCGTTGTCACGCGTGTTCCTTTCTCTCATTGTGATGCATTCACTCGCCGACACTGCGTGTGTCAAACTTTCAGAACCACAGGAATCACATTGAATATATGTTGTTAGCATATTGTTCTTGTTGAATTTCTCTCTTTTGCAGGCACGATATTGTATGTACGGTTCATTTGAGGCTGGTGCGACCAAACGAATCGCGCAGGTATCGTATCTTCTCCGTGTGAGACGCGACGAGAATTGAATGATTCTCCGCATTCCTAACTGCATGAAATGTAGTTGCTGCTTTGCATTCTTGCTTAAAACTGTTGCATCTATTTGCGAATACTTGCCTCATTACAGCTTGCTGCATTTGCATGATCATTTGGCTCTGTGCATGTTGCTTTGCATTTTGCCCCCCCTGCCTGCGGGCATGCCTGCGGGCACACATATCTCTGTTTATCTTGTATGATTATCTAAGTCTTCGGCCTTGTCAAAAATGGGTCGTCTCTGGGCTTTGACATTCACTCCCGTCACTTGTGACTTCCGAGTTCTGTCAAAGAGGGGCAACTGTAGACACCCCATTTTTGACCGACCTTAAGACTCAGAGGTCACCGATTGAGCGCTCGGTGATGTTGCATATTGTGCTCGTTCAGAAGTCTCAGGGTCGCGGCCGTGCGCCCTGCCTCCGGACTTCCGAACCCTCTTCTGTGCCTTGCCTCAGTTTGCGAACCAGACTCGGTTTTCTCTGTTTTCTTTCCTGAGGGGAGGGAGAGGTCCCGTGGACTATCTCTCAGTGGCCGTGGGCTACATTTCGTGCTCGTAGGCCATTTTGCCCATTTCGGAGCCCGGTTCCCGGTTTTCGGAGCCGTCAGGCCGTGTGCCTCGGTTCGGGACCGTCTAACCATCTCCGATTCCTCCGGTTTTTGGCATACATCTTGTTTACTCCCTTTCAAGGGACACTGGGGTCTTATATACCCACTTCGTGGCCAAACACCACTTTCGGTGCTTAACGGCCGGTTTTCGGGACCCCGAACTGCGTGTTTTGGCCCCCGAGCATTCGTTTTGCATCAGTTTTTGTTCATTTTTGGCAGGTACCTCTGTTTTATCACCAGGAAGGTCACTGAAGGGTGGGAGGCCATCAATTATCTCAGCAACCAGTTATGCTTCTCCGGCGCCCTCCGACGCCCGTTTTTCTCACTTCCGGGCTAATGTTGAACACCCTAGGGCCATTTTCTTCAAGCCCAAACCACATATTTGTGTTGTACACACATGGGAGGACCCTAAAAACATATGGCCGGCCAGTAACTCCAATTGGACCTTTTGAACCCCTCCTAAAAGTGGCTTGTTCTCTCTCCCGTTTTATATTCTCCAAATTTGAACCACATGGTTGTGTTGAGGGGACCTGGGAGGACACCAATATCTGGTGGCCGGCCATTAACTCAACTTGACCCTTTTGACCCCTAGCCGGCCGGCCATAGGGGGTGGCCGGCCGGCCACCTGCAGCAAAATTACCTGGCCGGCCATACTCCCCTCAGTGCATACTTTACAGCTGTATAGCTGTTTGTCCCAAAAGATCTTTGTATCCGGGGGATATTTTGGAGGGAAGCACTTGGGTGCATTTCCCTCCACCTTTACACCCCTCTCTTGGTCCATATAAGGAGCCTCTCAGCTCTGTCCCTAAGGTTGAAAAAAATTGGTTTGAGCATATACACTTGTATCCCTCCCTATCTCTCTCATTTTCCTCAAGTTTGGTGCCATTTCTTCATCATCTTCAAGCTCTACCACCACCACTCCATTCCAGCAGCAAGGAGAAGCTTTTCAAAGGCTAAAGGTGTTGCAACTTGGTCCAAGAATCACCAGAAGATTTGGTCTTCAAAGGTAAATCCATTTCCCCTCTTTTTTTAGCACTTTCTTGCACCAATTTCTTAGGCTATTTGCTTACTATTTTGGGCTCCGACCCTAACTAAAACTAGGTCTTTTTTGAGCCATTCTTCATGTTTGTTCAAGTGCTCAACCCTGTTTGAGCCCTCCATTTGGCACTGGCTTCAATACCCCTTGGTATGTCACATTTTTGCATGAAATTTCTAGTCTATGTGTGATCTATTTTCGAGCGTAATGTAAACTGTGAGTGGGCCTATTTTGAGCCCCTCTTCAACATTGAAGAAGGGATCAACCCTGTTTGGACCCCCTATCTTGCACTTACTTCATAATCTCTCCTATTTACCGTAAATTTGCATGCTATTTCTAGCCTATGTGTGATCTGTTTTGGAACATCTAATGAACTGAGATTGTGCTTATTTTGAGCCCCTCTTCAACATTGAGGAAGGGCTCAACATTGTTTTCATACTCCATGTGTCACTTGCTTTGAATCCATGTTTTACCCTTATTTTTGCATGCTTTGCTAGCCCATTTTGCTTCTGTTTTTGGACCATGATCAGAACTGAAAGTGGTCATTTTCTGACCTTCTTAACATGTTTTATTAAGGGTCTTTGCTTATTTGATGAATGTTTGGGGTACCTCATGTTATAGCCTTTGTTGGCTTCAATCTTGCATGGCATTTCTAGCATGTTTGAATACTGTTTTTGGGGTTGTCATCTACTGCAAATGTGCATATTTTTAGTCCCTCTTCAGTGTTGTAGAAGGGTTTTTTTCCATTTGGGCATTGCATATATCACTTACTTCAATACCCCTCTTGGGGAGCCATTTTTGCATTCTTGCTTAATCCTATGCGTGCTTGCTGTCTAGCCCTTTTTATGACTGAAAAATGCTTGTCTTGGGGCTGCCTTGCTACTGTATTTTCATTCCATGTCTATATTGTGCATGTTTGGTATAGCTATAGGCCATTTCGGGTGCCTAAATTCATGTTTCGGGGCCATTTCATGCATCGGGTGTACTTTCGCCTCATTTCGGAGCTGTTTTCCCCCACATTTCAGTGCCAAAATTCATTTGCATGTGTTGCATATCATATTTCAGGCCGTTTCATGCCTTAATGCCATTGCCTCGGTTTGTGTGCCCGTGTGCACGCGTTTCGAGGCATCTCTTTTTCATCTCATCGGCCTCTTATGTGAGTGTGGCTGAGGCTCACTCATGTTAGTGTAAGTCCATTTTTCATTCTTTATGTCATTTTAGCATCATTGCATTCCGTATGCCATTGTCTCGGTTTGCGTGCCCTTGTGCACGCATTTCGAGGCACTTCACTTTTACCCGACGGCCTCCTATGTGAGTGTGACTGAGGTTCACTCGTGTTGGTGTAAGCACATACGGCATTGCGTATGCCATTTCCTCGTTTTGCGTGCCCGTGTGCACACATTTCGAGGCACTTCACTTTTATCCGACGGCCTCTTATGTGAGTGTGGCTGAGGTCCACTCGTGTTAGTGTAAGTCCAATTTGCATTGCGTATGCCATTTCATGCCTTAGGATCATCGCCTCGGTTTGCATGCCCGCGTGCACGCATTTCGAGGCATCTCATTTTCATAGCATTGTGTATGTTAGGATTGTATATTAGCTGCATTTCATGCATATTGCATCGTGTTCGGAATAGGAGTTAGCCCGGGCACGGGAAACGAGGCACATTTCGCACCCCGAGTGACGGAACGGGTCTCAATTCCCAAGTCACCGACACTCCGGATTACCCATGATGGAGTTAGGCTTTGTTGTAGCATTCATATGCATTCATCCTATATTGAGTTGTGCAATTCGGCTCCTCGGCCATCATGCATCGAGATGCGTGATTGGTGGCACGAGGGTCGAGGCATGCATATATTTGTGAAATACATTGCTATGCCCCTTTCCTGCTCTCTGTTGCAGCATATCCAGAACCAGCGGTCTTCCAAAGCTTGGCGCGCTTTTCGAGAAACATTGCAAAACAGAGGCTAATTGGGGCATCCCAGTGGATTTCCGCGCAAGGCAGCTCCAACGTACATCATTCATCAGAATCAAGGCACCCCCTGGCTTGCATGCCAGTTTTACATTTTTCTTATTTAATTTGTTAATTAATTAGGAATTTGTATATCATTTGGGACTGTAATATTTTGGACTATATTATTCTTTCATTCGGGACTGTATATTTATTTGGACCCTCTGCGCGAGGGCATAACTGTAATAAGTGTGGGTGAGTGTGATGTATGTCTTCCAACCCCACGTCTTTCTTCCCTTTTATTTATCTGCTTATGATGGTTAGATATAGGGCATATTTCAATTAGCATACAGTATGACAGCATGTTTGCATCATTCATCTGTTTTGCACGCACCGGGCTCGGCGCATCATACAAACTGCATTTGTATTTCAATTCCAAATTGAATACGTGTTAGTTGTAGCATTCCATATGCCATGTTTAGAATAGTCGAGCCTGCTATAGTTTGCATCTTTGCATGTGTTGCATTAGGCAATTCTGTGTATCTAGGATCATGCATGGATTTCTAATGTATCTTCTGTTTTGGCTTGGAGTACTCGGTAAGTTTTATGCTTTAGCATCCTTGCATGCGTGTGAGTGTTGCCATGATAGCATGCTTGCCATGAGGCTATTTGCTTATGTGATATAACTGCTTGAATGCCTGTGGGTGAAGGTTAGGTTACTTGGATTGGGACAATTCATCAAATGTTTGTTTTAAGCCCACTAGATAGTGGCAACACCATGTTTTCTAAGCCCACCTGAGGGTGGCAAAATTTGCATTTTTAAGCCTACCTGCGGGTAGCAAACCATCCTTCAAACAAACAAACATGAAATGTTTTGTTCCAATTCAGACGACTCAGTCTATACTTGTATGCTGTGCGCATCACATAGTAACCTAGGCTAATAACCGGAATAAGAACATACAATGTTTTCAAAATAAGATATCATGGTTAGTAAAGGCCGGTCTTTGACCGGTGCGAGCGGGGGTGCTCACGAAGTGACCTTCCCCAATCGTACCCAAGTTCTCGAGCCGAGGCAACTTTGGTGATGACGGACACGTGGCCTTTGGCACCGAGTCAGGGTTTCCTAAATTTCCCATTAAAAAACATTTAGGTGGCGACTCTGTATCTGGCAAAGCAGTCCATGTTTGGCACTTCTTTCAAAAAAATATGTTTTCAAAACGATTTGCCGGATTTGGACTCTTTGGTTCGAGATTTAGAACCGTGACATTTGAGTCCTTCGAACTGTAGTGACCCAATATCGAACCAGAACGGGGGGGACTCGCACTCCTTCCCCGGGATGCGTTCGGGGGACGTCTACACCAATACAATCCTAGTCTCAATAGGAGCCTAGCCCTAATGGACTTAGGATTACTGTTAATCTGGGACTCCCAGTGGGATTAGGATAAACTCTCTAAGAGTCTTATCTTTACCCAAACTGAACTCTTCTCCCAATCTAGGACTCCTATCCCTCATCCATGTTGAGTTCCCTCTTCATTCTAGGACTCTTGTCCCTTATCCACTTATCTCGGATTCCGATATCTTCGGAGATAACCTCGGCCTAACCGAGATTACCTCGGCATAACGACCAGGACACGTGGCACCTTGGCTGACACGTCAGCATCACCTTGGCCACGTGTTGGTGCTCAGAAAATATATCCCCACAACTGCCCCCTAGGTTCTATTACCTCGGTATTCTGAGGTGATAGAACTTACATTGTTCGTTCATCTGTGCCCCTCTGTTCGAGATCAAACTCGCCGACCTCAAAGTTCCCTGGACTTTACTGTCCACTTGTGTCAAGTATCAAGTTTCAAGCTTTCCAAGCGGCTTGAGATCGCACCTCCTAGCCGAGGTTCTGGTTCCATTAATTCGAAAACTCCAAGAGCTTTGCAACTGCTCCATTCACATATTCTAGTGGGTTCCCGATCTCCAATCATCTATTTGACTCCGGCGATATTCATACTGGCGTTCATTTCACTTGGTAGGCTCATAAATTCCTTACTTGTTATTAAGCTCAATCTTTCATAACTCTTCCGAATCTGTTTACTTGTCATCTGTTGTCTTCTATTTTGATTTGTTTTACTGTTTGAATGCCTGGCACTGTTCTTGCCATATCCACTTTCTGTTGCTAGCATCGTGCCTGGGTCATTACTTTCTTGTTCTTCACATACTTACTTAGTGCCTGTGCACTTGGCTTTATTCATGAACTTTGTTGTCTTCTTGACTCTGAATTTTCTCTTCTTGTTTTTCTTGTTGTATTTACAGATTCTTGCCTTCGCATAGTCTTAGAACCACGTCCTTTCTTGAAGTTGATGCCGAGATAACGGTAGAGAAGCTCCCCTTACTGACTGCTGATGCTGAACCACCGTCAACCGTCTAAGCAGATTAGTCCGACGTTCTTTCCTAATTCTTAGGGTCTTCATTCTTGTACTTTTGTTTTCTTTGCATATGTAACTTTTTTTGCTTCTGAAAAATGTCTGTCGTTTGATGTTAACATTCCTTGCTCCTTGATTATCATTCCTTCTTCCACTGTATTTGATAGCCATGTCGGGTAATTGACTTTTCTGATGGCCCTGGCCTCCAGAAGTCTGTCTACTTCTTCTTCCACTGCTTCGTCGTACATCAACGTCGGTCTTCTTGTTCGTTGGATTACAGGTTTGGCCGACCTGTCAACGTTCAATTGGTGGTAAGTGACCTCGGTGTCAATGCCAGGCATTTCGTAAGGTGTCCAAGCGAATACTTCAATGTTTGCTCTCAAAAAAGCTTCTAATTCTCTTTCTTCTTCTTCGGCTAAGCCTGAGCTGGGAAGAAAGAATTGTTCTTCGTCCCCCTCCTGGACAAGGATTTTCTTCAGTGCCTCTTCACTCTTCTCGGCTGGCTCCTTGCCGACATCATCTAGGACCTCTATGTCCTCGTTTTCAATCTCTGCCTTCTCTGGTTCTCGAATGCTGCAGGTGGATTTCATTGCTGCCATGGAGCAATTTTTTGCCTGCAGTTGGTTTCCTCTGACTTCTTCAATCCCATGTTCTGTTGGGAACCGCAATAGTTGATGCAATGTTGAGGGAACTGCCCCCATTGCATGCAACCATGATCTTCCCAAGATTTGTAAGGAGATGGAGTGTCGATGATGGTGAATTCTGTTGTGATCTTTCTGGTGCTAGCCTGCACCTCCAAGCTTACTGCTCTCAGTGGCCATGTCGGCATTCCAATGAACCCAACCATTGGGCCATTGGGTTGCTCCATATCGTCTGGATGAAGGCCGAGCTCCTTGTAACATCGGACATACATGATGTCATAAGAGCTTCCTTGGTTAATCAGGATGCGTTTCACTTGGCACTCCCCAACCTAGAAGGATACTACCAAAGCATCATTATGCGAGTGCTGGACCATCTCGAGGTCGGCTTCGGTAAAAAGACACTACTGGTCCCAAGCACTCATCTGCCCGATGTCTCTTGTCCCTGACTTGGTAGACATGTTGTAGGTGCTTCACCTTCTGAGTCTCCCCCCTAATTTCGTTCTCGTTGACCCTCGAGTGAATTACATTAATTACCCGAGGTCCTCCTGCCTGAGGTTGCTGTGCTGGGGGAGGCGGAGCTGCTGGCACCTGAGGCAGTTTTGCCTGTTCTTCCCTTGTTCTGGTCTCATCGACGAGGTCCCTTCAGATGGTCTTGCCTCATCAGATCTTCTAAGTGAGCTTTTAGTGCTCTGCAGCCCTGAGTCATATGTCCGTCTTCAACATACATCTTAACTGTGCAATCTCCTCGGGATATAACACCTCGGTTGTACCCATTAATCGGTTTATCTCGGCTTTGACCTAACACTTGAAAATATTTATCATAATATTTCCATAAGTGTTATTTACAACTTGATACTTCACTCTTAGAAAGACTTCTGTCTTCAAATTTCTTCCAAGTCTCGGCAACATGGTTATCTCGTCACGTGTATAGATACTTCATAACCTTGGTTTAACGTCAACTTGTAAATTTTCTCAAAATTTCAACAAGTGTTAAACCAATCTTCTCTCAATCATGACCTTGGTTTAACTTTAACTTGTAAATTCTCTCAGAATTTCAACAAGTGTTAAACCAGTCTTCGTTTCTTGGCTTAACTCCAACTTGTGAATTCTCTCAGAATTTCAACAAGTGTTAAGCTAATCTTCGTTTCTCGGCTTAATTCCAACTTGTAAATTCTCTCAAAATTTCAACAAGTGTTTAAGCTAATCTTCGTTTCTCGGCTTAACTCCAACTTGTAAATTCGCTCAGAATTTCAACAAGTGTTAAGCATCATATCGGTTTAACTTCACCTTGTAAATTGCTACAAATTTCAACAAGTGTTAAACATCATCTCAGTTTAACTTCAACTTGTAAATTGCTACAAATTTCAACAAGTGTTAAATATCATATATCGGCTTAACTTCAACTTGTAAATTGCTACAAATTTCAACAAGTGTTAAGCATCACTTCGGTTTAGCTTTAACTTTAATTTGTAAATTGCTACAAATTTCAAAAAGTGTTAAACATCATATATCGGCTTAACTTGAACTTGTAAATTGCTACAAATTTCAACAAGTGTTAAGCATCGCTTCGGTTTAACTTCAACTTGTAAATTTTCTCAAAATTTCAACAAGTGTTAAACATCACCTCGGTTTAACTTTGCTTGTAAACTTTTCTCAAGTTTCAACAAGCGTTAAACATATTCTTCTTCTCTCTGCCTCTTGCTTGCTGGATCCATTGTTACCTCGGCCTCGCTTCGGCGAGCCGTTTCCTTTCTCATGCTTTTATAAGCCTCTGCATCCTTTTGTACGTAGGGTCACTAGAATCCCTATGATATGGTTCTGTGGGCAAGGGATCTACCCCCTGCATAGCTTCCACATACTCCTTTGTGGACTTTATAAAAGGTCTTCATCTTGGCTAACTTCAGTCCGATCTTATGTGTTTTCTTTTTTTTATCTTCTAGGATCTGAGATTTGCTCACTGAGCTCTTCTCTTCTCGGATTTAAGTGCCGAGCTCTTGTCTTCTGGAATCTTGGATCTGCTCACTCAGGTTGAGCTCTTCTCTTCTCGGGCCTACTCATTTAGGCCGAGATCATGTCTTCTGGAATCTTGGATCTGCTCATTTAGGTTGAGCTCTTTGAATGTCATCTTCTTGGGAGCGCGCATGCCCCCTGTCTTTGTATCCCTTTTGGAAGGGTCTTCATTCCGTTTATGTCGACACATTCTCCATCCTTGCTAAACTAGTTGTTTCCGACACGTTGATCTTGTACGGTGGTGGCCATCTATTCTCCTTTCGTTTCCACAAACAGCGCCAAATTGTGTGGGTGAAAATTTGACCACACTATCCAGCTGGAGAGCATGGCAGAATAGATGGCACCTGTCTAACCTGCAATAGAAAGAGAAGACTCCGGTGGTGGTTCGCCACCCGGGGGTACTCCGACGATCAAGTCAGCACTCAATATCTCTCAAAGATAAATCAATTATTTGACTCACAAGCTTGAGCATAAAAAGCATACCTTAGACCCATGGGGGTGCCTCTCTTTTATAGCCAATACAATCCTAGTCTCAATAGGAGCCTAGCCCTAATGGACTTAGGATTACTGCTAATCTGGGACTCCTAGTGGGATTAGGATAAACCCTCTAAGAGTCTTATCTTTACCCAAACTAAACTCTTCTCTCAATCTAGGACTCTTGTCCCTCATCCATGTTGAGTTCCCTCTTCATTCTAGGACTCTTGTCCCTTATCCACTTATCTCGGATTCCGATATATTCGGAGATAACCTCGGCATAACGACCAGGACACGTGGCACCTCGGCTGACACGTCGGCATCACCTTGGCCACGTGTTGGTGCTCAGAAAATATATCCCCACAAGTGACATTTTTTGTGACAATTTTTAAATTATCGTTGAAAATTAACAATTAGTGACCTTTTTTAATAACGTTTGATGAAAAACGATATTAATTATCATAGGACCTATTGGACAATAAATCCATTTATTAGAACTTACATGTAAGTTTCCCAAAGATTTATATCCTTCTAAACTATAAGGATTTGAACAATAAAGTTTTTTAATACAAATATTTTTTTAACAAAAGAAAAATGTTAAAAAAATGAATGACTCTTTTAATACATGCCAAACATGATGGATTCTATTAAATTTTTTTAATCTCAATTGTCAATTACAGAAATTAAAATAAAAAAATAAATTTTTTTGACTCAAATAGTTAAGAAGTGACTTTTGCTAAAATTAAATAGAAATAAATATTATTTTTCTATTAAAAGTGATGGTCGGGGAAAATTATTTTTTTTAGATAATAAAAAAAATTAGAGTTACACGTCATAATTTATTGTAGGTACAATTTTGGGTTTTTGTCACGACCCAAACCCGCCTCTATGGGTTTAGCACCGTAACCGGCCAGTAATCCATGATTACCGAAGGCCTGCTTAACAGTAAAGACAGTAATACAGAGTACAGGGGCTGGCGGAAGCCAAAACAGTAATAAAAGATGTCCAATGAGCTGTGACAGTCTGTATGCAAAAAGACTTTTATAAACAAAACCACATTCGTAAACAAAACAGTATATATATATGTCATATACAGACATTCAGGTTAGGGACTAAATCCCTACCGTAACAGTACAGTGCCAGTCTTAACATTTATTACAGGACAGAGGCAAAAAGGGAGAAATCTAAAACACCCCAAACAGCCTTGGCTTGACGCACTCGGAACCTCGAAGTGAGGCATAATGGTTGGCTTTGACAAAACGGGAGCTTAGCCTGACGCTCATAGCATCGGTCCAGTGCCTGTACACCTACATATATATAAACAGTGAGCTAAAGCCCAGTGAATAACAGCTGTGTAAAGAGGTTAAGAATGAATGTCCCTTCAGTAATTAATCAATCATATCAGTCATTTAGAAACCATAACAGTCATAAGTGGCATATCCAATAGCAAGACAGTACAGTAAGTCTTAACAGACCAAACAGCCAGTTGATGGCCATCATAACAGTAAACAGTAATGGTTCCAAACGTGGGAATTGACTGAGATCTCTGTAACAGTAATAGTACAGTAACAGTAAGTTGCTATGGATACCACGGGTACAGTTCGTAAATAGGACATCATTCATTCAATAAACAGTATCATTTCAGAAAGCAGTACAGTAGTTCATTCAGAAAATATTCATGATTGAACATATCTTTACAACATTGTTACTCACAGAGCACTGAGCTATAAGCAGCTAATGAGCGTCCTCGGATGCTAACCCTACACAGTTACAGAATGAACACACACTAAGTTATACACTTGGGTTTAATAACTTAACCCCTAACTTGACTCGGTGTGGTTCTACATCAATATCCTCCTTAAGATGCCTTAAACATGCCCTAGGATGAAAAGAGGATGCAAAGATGCACCTTAAAACACTTTTCAAAATTTACTGAAACAGGGGTCCACGCTCGAGCGTGGCTCTCTACGCTCGAGCGGACATGCAGAACAAAGGAGCTCCGCTCAAGCGTGTCTTTCCCCGCTCGAGTGGACTGCAAACTCAAGCAAAAGTACTGGATGTACAAAAATCAAGCTCGACGGGCGCTCGATCCACGCTCGAGCGTAAGACACAAGTCCTCGCTCGAGCGTGCATTCCCTCTGTCACGGCCCAAACTCGCCCCTATGGGTTTAGCACCGTAATCGGCCAGTAATCCATGATTACCGAAGGACTGCTTAACAGTAATGACAGTAAAACAGAGTACAGGGGTTGGTGAAAGCCAAAACAGTAATTAAAAGATGTCCAATGAGCTGTGACAGTCTGAATGCAAAAAGACTTTCATACACATTCACATTCTGAGCCAAAACTGTACATACATACAACGTATACAGATAATCAGGTTAGGGACTGAATCCCTACTATAACAGTACAGTACCAGTCTATACAGTATTACAAAACAGAGGCAAAAGGGGGAAATCTAAAACGCCCCAAAGCAGCCTTGACCTGAAAAGATCTGGAACCTCGAGGTGAGGCACAAAGGTTGGCTTGACAAAACAAGAGCTTGGCCTGACGCTTCTAGCAACGGTCCGGTGCCTGCACACCTACATATATATATGAGCAGTGAGCTAAAGCCCAGTGAATAACATATGCGTAAAGAGGTTAAGAATGAATGTCCTTTCAGCATTTAAAACAGTCATTTATATCAGTATAACAGTTATTCAGTCATAGCAGTCATATGTGGTACATCCAATAGCAAAGCAGTATAGTAGGTCTTAACAGACCGAACAGTCAGTTGATGGCCATCATATCAGTAAACAGTAGTGGTTCCAAACATGGGAACCGACAGAGATCTCTGTGACAGTAGGAGTACAGTACAGTAATAGTAAATTGCTATGGATGCCACAAATACAATTCACAAATAGGACAAACATTCATTCAGTAAGAAATATCATTTCAGAAAGCAATACAGTTGTTCATTCAGAAAATATTCATGATTGAACATATCTTTACAACATTGTTACTCAGAGAGCACTGGGCTATAAGCAGCTAGAGCGTCCTCGGGTGCCAACCCTACACAGTTACAGAATGAACACACACTAAGTTGCACGTTTGGAAAACAATAACTTAGTCCCTATCTTGACTCGGTATGGTTCTATATCAACAACCTCATTAAGATGCCTTAAACTAGGCCTAGGAATGCCTAGGATGGAATGAGGATGCAAAGATGCACTTTAAAACACTTTTCAAATTTTTGCTGAAACAGAGTCCCGCTCGAGCGTGGTTTTCCCGCTCGAGCGGACATGCAGACAAAGGTTCCCTGCTCAAGCGTCACTTCCTCGCTTGAGCGGACTGCAAAAGTACTGGATGGGTGAAATTCACGCTCGACGGGCGCTCGAGCGTGAGACACAAGTCCTCGCTCGAGCGTGCATTCCCTCGCTCGAGCGGACTGTAAACACATGCAAAGTACTGGATACACGCATTTCCCACTCGAGCGTCACTTTCCCCGCTCGAGCGGAATGCATGAACTCAGTTTGTACGCTCAAGCGTGTAGTTCCCCGCTTGAGCGTGGGTCCAAAATCTGGAATTTCCAGATTTGAACCTCAAGCTCAAAACTCAACTTTAAGGCATAAATTTTGATCCTCTTTGGCTAATTTTCTGGAAAACTCTTGTAAACTCATAATATAACATGTTTCAAAGATCAATTTGCAAAATCAAAGCCCAAGGGTAGTTTAATTAAACACAATTTCAAAGCAAACTTCAAGAACATGGTGAACATGCACATGCATGAATTTAATTAACTTCAAAGCTTCCAATTCATGCTCCTAAGAGCCAATTCTTTCAAAAACAAGATGAAATCATGGACTTCAACCAAAATGTAAACATGCATGCAAGAATTTCCATGAAAACAACTTTGAACTTCAAGATATGCACATGCATGCATGATTTCTTACTCAATTCAACATATTAAACTAATTCTTGACTCTATTCTTCAATATAACATGAACCATGCAAGAATCTACTAAAATACATGATCAAGAAGGGAAATGTCCTACCTTAGGTCTTAAATTCAAGATGTAGAAGCTCAATTATGCAAATAACCTTCAATTTCTCCAAGTCTCCAAGCTAAATGCCTAGATGAAATCAATATCTCCTAACTCTCTCTCTCTCTCTAGTCGGTTTTGTTAAGGAAATGAGCTGAAGAAATGTTGTATCAACATGTATGAAGTGGAGAGGGGTTGCCTAGATAAATCCACTAGATGGCAAAAATGTAGATAAGTCCAACTTTTGTAATTTACCATTATTCAACCCAATTTAAACATACCAAATCACATTTCAATTAAATTTATCATAAAATCACGTAAATTCTAAGTAACATAAAACATTAATCAATTTCGGATTCGGCCGCCGATAAGGCCTTCAATTTGCAGTTTAAACCCCAACACATGAACAGATAATTTAACAGTCAAACAGATAGACATGCACTTAAGCTATACACTCAATCAATCAGTTCAGGATTTCAGTCAATCCGTCAATTACATGCTTAATCATAGATTAGCACTAATCAGTGGTGAGGGTTGTCATACCCTAGCTCAAGCGGACTGTAAACATATGAAAAGTACTAGATACACGCATTTCACGCTCGAGCGTTACTTTCCCCACTCGAGCAGGATGCATGTACTCAGAGTGTACGCTCGAGCGTGAATTATTACGCTTGAGCGTGGGTCCAAAATCTGGAATTTCCAAATTGAACCTCCAAACTCAAATTCAACATTTAAAGCATCAAATCTGATCCTTTTAGGCTAATTTTCTAGAAAACACTTTAAAACCCATAATATGACATGTTTTGAAGATCAATTTGAGAAATCAAAGCCTAAAGATGAGTCAATTAAACACAATTTCAAAGAAAACTTCAAGAACATAAAGTGTATGTAACATGCATGTGTTCAATTGAAATCAAAGCTTCTAATACATAATCAAATGAGTCAAAACTTCCAAAAACATGATGAATTCATGAGCTATAATCAAGATATGGACATGCGTGTAGCAATTTCCATGAAAACAACCTAAAAATGCTAGAACATGTACATGGATGCATGATTTAAGCCTTAATTCAACATGTTAGAGCCAATCCTAGACTTAGATCACTAAAGACTCATTAACCATGCAAGGTACAACTAGAATTCACAATCAAGAAGATGAATATCCTACCTTATGTCCTCAATTTCAAGTCTAGAAGCTCAATTATGCAATCTACTCTTTAATTTCTCTTAAATTCCAAGCCAAACTCTTGTTGAAACAATGTTTCTCTCTCTCTTGCTCTCTCACTCGGTTATGTCTAAGAAATGAACAAAATGATGCAACACATAAGCTCTAACAAGACTTAACAAAGTGGCCCACTTTTATGGCATTTTGGTAAATAAGCCAACTAATGTAATTCGACATTATTTAATCCAATTTAACCATTCTAAATCACATTTCAATCAATTCCACCATAAAATCACATAAATTCTAATTAACATGAAACACTAATAAATTTCAGATTCGGCTGCCGATATGGCCTTCAATTCGCAATTCGAAACTTAAAACATGAACAGATCAATTAACAGTCAAACAGATAGAAATGCATTTAAACTAATACACTCAATCAATCAGTTTAGAATTTCAGTCAAATCAGCTACTTATCATGTTCAGTCACAGTTTAACAGTAATCAGTGGTGAGGGTTGTCACAATTTTTTTTTTTGTATGTCTCAAATATTTTTTTATCGTTCATCTATACTTTTTTAGCCTTTGCGAAATATGGTGGATCTGGTTAAATTTTTTTTTTTTTTTAATTTCAATAGTCAATTAAACAAACTAAAATAAAAAATGAAGTTTTTTTGGCTCTAATTGCCAAATAGTGATTTTTGCTAAAATAAATAGAAATAAATATTTTTTTTCGATTAAAAGTGATGGTTTGTAAAATATCTTTTTTTATTAAAAAATTGAGGATTATAGGTCATAATTTTATGGGGAAAGCACTAATAAATCCCAAATTTGGAAATGTTAACCCATTTAGTCCCGAAAGTTTTTTGTTGGACTAATAGGTCCTATTTCCCAATAAGCTTACTATAGGCATTGTAGTGACCCTCATTCCCGCCTCAACCTTGTACATGAGCAATTGCATGAACTTGTTTTGCTAAGCTTGCATTAGTGAACTTTGACTTGTTTAACCTAGAGTGAGATCCTTGTCTTGTTTTGCACTTATGTGAAATTGTTTGTTAGTCTTGTTCCCTCTTGGTGAGTCTAGCCGAGGTCGTCTTAAGCCGAGGTAACACCCTTGAACCTCTTGCACCTAGGATCACTTTGGAACCATTTCGGTTGACCTCCATCTTCACCCCGGCATATTGGCCGAGGTGTGTTTCGACTAGGCCGGAACGCTATCCTTGCACCCAGTGGTCTTGTTCCTGGACGGGTACGACCTAGACCGAGGTGTGGCACATCTAGGCCGAGGTGTGGCACAGCTAGGCCAAGTGTTGTCCTTTCTAGCCGAGATCACTGATACTTTGTCATCGGAGCCGATGATTTCACCCGATGTCACCACCTTGCCAGAAAGCCCATACCGTCTTACTTGTAGAACACCCTTTGTCATGTTCTTGTCTTGTCTGTCAGCCACCTGTTGAAGAAAACCCAACCAGCCATTGCCACGTGTCCCAGCTGAGGGTTGAGTCTGAAACAAATTGAGAGAACCCATTATTTTGTATCATATCCTTGCTGTTAGAGAGAGAAGCTCTAAGAAGAAGAAGAAGTTTTAGTGTGAGAGAGAGAGGACTTTCGAGCTTGATTCCTAGAGATCAAACCGTTAGATTCGCATCTTGAGGTTAGATTCTTGATATGCTCTTGTGATTCTTTATGTCCATCTAGCTGCATTGCACGATCTAGCATGATTCATGAGCCATTCATTGATTTTAAAGATTGGTTTTAGAAAGAGAAATGGTGTTCTTGGGTTCTTGAAGAAAAGTCTTGTTTTAAGCCGAAAACTTACACCAAGTTCCGTGTTTTTGTGTTTGTTTTCATGAAATCTTTAAGTACGGGTACCCAGGTCCATGTTTTCGAACTCATTTCATGAAAACTCAGATTTTGTAATAACAAGTTTGATCTTTGCATTCATCTTCTTCATGTTCATGTTCTTTGAGAGGGAAACCCAGATTTTCCCAGACTTCTTTCCCTTGAGTGTGGTCGTCGGGAACACACCTCGGCCAAGGGGTGTGTGACCTCGGCCTAGGCCTGGTTGGTACCCAGCCTGTTTTCCGAAGTGTGGAGCAGTGTCTTGTTTTGGTTTGTCTTAGTTTTAATGAATGCCGAGATCATTGCATTTCATATCCACCTTTAAGTATCTCTTCTCGTCTTCTTGAAATGCATTCAATGGGAATTATCATGTGCTTGTAGGCCTTGGATCCTTGCCTGAAACCTCCACACCCGAAGAACTATGTGAGTGGTATTTTTAATAAAGTTATATTATAAAGTTTTGATGAAAGCCTTGTTTCATTTGTTTGGAAAAGTATTTGATCATGAATGATTATTCCTAGTTTTGTATTAAAAGCCATATTTGCTCGATGACATTCTTGGTGAAAGTCCTTAGTGTCGGGGACTATAATGCAACGATACCCTTGTTTTGCCACTGACGGTTTTCCGCGTGGGTTTGCTCGGAATGTCATTCTTTATATCGTATTGATGCTAGTAAGCATTCCTTGATTTTGTATATGATATGCTATGTATTGTTTGAAAAGAGATCTTGAATATCATTCATGCAAACTTTTATTTCTAATATCATTCACTGAGTATCCAAGCTCACCCTCTCTATATATATATGTAGGTGACGAGCTAGAAGGCGGTGACGCCTAGACGTATTTGCCGATGTGTTTTTGGATTCATGTTTTGCGTCATCTTGAAGATCATGCTTCTCGGCTTTACATTTTATTTCTTTTTGTATATGTCGGCCTGAGAAGCCTTTTGGTCAAGATGTAAAAATGTACTTTATTTTAATCGTATTCAAGTTGTAAGACCATGTTTGATGTATGGCATTTCATTTAATCTATGCACGACTCTTATGGACTAGCTAGATTTAAATTTATTGTTTCCGTACTTGCTAGCCCCATATGTAATACTCTGATTGTGTGTGAATTTTGTAAGTTGGCCTTCGGTAATCTTGGATTACTGGCCATCATGGCACCATTCTACTAGGGGCGGAATGGGGTCGTGACAGACATTTTTTAGATTTCCCTTATTTTCAAACATCAAACATTATTCATTCAACATCAAACATTAGATTTGAAACATCGTTGAAAATTACAATAATGTTTGAAACATCGTTGAAAATTACAATAATGTTTCAAACATTAGATTTCAAACATCTAATGTTCATAAGATTTCAATAATGTTTGAAATTATAGAATGAAACATCAGATTTATTTACCATCATGAATAGCAGATTTCAATAATCGAATGTTTACCATCATGAACATCAACATCAGAGCATCATGAACAAACATCGTGAAAAATTAGATTTCAAACATCAAAAATTACAATAACGTGAAAAATTACAATGTTTGAAATCAGATTTCAAACATCAGATTTAAAACACCGTGAAAAATTACAATAATGTTTCAAACATTAGATTTCAAACATCTAATGTTCATCAGATTTCAATAATGTTTGAAATTTTAGAATGAAACATCAGATTCATTTACCATCATGAATATCAGATTTCGATAATCTAATGTTTACCATCATGAACATCAACGTCAGAACATCATGAACAAAAATCATCTAATGTCTGTTGTTGATATATGTTTGATGTTTGGTGTTAACTCATTTGATGTTCGATGATGTTTTGGGTAATTTTCGAACATCAAACATCAACAAAAAAATATGTGTTCAAGCACATTCAAAATATGTTTGATGTTAACCCATTTGATGTTCGATGATGTTTTGGGTAATTTTCGAATATCAAACATCAACAAAACATCATCAAATCAGATCAACATCCACCAGAGAAACCAGAGCAAAATCGCGCCATAGAAACCAGAGCAAAACCCCTCCACCAGAGAGAGAGAGAGAGAGAGAGAGAGAGAGAGAGAGCATTGAGTAAAGTCCAGAGAGTTCTCTCTCGTTGTCATCCAACTTTGCTTTCACAAATAGCGAAGCCGAATCGTGAGTCCGATTCCGATGATGGCATAGCAACAAAAACGTCAGGTTACAACACGATCTTCATCGATACCAATCTCGACACCCATCTCATCACGATTGTTTCTGATTCGGATACTGTTTCCGACCTCAGAAGTGCTTTTTTTTCTCTAACCCTTGCTTTGTATTTGTGTTGTAGATAGTTGTGTTTGTATGTATAAAGCACTGAAAATTATGCTAGATCGTGTTGTTTTGATTGATTTCTTTCATTGTATGCTTACTGTATTACTCATTGATGTCTTGATCGGAGAGAATCACTAAAATGTTGTTTTGATGATGATGTTTGATGTTGTTTGATGATGATGTTGTGAGGTTTGATGTTGTTTTGATGACGATGTTTGATGTCGTTTTGATGATGTTGTTGTGATGTAAAAAAAGGACTAAATGGTTTATAAAAAAACACTCAGGACTAGATGGGGTAACATTTTCCCATATGGGACTCATGAGTAATTTCTCCTAATTTTATTGATCATTTAAAATTATTTTTAGATCAAACGAGAACACCATTCTAAATTTTCTTCTCACCTTTTTTTTTTTTTTTTTTTTATCCAGATACTTTTATTTTATAAGAAATTTAATTTTAATACAATTAAAATATTTTATGTCATTATAAAAAATAATTTTTTTTAACATCAACTTATTTGATGATCCCTTTCTAAAAGGTTCAAACATAATAAAAAAAAATTATTGAAAAAACTTAAGTATATTGCTTTTACTTTTGGTCATTAATATTAAAATTTTAATTAATCATATTTATTATTAAAAAATTAAATTACTAAATAATTTTATATATTTATATATATAATTTTGTTTCGATTACATAGGTTATTTGGTGTCTCTACCCAAGTCTATTGAAATTTATTCGAATTTTTGAATTTTACATACGTCCTCACCGAATTAAAAATTATGTTGTCTAATCTTTAAAAAATTCTATGCTTGACTCGAGTTGCATCGATTGAACTCACCCAAGTTTACAACTCTAGTAAGGGGGTTGAAAGTTACATTATTGAAGGTGTGACAAATTAAAAATTGATACATAAATTGCGATAAAATTGTGAAACTTAAATTGTAGGTTTCAATATATATATATATTTTTTGTTTTTATAATTTACATACAAAAATCTTACTATTTATAAAAATATTTTATTAATTTTTTCACATCCCGTGCATAGAACGCGTTTTCACTAGTAATTTAATTATAGGGAAACAACCAAATCAATTTTTCAAATCAATTATAGGGAAACAAAATCAACCAAACCGAATAATTTTAATAGATTTGAATTGATTTTTGTTTAATTTATTTTAAAGAATGAAGAATTTTAGGTAGAGATTTTAGAATGTCAACAAAATGTGTTTCTATATTTGATTTTAGGAAATGATTATCTTTTAGACAATAATCTTAAGAGATGGGCTTAAAGATTATTTTTATTTATTTTTTAATTCAAAAAATAAGAAATTGAGTTTGAGTGTTTAGAGCTCTTACATCCTTTTTCATTAGAAATTCTATTTTTCTTAATATATAATATAAATATATTGATTTAAATTTTGAAATGAATTAGTAAATTGTCCATTTTGAAAGTCATAAACTAAGAAATATTATTCATTTATTTATTTTGATGGAATGAGGCTAGCCAATAATTTTTTTTAATTATTTAAAATCATAATATTAAAAATTTTAGAATAAAAATTTAGAATTATTAAGATTCCTTGTAAGTCAACTCAACTTGTTTTTAGGCTCTGGTCGACAATACCATGAGTGGGTTTTATGACTCTACATGTATAGCTTTGTTTGAGTGAATACGACGATTGGTAGAATATATATATGAGTTCACATGTATAAGTGACAAGATTATTTATGAATTTATTTTTTATGGGCTGTATATGTGCCTATTTATTAGAGATGCGTGTGAAGTTTTAATTCTATTATTGGATAGCTGATAAAAATCAACTAAATTTGTTTAAAGAGAAGAATTAAGGATTATGAAATTTATTTTATGAAAATGACCATGAAAGATTTATGATTCTTAAATTATCTTGATTAGTGTGTGATATTTTATTTTAAGTATAATTTAAAGATCACAAAATTTTTATAATTATTTTTATAAAAGACTTTTTATAATACTTAATATTACTGTTGTTTAAAATATATGTGGAGCTAATCTTCTTAAGCATCCATCTAAGTCAACGTCATGGGACAGACACCCAACCACGTCACATAAGAAAACACGTGCATTAATTGGTAAGAAACCATGTGCATTAATTAGTGTATATCCGATCGTAGCATTGCTCCCTTCAATTCAGCTTTTCCTACGCAAAAAAAAAGAAAAGAAGAAGCTGTCATATCGAGCCCTAAAAATAAAAAATGACTAAAAGGATGTGTTTGCCCCCTTCAATTCAATGAAGATTCCCTTCGCTATGCAAAAAAATAAAAAAAATAAATAATTATGGAGATATATTTTCTCAGTATTAATACATGGCCAACGTGATGCCGACGTATCAGTCGAGGTGTTACGTGTCCTGGTCGTAACGTCGAGGTGATCTCGACTAGGCTGAGGTGATCTCCGAGGATATCGGAATCCGGGATAAGCGGATAAGGGACAAGAGTCTTGGAATAAGGAAGGGACTCAGCCTAGATAAGGATAAAATTCTTAGGGAGTTATCTTTATCAGTTAAGGAGTCCAGGATAAGCATTAAGCTAAAGTCCATTGAAGCAAGGCTTCTGTTAAGACAATGATTGAGTTAACTATAAAAGAGAGGCACCCCCATGGGTCTAAGGTACGCTAATTATATTCTGAATAGTGAGTTTAGCACTATTGATTATTTTTGAGAGATAACTGACTTGATCGTCCGAGTGCCCCGGGGTGGATGAACCACCGCCGGAACCTCTTCTTTCTGTTGCAGGTTGTCTAGGTGCCATCTATTCTGCCAGAGTTCTCCAGTTGAAAGCTAAGTTGGTAGTGTGGTCGGAAATTGACACACACAATTGGGCGCCGTCTGTGGGAAAGAAAGGAGAATAGATGGCTAGTGACGGACAGAAGGATAAGGTTGGAGACGAAATCCCTACTGGGAACGGTAAACAAGTTGATCCTAGTATAAAGGAAGATGGTTGCAACGAGGAGACTCAGAACCGGAATTACGGAAGGAAAGACGTCGGCCAGGATGGCGACGTACCAAAGAAACCAGATTGAAGCGGGTACTACAACGAGGACGACCTCCAGGTATGGAATGATAGATGTCGGATGAGGGACGAAGAGGTGAAAGGGATGGCAAATAAATTGGCAGACCTACAATCGGTTGTCAATTTTATGATGCAAAATAACGTCATGCAGCCACCATTCCCGTTGTAAGACACGCCGATTCCAGTGGCTAATGCCCAGAAGAGAGGGCAGAAAACAATCCCAGTAGCCCCCCAGCACACCAGGAGCGAAAAGCATTCTCACCGGCCTTCAAGGGAGGTCGGGCGAAGGAAGCCAAGGAGGAAAGAGTCACAAAGGACACATCGCACTAAGGAGGCAGACCCCAGAGAACATTGGCATGTTCAAATGCAGGAGCTGTGCTTCTATACAACTCATGGAGAAAGGTCGAAAAGGGCCCACAACGAGGCTGAGAGTAGTGCGCCGAAAAGATTGAAGTCAGGAGATAGCCGAGCTCCTGGACGGACCAAAGAAGACTTGAGAGATTACCTCAAGAGGAAGCAACAGAATGCCGATGCCGAGGTAACTTCCTTGGTTAAGCCGAGAATACCATTCTCGGTAGAATTTGACAAGTTTGAAGCTCCGAAAAGATTCAGTATGTTGAGGTTCCAAATATACGATGGTAAGTCGGACCCCAACTTTCACGTTGGATTATACCTGAACTCAATGGCATTGTACTCTGGAAATGAGACATTGCTCTGCAAAGCGTTCCCCTCATCATTCGGGGAGATTGCATCGGATTGGTTTCACAAATTGCCGAAGGGAAGTGTGAAGACCTGGGAAGGCCTGACCGAGATGTTCGTGGCCAGGTTCGTGACAAACAAACTACAGCCATTAAGGGTAGACGCCTTGATGGCTCTGAGAATCAGTAAGGATGAAGGCCTAAAGGCCTACGCAAAAAGGTACTATGAGGTGTTCAACCGAATACCCGAGTGCAACCAGGAGGTAGCGGTCGTATCTTTCAATAACGGCCTCAAAGATGACTGCCCACTACGGAAGTCTTTGGCAAAGACATTACCAAAAAGCATGGAAGAGCTCATGGCCAGAATTGAGAAATATGCCAGAGCCGAGGAAGATACGTCAGGAACCAAGGAGACAAAGCAAGAAAAGGGAAACGGCTCGCCGAAGCGAGGCCGAGGTAGCAATGGATCCAACAAACAAGAGATGGAACTGAGGGCTAAATAAGCAGTCACAACTGTGTTCCGAATCCCAATTCACAAAGTCTTGGATAAAATTTGAACCCAACCCTATTTCAGAGCACCAGCAAGGGTACCAGAAGAATTTATGGGAAGGAGCCTTGGTAAGCATTGTGCTTACCATAACGAAGATGGGTATATGACTCAAGGTTGCAGAGCCCTGAAGATATACTTAGAAGACCTGGAAAGACAAGGCCATCTGAGGGACCTTATAGATGAGGCTAGGACAAGGAAAGAACAGGCAAGACTGCCCCAAGCACCAGCAGCTCCGCCTCCCCCAGCACAGTAGCCACAGGCAGGAGGACCTCGAGTAATTAATGTAATTCACTCGAGGGTCAATGAAAACGAAATACGGGGAGAGACCCAGAAGGTCAAACACTTGCAGCATGTGTACCAGGTCGGGAAAAAAGACATCGGGCGGAGGAATGCCGAGGACCAGTAGTGTCCTTTACCGAAGCCGACCTTGAGATGGTACAGCATCCATATAATGATGCCTTGGTAATATCCCTCCAGGTTGGTGAGTGCCAAGTGAAGCGCATCCTGATTGACCAAGGCAGCTCTTGTGACATCACGTACGTCAGATGTTACAAGGAGCTTGGCCTTCACCCAGACGATATGGAACAATCCAATGGCCCAATGGTCAGGTTCAATGGAACGCGGACGTGGCCATTGGGAGCAATAAGCTTGGAGGTGCAGGCTGGCACTAGGAGGATAAAAACAAAGTTCACTGTAATCGACATGCCTTCCCCCTTCAATGCTATCTTGGGAAGGCCGTGGTTGCATGCATTGGGGGCTGTTCCCTCAACATTGCATCAACTATTATGGTTCCCAACAGGGCATGGGATAGAAGAGGTCAGAAGAGATCAGCTGCAGGCAAAGAACTGCTCCATGGCAGCAATGAAATCTACCTGCAGCATACGAGAACCAGAGAAGACAAAAATCGAAGATGAGGACGTAGAAGTCCTAGAGGACGTCGGCAAAGAGCCAGTCGAGAAGAGCGAAGAGGCACTCAAGAAAATCCTTGTCCAGGAGGGAGATAAAGAACGCTTCTTCCTTCTTGGCTCGGGCTTAGCCGAAAAAGAGGAAAAAGAATTGGAGGCTTTCCTGAGGGAAAATATTGAGGTGTTTGCCTGGACGCCTTATGAAATGCCTAGCATTGACCCCGAGGTCACCTGCCATAAACTAAACGTTGACAGGTCGGCCAAACCTGTAATCTAACGAGCAAGAAGACCAACATTGGTGCATGTCAAAGCAATGGAGGAAGAAGTAGACAAACTTCTAGAGGCAAGGGCCATTCGGGAGGTAAACTACCCAACATGGCTATCGAACACAGTGGTGGTAAAGAAAAAGAATGGTAAATGAAGGGTCTGCGTGGACTTTACCAACCTAAACAAGGTCTGTCCTAAAGACAGCTTTCCTCTATCTAAGATTGACCAACTGGTAGATGCCACTTCAGGACATGGAAGGATGAGCTTCTTGGATGCCTATAGGGGGTACCATCAGATCATCATGTACCCCTCAGATGAGGAAAAGACTGCGTTTATCACCCCAAAAGGGTTGTATTGCTACAGAGTGATGCCCTTTGGGTTGAAAAACGCAGGAGCAACTTACCAAAGGTTGGTAACCAAGATGTTCAAACACCTGATTGGCCGAACAGTGGAAGTCTACATTGACGCCATGGTCGTGAAGACCAAGGAGCCTGAAGGTCATCTGGCTGACCTAAAAGCAGTCTTTGATATCCTGAAAACATATCGGCTCCGACTCAATGCTTCAAAGTGTGCATTTGGAGTTGGATCTGGTAAGTTCTTGAGATACCTGGTGACAAGAAGGGGCATTGAGGCTAGCCCAGATCAGATCAAGGCCATTTTAGAGTTGAAGAGCCCGACGTCGGCAAAACAGGTGCAAATACTGACTGGAAGGGCTGCAGCCCTGAATAGGTTCATAAGTAGAAGCTCAGACAAGTGCAAACCTTTCTTCAACTTAATAAAGAAGGCCACAGACTTCTTATGGACCGAGGAGTACGAAGCCGCCTTGGCCGACTTGAAGAAGTATTTAACTACACCTCCAGTTCTTTCAAATCCAGAACTTGGAGAGGAGCTATTCCTGTACTTGGCGGTTTCAGAACATGCGGTAAGTGCAGTGGTAATCCGAGAAGAAAAAGGGGAACAAAGGGCTGTTTACTATGTAAGTAAAACCCTGGCTGATGCAGAAACCAGGTGTTTACCCCTAGAGAAGCTGGCGCTGGCTTTAGTAATGGCTTCAAAGAAGCTGAACCATTACTTCCAGGCCCATAAAATTGTGGTGCTAACTGAACACCCTTTGAAACCCTTATTGCAGCAAGGAGATTTGACAGACCGAATAACCAGATGGACAGTGGCCTTGGGCCAGTATGACCTGGAGTTCAGACCAAGAACAGCAATCAAAGGCCAAGTTTTGGCCGACTTCGTGGCCGAGTTCACCCCAGAATCCATCGTACATCGGGCTCCGTTGAGCCGAGGTGAACGATGTCCAAGCAAGCAAGGAGGAGCCCAGCCAAAGACAGTAGAGCAAAGGAAGGAAGAAAAACTCAGACCCTGCAGCATTTACATCGGTGACTGCTTTCGACTATTTGTCGATGGGAGTTCAAACCGACAAGGAGCGGGGGCAGGAGTAGTACTGGTATCTCCAGATGGGCAGATGCTAGAACAATCGATTCGTTTGGGGTTCAAGGCCTCAAACAATGAAGCAGAGTATGAAGCACTCATTGCAGGACTGAAACTGGCAGCAGCAGTAGAAGCAGATGAGGTCATAGTCTTTTGTGACTCCCAGCTTATAGTCAACTAAACAACGGGCGAGTTTGCAACCCGAGATGAAAGGATGTCGGCCTACGCAAAGGAGGTCAACAGGTTGGTGTCCTCGTTTCAGAACTGCCGACTACATCAGGTTAGTCGAGATGATAACAGTCACGCTGATGCACTAGCCAACCTGGCTAGTGCAGTTCAACCTGGAAAAGCAAGGACGATAATGGTCGATTACTTGTCGGGCCCGAGCATTGAACCACTGATCACGGAGCGTGAAGCAATGTGTGTGGACATGGGACCAAGCTGGATGGATGCAATAATAGCATTCCTGAAAGAAGGAAAATTGCTAGATGATCACAAAGAGACACACAAGATCAGATTGAAGTCGGCAAGATTCATTCTGACGGCAGAAGGACATCTCTACAGAAGATCCTTCACTAGACCCCTTTTGAGGTGTGTACATCCTTCACAAGTTGAAGATTTTTTATATGAAATACATGAAGGAATATGTGGAAGCCACGCTAGGGGCAGATCACTTGCCCATAGGGCCATTACCAAAGGGTATTGGTGGCCTCACATGAAGAAAGATGCAGAAGCCTATGTCAAGAAGTGTGAAAAATGCCAAAGATTTGCACCTCTGATATACCAGCCAGTAGCAGACCTGAACCTTGTATCCAGTCCCTGGCCGTTTGCCCAATGGGGCATGGACCTTGTTGGGCAACTGCGTCAAGCAACTGGACAAAGGAAGTACTTGCTAGTGGCAACATATTACTTCACTAAGTGGATAAAAGCTGAACCCCTTGCTAAAATTCGAGATACAGATGTGAAGAGCTTCATATGGAAGAACATCATCACCCGGTTTGGGATTCCAAGAGCAATAGTTGCAGACAACGGAACACAATTTGACAGTAAGCTAATCAAGAACTTCTGTGCAAAATTCAAAATCAAGAACTATTTTTCCACCTCGAGTTTTCCTCAGAGCAATGGACAAGCAGAAGCATCCAACAAAGTCATCTTGGATGGGATCAAGAAGAGGCTACAAGCAACAAAGGGGAAGTGGGTGGATGAACTGCCAAGCGTACTCTTAGCATATCGGACTACGCCGAGAAGATCAACTGGGGAATCCCCATTTGCCATGGCTTATGGCACAAAAGCAGTCATTCCGCTGGAGGTCGGCATCCTAGGAATCAGAACCCAGGGAGTGGAAAACGGGACTAATGATGTACTCTTAGCCCGAGATCTGGATCTTCTAGAGGAGAGAAGGGAGAGAGCTGCAATTCAGCTCGCAGCGTACCAGCAGCAGCTTGCCAGAGTTTATAATAAAAAGGTCAACCCAAGGGAGTTTCAAGTCGGTGACCTCGTCTTGAGAAAAGTCGTCGGCAACAAGAAAGATCCCAGAGAGGGCAAGCTTGGCCCGAATTGGGAGGGACCCTATAGAATCATCTCGGTATTGGGCAATGGGGCATATCGTCTTGAGGATAATGAAGGCAAAGAGTTGCCAAGACCCTGGAATACTTGCAATTTAAAATTTTTCTATCATTAGACTTTTTTGTTCTTTGTTATTTGCCGAAGTAAAGTTTCAACTTGATTTTCACACTTGCGACTGATGAAATAGTTGATGATGTTTTCTAGTATACATGTATAATGAGAACCCAAGTAGAACTTAAGTCCACATTAGGGGGTAGAGAGTTGAGAAAAGATTTAACCCTTGTTGAAATTTGTGAAAAAATTACAAGTTAAAGTTAAACCAAGATGACGTTTAACACTTGTTGAAATTTGTGAAAAATTTACAAGTTGAAGTTAAACCAAGATTATGCTTAACACTTGTTGAAATTTGAGAAAATTTACAAGTTGAACTTAAGCCGAAATAAGGTTTAACACTTGTTGAAATTTGAGAAAATTTACAAGTTGAAGTTAAGCCGAGATTATGTTTAACACTTGTTGAAATTTGAGAAAATTTACAAGTTGAAGTTAAACCAAGATGATATTTAACACTTGTTGAAATTTGTGAAAAATTTACAAGTTGAAGTTAAACCGAGATTATGTTTAACACTTGTTGAAATTTGAGAAAATTTACAAGTTGAAGTTAAGCCGAGATAAGGTTTAACACTTGTTGAAATTTGAGAAAATTTACAGGTTGAAGTTAAGCCGAGATTATGTTTAACACTTGTTGAAATTTGAGAAAATTTACAAGTTAAAGTTAAACCAAAATGATGGTTAACACTTGTTGAAATTTGTGAAAAATTTACAAGTTAAAGTTAAGCCGAGATTATGTTTAACACTTGTTGAAATTTGAGAAAATTTACAAGTTGAAGTTAAACTGAGATAAGGTTTAACACTTGTTGAAATTTGAGAAAATTTACAAGTTGAAGTTAAACCGAGATCATGTTTAACACTTGTTGAAATTTACAAGTTGAAGTTAAACTAAGGTTATGTCTAACACTTGTTGAAATTTGAGAAAAATTTACAAGTTAAGGCCAAGGTTGAATTAAGCTGAGTACTTATGTACTTGCCGATGTAAACCGTCGATGGGTATAGCCGAGGTATTTCACTCCCGAGAAGGTTGCACAAGACTAAGGTGCATATTGAAGACGCAAAAATTATTCTAAGTATGAAAGCCATACAAAAGCAGTAAAAAGAAGACAAAGATACAAGCATTCGGGAAAGGGAATTGTATTGACATCCAAAAGCTTACATGTCGGCCAAAGACTACAATTGTTCCAAAAAGAAGAAAAACAAAAGTACAAAATACAAAGGAAAAGACATCAAAATTAAGACTCTTCAACACCACTGGCAGGCTAGGTCTGGATCTCGGAAGACTGCTGGGAGGACATCTCAGCAGCCTTCTTAGCCGCAAGTTCAGCATCTATCTCTTGGAGTGTCTGGTCAACGCTCTTGTCGGTGAAAGGCACGTCTGATGATGCCTTCGCGGGAGTAGCGTCCTTTTGAACCTCCTCACCCTCCTCATCTTGAGTCAAGTCCAGGACTTGCTCATTTAGAGAAGGGGACTTGGCCCCAGCAGCCTCCTTGGACTTCCTCACCAAAGCCTCCTCCTCAGACTCAGAATCGTCTTCGGATTGGCTTGGAGTTGGAGGGAATGGAAGAGGAATGGCATCAGCGTTCCTGAGGGGGGAGTCCTCGGGGATTTCGAGCTTTTTTAGTAAAGCCATCCAACCAAGGGTGAAGCCCTTATTGCATGCTTGCTTCACTTGTTTCTTGTAGTCCGCCGTGACATCGGCTACCCCCTCAGCATACGCTTTTTCATCTGTAGCCTTGATTTCGGCCTCTTTGGTGGCCAAGGCATCCTGCAGTTCTTTCTGGGCCTGGGCCGTCTTTTCCTTGGCCTCCTTCTTTTCGGCCTCAAGAACTTTCTTGATGGCCTCTGCAGAGTCTGCCTTCTCCTCGGCATCATCTTTGGCTTTAATAGCAGCCTCGGCCTGGTCTTCCAACTTCTTCATTTTTTATTGTAAACTTTTATTAGTCTTCTGGAGACTGGAGACCTCCCTCTTCTTGTCGACAAGCTCCTTCCGATTCTCAAAGGCTTGCATTGAGAAGGAATGAGCGTGTTGAATGGCCTGAAAGTGAACAAAACAGAAGTTAGTAAAATTCTCTAAGTGAAAAATAGAGAAAGAGAGTTACTAGATAAAGTAACTTACCTGAACAGAGTGCTGCAGTATCAGAGCGAAGTTCTCATACTCACTCATCTCGGCATTCCGATCGAGATCTCCAGGAAGGAGCAGAGCGGTGCTAAGGGCAACGCTGATGTCGACGTCATTAGCACTATCATTTACGTTTATTGGCCTGTCCTCCAAAGTGATTGGTGGAGCCCAGGGGGCAACGGATTTCATAGAACCCGACGCTATTGCAGAAGAAGACCTCGGCCTCTTAGATCTTGCGAATTCAGAAGGTTGGGCCTCGGCAGGCCTTTTCTCGGCAGCAGAATAGGGCTTATCACTCTCAGCCAATTTGGAGATTGGCAAGGTGTCCTCAGTGTCAACCTGAGTCACCTTTGCCTTTGGCTGAGCCTTCTTTATTCTTTTTGGCTTCGGAGGAGGCTGTGATTGTGCTGGTTGAGCGTCACTGGTGGATGAAATGTTTTTCAAGAGATCTTTTGCAACTGCTTTTTGGCGACCCATCTCGATAGCAAAAACAGTTCGTCGCCGGCGTTGGCACTGGGATATTGGGATCAGTGATGGAGCCAAAGTTGACGGCTGCTCTGCTAGATCAGAAGTTGATCCTTGATCTGGCCGAGATGACGAGGCTGCTTGAGGAGTAGTGGCGGAAGGCGGAGAGAGGTTTTTCTTCTTCTTGGGAACGTCGGGAAGAGCTGACTTGTAGGTAGGAATGAAATTTAGAAGAAGAGGGGCCTTTCGTTTGTGGATGGGCAGATCCAATAGTTTCCTCAAGTCCTTGCTGGGAAAGAAAAACTGGCGGAAGCCCTTTGGTGGTTGGGGAAGAACTACAAAAAGAAAACCAGACATTAGAAACAAACAAAGTATTAAGGACTCCAAAAACGAATAAGTACAAACATCGGGCTCTTACCATTACTCTCTACAAAGACTGTTCGAGAAAGAGGGTAGAGGTGGATGTCCTCGTCTGGAGCAAACTCCCAGTTTCTCGAGGTAATAAAGTAGTCATCCCCAGCTCCCTTGTTAGAGTCTGGGAGGTTAGTGACAATTTTGTACTCTGTGGACCTCGGTTTAAGGTAGTAAATATAGCCCGTGTCTTTTTTGAGGCCACGCATGGTGTAGCAGTATTGGATGTTGGCTAACGTGACCCTAGCATTTTCTTATTTGGCTAAGGCAATTATATCATTTATAATTCGGTAGGAATTGATGGCAAGCTGCATTGGGTTCAACTTATAGTAATGAAGTATCTCACGAAAAAGGATATTGAGTGGGAGCCGAAGTCCGCACTCGATAAAAGCAACAACAGGGAAGGGCATAGAATCAGTGGTAGGCATAATGGAGTCGTCTTCCCCAGCCAACCTCAGATAGACATCGATTGGGATGTCAAACTCTCGCATGAAGTGCGCTAACTTGGTTGGGGTATCTACCCTATGCTTCTACATACCCATGATATCGGCGTAAGTTGTGGAAGCTAGATTTCAGAAAGAGAGTGTTTTTGTAAGGGTTATGTGGACCTCGGCAAAAACCTAAAAGAAGGTTAGAGTAAGAATTTGTAAGGATCGTTTCAATTTTTCCTAAAAATTTATGGGTTCTACAAACAAGTCCCAAACCTAAATCTATGGAAACAAAGATTGAAGGCACGAATCTGGAAAAAACATAGAAAAACAAGAATGTGTTTCAGAATCAAGAATAGTAATGAACTATGAAGAACAATGTGCCAGAGTAAGTGCAAGGGTATAAGGTCAAGAACAGTGGCGACAATCAACAAATTTGTGAACAGTGTGTGCGAATTCAAGACACAAATTGAGCAAAATAGCGACATCAACAGATAGATGAAGCAAAAATTTCTTAAAAAGCAACGAGGAAACTGAAAGTGAAAGGAATAGTGGCTTACCATAAAATATCAGGCCGATGTGGGGATCGCCGAAGTCAGACGACGGTTGCAAAAGTAAACAGAATGACGAAAGCTTCACCGGAGAAGAGGAATGAAAACAATTGCAGAGCTTTTTGGGAACAATGGAAGATTTGAGAAAGCTAGAGAGAGAAAAGTTTTCAAGAAATAACGATGTAAAGTGAAGAGACGAAGAGAGAGGACACTAGTTTTGTTAAAAACGCGAAAAGGCGGCAAAAAGGAATTGATGAGCCTAGAACGACGGATTTCTCAGACGGCGCAGGCGAGAATGATTCGACTTACAGGCGCGTATCAGGTACGGCCCAATGAAGTGAAAACACGTGGCTGAAACGGTTGAGTTGATATGCATGACAGCTCATACGCGTGAAGGAGCTCTTGAAATTCTTGTTCTTTAAAAGACATGTCGGCCTGAATGATGATCTCGGCTGAGAAATTTTAAGCTGACGTACTAGAAGGAAGTACTAATATAGGTTCTATCACCTCAGAATACCGAGGTAATAGAACCTAGGGAGCAGTTGTGGGGACATATTTTCTGAGTACCAACATGTGACCAAGGTGATGCCGAGGTGTCAGCCGAGATGTCACGTGTCCTGGTCGTAACGCCGAGGTGATCTCGGCTAGGCCGAGGTGATCTCCGAGGATATCGGAATCCGGGATAAGCGGATAAGGGACAAGAGTCTTGGAATAAGGAAGGGACTCTGCCTGGAAAAGGATAAAACTCTTAGGGAGTTTATCTTTATCAGTTAAGGAGTCCAGGATAAGCATTGAGCTAAAGTCCATTGAAGCAATGCTTCTGTTAAGACAAGGATTGAGTTAACTATAAAAGAGAGGCATCCCCATGGGTCTAAGGTACGCAAATTATATTATGAATAGTTAGTTTAGCACTATTGATTATCTTTGAGAGATAACTGACTTGATCGTCGGAGTGCCCCCAGGTGGACGAACCACCGCCAGAACCTCTTCTTTCTGTTGCAGGTTGTTCAAGTGCCATCTATTCTGCCAGTGTTCTCCAGTTGAAAGCTGAGTTGGCAGTGTGGTCGGAAATTGACACACACAATAATCAGAAACAAATTGAGTTGTCATATCCAGGCATTAAGATTAAAAAAAAAAAAAAAAGACGACTACAAGAACGTCTTCTTTGAAAATCCTTTCCTCTCCATATTTATTTGAGGCAGAAAGTGGTGAGATGGGAGCAAGGAAAGTTTAGCAAATTCAATTGGTGTATCAGTTTTTTTTGACGTGTAAATAATTTTATGGTGTTATATATATAATAATTTTTATAATATAAAATCTTGAATTATCATGATTTTTATAAATAATAATATAATTTGAAAAAATAAATACATATTTGGATCAGTTATGTGAAATCTTCGAGTGATCCCAAATTAATTGAGTATAATCCTAATAACAATATTAGAAGAAAAATATTTCTCTCTTTTGATCTTTTTTAGAATATGTTATATGCAGAATAATTTATGGGTGATCTAAATAAACTTTTATTGATAGGGAGATGACTAGTTTTTTAATATAACTATAACTCCACTTGTCCATCAAAGTAGGAGACTTGGAAACTACTCCATCTATTGACCAATCAGATAATAACTTGTGATTCAAGATATAAAATTATAATCTTATTAAATCTATAATTCTTATTGGCATATTATGTGGGTCACCATAATGACTAAATAATTTTATTTAGTCTTACATTCTCTCACTTGGCTCATATAATAACATATATCAAGATTTAATAAGATAAACATTAGGCTCGCAATAAATCATATCCTACCTTACTTTAATTTGGTCATCATCATAATACTCTAATTAAACAGTTCACTAATGCAAGTCATGGCGGTTCTACACCAATAGTGTGACATAATCCCTTCCATGTACCACAACACTAGCAACTAGTTTAATATAGTCTTTAAGTGAGGATTATATTTAAAAAGTCCAATAATGTCTTTGCGGTGTTTCTAGTGAGGGCAAATGATTTGTCAGTATTTTTATAAATTGTTGCTAAAACTTATAATTAGTGACGTTTTTCTGTGACAAAAATTTCAAACTGTTACTGAAAGTTAAAAATTAGTGACGTTTTTTGTGACGATTTTTTTAAATTGCAACTAAAACTTATAATTAGTGATATTTTTGTGACAAATTTTTAAATTGTCGTTGAAGATTAACAATTAGTGACATTTTTTAATAGAGTTTGCTGAAAAACGACATTAATTATCATATGAACTATTGGACAATAAATCCATTTATTAGAACTTACATGTAAGTCTCCCAAAGATTTATATCCTTCTAAACTATAAGGATTTGAGCAATAAGGTTTTTTAATACAAATATTTTTTTAACAAAAGAAAAATGTTAAGAAAATGAATGACTTTTTTAATGCTTGCCAAACATGATGAATTCTGTTAAATTTTTTTAATCTCAATTGTCAATTACACAAATTAAAATAAAAAATAAATTTTTTTAACTTAAATAGCTAAGAAGTGACTTTTGCTAAAATCAAATAGAAATAAATATTATTTTTCTATTAAAAGTGATGGTTGGGGAAAATTATTATTTTTTATATAATAAAAAAAAATTAGAGTTACACGTCATAAATTATTGTAGGTATAATTGTTGGTTTTTTTTGTATGTCTCAAACATTTTTTTATTGTTCATCTATATTTTTTTAGCATTTGTGAAATATGATGGATCTGGTTATTTTATTTTATTTTATTTTAATTTCAATAGTCAATTAAACAAACTAAAATAAAAAATGATTTTTTTTGGCTCAAATTGCCAAAAAGTGATTTTTTGCTAAAACAAATAGAAATAAATTTTTTTTTCTATTAAAAGTGATGGTTTGTAAAATATCTTTTTTTATTAAAAAATTGAGGATTATAGGTGATAATTTTATTGATCATTTAGAATTATTTTTAAATCAAACGAGAATACCATTCTAAATTTTCTTCTCACTTTTTTTTAAATTTTTAAATTTTTTATCCAAATAATTTTATTTTATAAGAAATTTAATTTTAATATATTTAAATTATTTTATGCCATTATAAAAAATAATTTTTTTTTAACATCATCTTATTTGATGATTCCTTTCTAAAAGGTTTAAACATAATAAAAAAAAATTATTGAAAAAACTTAAGTATATTGCTTTTACTTTTGTTCATTAATATTAAAATTTTAATTAATCATATTTATTATAAAAAAAATAAATTAGTAAATAATTTTATATATTTATATATATAATTTTGTTTCGATTACTTAGGTCATTTGGTGTATCTACCCAAGTCCACTGAAATTTATTCGAATTTTTGAATTTTACATAAGTTTTCACCGAATTAAAAATTATGTTGTTCAATCTTTAAAAAATTCTATGCTTGACTCGAGTTGCATGGATTGAATTCATCCAAGTTTATAACTCTAGTAAGGGGGTTGAAGGTTACATTATTGAAGTTGTGAGAAATTAAAAATTGATACATAAATTGCGATAAAATTGTGAAACTTAAATTGTAGGTTTCCATATTTTTTTTTTTTGTTTTCATAATTTACATACAAAAATCTTACTATTTATAAAAATATTTTATTAATTTTTTCACATCCTGTGCATAGAACGAGTTTTCACTAGTAATTTAATTATAGGGAAACAGCCAAATCAATTTTTCAAATTAATTATAGGGAAACAAAATCAACCAAACCAAATAATTTTAATAGATTTGAATTGACTTTTGTTTAATTTATTTTAAATAATGAAGAAGTTGTTGGAAAAAAATGGTTTATTATAGGCATATTTTTGAGCCCAAGTTGAGTGGGCCTCAAACGTCTTTTGGGGTGGGTCCGAAGAGGTGAAGTGTTCCTTGCTGCGTGGCAAGTCACACGGTGAAGACGGAACGTCAAAACCATTTATGAGTGAATGGGAAGTTAACGTCGTTTTCGGGTCTAACATTAATTTTTATTTAGATAAAATTTTTTTGAATTTTTTCAATAAAAATTATTGTGGGAATTTAATTTAATTCGAAATTCAAATTTTGAGTCCTAAGTGGTTTCCTAAAATTTGTAATTGTGAGAATTTAATTTAATTCTAAATTCAAATTTTAAGTTCCTTAAAAGTTTCCTAAAATTTGTACCTCTTTATTTATTTATTTATTTAACTATTTCAATAGTTTAATATATATATATTTATTTAGTTTAATATATATATATTTGAAATAATTTAAATAATAAATGAACCTATATTACTACAGGTTTCACTTTGTCCAACGGTTCTTTTCAAATTGTTTGAAAATGTTGATAGTGCAACGGTCAAGAATTCAATGTTTGAACTGGTGTGCACCTTTTCATTCATTTTTGGAACCTGTTCGGGCTGTGTTAATTTGCCTATTTATACCCATCATTCCGGCAGTCTGGGGAATTTTTTTTTATCCGAAAAAATCAGTTTGATTTTTGTCTTTGGCTGTCCTAAATTCTGCATTTTGTATTATTCTTCATATTAGATTTAGTATAAATTTCAGAGAGTTACAACACAGGTTTGGTTCGCCGAACAAATTGTTTGGAGTACTACTACAATTTGTGAAGATCATTGTATCCTGGGAGATAGACGCCACTTAACCGTAAGTACCGTAGCGGGGCGAATCTGTCTTAAGGACAGAGTGTCACACACTCGACTTGGTCTTAATTTTAATTCGGTTCGATAAATAAATCCGATATGTTATTTATTTATTTTGTTTGATTTTATTTTAAGTTATTTTATTTACACAGAAGATTGTTCCAACAATCTTAAGACAGAGACGAATTATTCTGTTTACAGAATTTTTCGTTTGTTTCCCTTTTTCATTCTTCGTAAATAATTTCGAAAGAAAATTATTTTCTGTGGATTTACAAAATAATATTCTGGTTAGAAAAACAAATAGTGATTATATGCTATTTGACAGATAGTAGTAATATACTGTATCTTTTCTTTGACAACAACTAATAGTACGATACTGGTGTCATTAACAATTCAGAATATATTTTTGTGGAATTTTGTCAGAAAATTAATTTTGATTTTTTAGAAATTATTTTCTGAGTTTTCATTAATTAAAATTCTGCTTTCAGTATTTTAATTATTGAAGTGTTACTGAAATTAATTTTCAGTGTGAAATTAATTTGGTTAAATAAATTTTATTTTATTTCCAAATTAATTGTAAAATAAAAGTTATAATTTTTATTTCTTTTATTTTTACAGAATTTATTTTTCTGTGTGGAATTATTTTGGTTAAATAAAATTTTATTTTATTTCCAAATTAATAGAAAAATAAAAGATATAATTTTTTTATTTCTTTTATTTTACAGAATTTAATTTTCTGTGTGGAATTAATTTGTTTAAATAAAACTTTATTTTATTTTCAAATTAATCGGAAACTAAAAGTTACATTCTTGTTTCTTTTATTTTTACAGAATTTAATTCTGTGAATTTGGTTTCATTTTCTGTGTCGTATAAATTCTAATTATAATTTTGTTTTATATATTAGAATTGATGGCTACTGAAACTAATGCCCAAACAAGTACTGCTGTGGTGGCTGCAATTGCACCAACTCTCTCTCCTGTGATGATAGTACCGGTAAATCACGGTGAAAAGCCAGAGAAGTTCTCAGGAACTGACTTTAAAAGATGGCAACAGAAAATGTTGTTCTATCTTACAACTCTGAACCTGGCTCGTTTCCTCCGTGAAGATGCTCCCATCCTGAAAGAGGATGAAACCGACCGGCAAGTGGTTGCTGCGGTTGATGCTTGGAAACATGCCGATTTCCTTTGCCGGGATTACGTCTTGAACGGACTTGACAACACATTATACAACGTCTACAGTCCAATCAAGACAGCAAAGGAACTTTGGGAATCGTTGGAGAAAAAATACAAAACGGAAGATACTGGCTCAAAGAAATTTGTGGTTGGTAGATTCCTGGATTTTGTAATGGTTGATTCAAAAACTGTGATCAGCCAGGCTCAAGATTTCCAACTCATTCTGCATGACATTCACGCAGAAGGTATGTCTCTCAGTGAATACTTTCAAGTTGCAGCCTTAATTGAAAAATTACCAAAAGGCTGGAAGGAATTCAAGAACTACCTCAAACACAAGCGCAAAGAAATTTCTATGGACGAGTTAATTGTGCGTTTGAGGATTGAGGAGGACAACCGCAATTCTGAAAAGTGGGCTGGTAAGAATCCTATGGAGTCTAAGGCAAATGTGGTGGAACATGCTTCAAAAACCAAGAAACGAAAGTCATCTGGAGAAAGTTCATCACAAGGCTCTAAAGGGGGGGGAAAATAAAAAGTACAAGTTTAATGGCAAATGTTACATCTGTGACAAAGAGGGACATCGGGCCAAAGATTGCCGTAGCAAAGGCAAAAGCAAAAGAAGAACAAGCAAGAAGCCTGCTCAAGCCCATATGACCGAAGTGGACAATATTTCCAATGGTGTTGATGACATCAATCTTTCTGCAGTTGTTTCCGAGGCAAATCTTGTCGGAAATCCTAAAGAATGGTGGGTGGACACTGGTGCTACTCGCCATATTTGTACCGACAAAAAGATGTTCACATCTTATTCTACAGTGGACAATGGTGAACAACTGTTTATGGGCAACTCCTCAACTTCCAAAGTTGAAGGACAAGGAAAGATTGTACTCAAGATGACATCTGGAAAGGAACTCACTCTCAACAATGTGCTGCATGTACCGGACATTCGCAAGAATTTAGTTTCCGGATCTTTGTTGAGTAAGAATGGGTTTAGGCTAGTTTTTGAAAGTGACAAGTTTGTACTTACCAAAAACGGGATGTATGTAGGAAAAGGTTACATGTTTGATGGCCTTTTCAAGTTAAATGTAATGACCGTTGTACCCTCAGTTATTAATAATACTACATCTTCTTCTTACTTGCTTGAGTCTTCAAATTTATGGCATGGTAGACTAGGACATGTTAATTATGGATCTTTGCGTAGATTAATTAATATGGAATGTTTACCTAAATTTAACATTGATTCAAATCATAAATGTGAAGTTTGTGTTGAGGCAAAATTATCTAAAACTCCTTTTTATTCAATTGAAAGAAGTACGGAACCACTTGAATTAATTCATAGTGACATTTGTGATTTTAAATCAATTCAAACTAGAGGTGGGAAAAAGTATTTTATCACTTTTATAGATGACTATAGTAGATATAGTTATATTTATTTAATTCGAACCAAGGATGAAGCTTTGAAAATTTTCATTCAATATAAGAATGAAATTGAAAATCAACTTGGTAAGAAAATCAAGAAACTTAGAAGTGATAGAGGTGGTGAATATGAATCACCTTTTGGTGAATTTTGTAAAGAACATAGAATAATTCATCAAACCACCGCTCCTTACTCACCTCAGCAAAATGGAATTGCTGAGAGGAAAAATAGGACTTTAAAAGAAATGATGAATGCCATGTTAATTAGTTTTGGATTACCTCAGAACTTGTGGGGGGAAGCAATACTTTCTGCAAATTATATTTTAAATAAAGTACCGCGAAAGAAAGTGAATCAAACACTTTATGAATTGTGGCATGGAAGAGTACCATCCTACAAATACTTAAAAGTGTGGGGGTGTTTGGCTAAAGTGGCTATTCCTAGTCCTAAAAAGACTAAGATAGGTCCTAAGACCATTGATTGCATTTTCATTGGTTATGCCAAGAATAGTAGTGCATATCGGTTTTTGATTCATAAATCAGAACATTCCGAAATGCATGTAAATACTATTATTGAGTCTCGGAATGCATCTTTCTTTGAACATGTATTTCCAAAGAAGACTGGACAAGAGACTAGCACTAATAAAAGATCTTTTGATGCTATTACTAGTCAGGATCAAGAACATGATCAAGAACAAGAGTTAGATCAAAATGAGGAAGAGGAACCTAGGCGTAGCAAACGTGCTAGAACCTCAAAATCTTTTGGTCCAGATTTCCTAACATTTTTGTTAGAAAATGAGCCTTTAACTTTTAAAGAGGCTATGTCCAGTCCTGAAGCTCCTTTTTGGAAAGAAGCTGTCAACAGTGAAGTTGAATCCATCTTGCAAAATCACACTTGGGAATTAGTGGACTTGCCACCAGGTTGTAAACCTCTTGGGTACAAGTGGATTTTCAAAAGAAAATTAAAAGCAGATGGATCAATTGACAAATACAAGGCAAGACTTGTAGTCAAAGGTTTTAGACAGAAAGAAGGTCTAGATTACTTTGACACATACTCACCGGTTACTAGAATAACATCCATTAGAATGTTAATTGCCATTGCATCTTTATACAATCTAGAAATTCATCAAATGGATGTGAAAACCACTTTCTTAAATGGTGAATTAAATGAAGAAATTTACATGGAACAACCAGAAGGTTTTTCTGTTCCAGGAAAAGAAAAAAAAGTGTGTAAATTGGTTAAATCATTATATGGTTTAAAACAAGCGCCAAAACAATGGCATGAGAAATTTGACAAGGCAATAATGTCAAATGGATTTAAAATTAATGAGTGTGACAAGTGTGTTTATATTAAAAACACAGATAAAAGTTATGTCATTGTATGTCTTTATGTAGATGATATGCTCATCATTGGTAGTAATAATGACATGATTAAAACTACCAAGAAAATGTTGAATAAACATTTTGACATGAAAGACATGGGCATTGCTGATGTAATTCTTGGTATGAAAATTACCAAAACATCAGAACGTTATACTTTGTCACAATCTCATTACATTGAGAAAATACTTGACAAATTCAGCAAAGATGATGATCATCTTGCTAGAACTCCTGTAGATGCTAATTTGTATCTTTCTAAGAATGTACAGGAAAGTATTTCTCAATTGGAGTATGCCCAAATTATTGGAAGCTTAATGTACTTGATGAACTATACTCGCCCAGATATAGCTTATGCAGTAAGTAAATTAAGTAGATATACGAGTAATCCGGGAGTAGAACATTGGAAAGCAATTATAAGGGTTCTAAGATATCTCCGATTTACTCGTCACATTGGGCTTAACTATACTAGATATCCAGCAGTACTTGAAGGATACTGTGATGCAAATTGGATATCGGATACTAGAGACTCGAAGTCCACCAGTGGGTATGTTTTTACTCTTGGTGGAGCGGCTGTATCTTGGAAATCTTCCAAACAGACTTGTATTGCTAGGTCTACTATGGAATCTGAATTCATAGCCTTAGACAAAGCAGGGGAAGAGGCAGAATGGCTTCGCCACTTCCTTGAAGATATTCCAATATGGCCAAAACCGGTGCCTGCTATATGCATACATTGTGATAGTCAATCAGCTATAGATAGAGCACAGAGTCATATGTATAACGGTAAGTCACGACACATTCGTCGTCGACATAACACCGTAAGACAACTACTCTCTAATGGAATTATTTCCATAGAATATGTTAAGTCTAAAGATAACATAGCGGATCCACTAACCAAAGGGTTAGCAAGAGAGTTAGTTGAGAATTCATCGAGGGGAATGGGACTTAAGCCTATTAAATAAGAGTTACCACAACGGCAACCCAACCTATTTGACTGGAGATCCCAAGATCTAGGTTCAAAGGGACAACCGAGTTGTGAATGACTCAGAAGGATCACTGGGGAGTCTAACTCCTACCCATTTCTATGATGAAATAGTGATGACTGCAGCGTTTTGGGTTAAGTAAAACTTTTAATGATTTTTATATCTAGGTAAACCTAGTGGAGTATGGCAGGATACTCTTCATAAGAATCACCTATGTGAGTGTGAACTGGGCCGGTTCTGTGAGATTTGTGAAGGGCTACAATTCTCTAGAGCACTCATGAAGACCAGGTTGTTCAGGGCCAAAATGAACACAATAGTGAGAACTAAACTGTGTCTGAGAATATACTGTGTGAGTTCTATTTCTTGGTTTACACAAACGGCTGAACAGTTCAAGACATCATGTTCACTAGTTAGCTAGTAAATCCGATAATGTCTCACAAGGGAAGGTTCAAAGCCAAAAGCTACCTATCCTTTGCAGAATATTTTCTATTCTATACTCTCTGATTAGATCATGTTGTTGCATTTTCTCTCCGTCAAATTCCATTCATGTGGGGGATTGTTGGAAAAAAATGGTTTATTATAGGCATATTTTTGAGCCCAAGTTGAGTGGGCCTCAAACGTCTTTTGGGGTGGATCCGAAGAGGTGAAGTGTTCCTTGCCGCGTGGCAAGTCACATGGTGAAGACGGAACGTCAAAACCATTTATGAGTGAATGGGAAGTTGACGTCGTTTTCGGGTCTAACATTAATTTTTATTTAGATAAAATTCTTTTGAATTTTTTCAATAAAAATTATTGTGGGAATTTAATTTAATTCTAAATTCAAATTTTGAGTTCCTAAGTGGTTTCCTAAAATTTGTAATTGTGAGAATTTAATTTAATCCTAAATTCAAATTTTAGGTTCCTTAAAAGTTTCCTAAAGTTTGTACCTCTTTATTTATTTATTTATTTAACTATTTCAATAGTTTAATATATATATGTGGGGATATATTTTCTGAGTACCAACACGTGGCAAGGTAACTCCGACGTGTCAGCCGAGGTGCCACGTGTCATGGTAGTTACGCCGAGGTGATCTCGGAGTTGCCGAGGTTATCTCTGAAGATATTGGAATCCGAGATAAGCGGATAAAGGAGAAGAGTCCTAGATTGGGAGAAGACTTCAGTTTGGGTAAAGATAAACTTTTAGGGAGTGTATCCTAATCTCACTGGGAGTCCCAGATTAGCAGTAATCCTGAGTCCATTGGAGTTAGGCTCCTATTGGGACTATGATTGAGTTGACTATAAAAGAGAGGCACCCCCATGGGTCTAAGGTATGTTTTTATACTCAAGCTTGTGAGTTGAATACTTGATTATCTTTGAGAGATATACTGACTTGATTGTCGGAGTGCCCCCGGGTGGAAGAACCACCGCCGGAACCTTTTCTTTCTGTGCAGGACAGTAGGGTGCCATCTATTCTGCCTATGTTCTACAGCTGAATCACTAAGGAGGGCAGTGTGATCAGAAAATCACTCACACAATTTGGCGCCGTCTGTGGGAACGAAAGACGAATAGATGGCCAGTAACGCACAAAACGAAAAGGTTGGGGACGACGCTCCCACTGGAGTGGCAGGCCTATCGACCTTGACGTCGAAGGAAACAACCACAATGAAGAAACCCGTAACCAGGGGAATGAAGGAAAAAACGTCGGCCAGGAGGGCGACACCTCAAAGAAGACGGACCAGGACAGATACTACAACGAAGATAACCTCCAGGTATGGAGGGATAGGTGCCTACGGAGGGATGAGGAAGTAAAAGATTTGGCAGACAAATTGGCAGACCTACAGTCAGTCGTCAACTTCATGATGCAAAACAATGTCATGTAGCCACCATACCCGCTGCAGGACACGCCAATTCCAGCAGTTAATACTCAGAAGGAAGGAAGGAAAATAATTCCTGAGGCACCACAACACACCAGGAGCGAAAGACACTCTCACCCGCCTTCCAAGGAGGTCGGGCGAGAGGAACCAAGACAAGAGAAGTCCCAGAGGACGTATCATACGAAGGATCAGGAGCGCAAAGAACATCGGCATATTCAAGGGCAGGCGCTCTGCTTTGACACAACCCACGGAGAAAGATCAAAACGGGCCCGTCACGAGGCCGAGAGTAGTGTGCCGAAGAGACTGAAGTCCAAAGATAGCCGGGCTCCAGGGAGGAGTAAAGAAGACTTGAGAAACTACCTCAAGAGGAAGGAACAGAACGCTAAAGCCGAGGTAACCTCACCCGTCAAGCCGAGGACACCGTTCTCGGTAGAACTGGACAAATTTGAAGCACCGAAAAGATTCAGTATACCGAGGTTTCAAATATACGATGGTAAGTCGGACCCTAACTTCCACGTTGGATTATTGTTGAACTCAATGGCACTGTACAGCGGAAACGAGCCATTACTCTGCAAAGTGTTCCCCTCGTCCTTTGGGGAGATCGCATCAGACTGGTTCCACAAACTACCGAAGGGAAGCGTAAAGTCATGGGAAGGCCTGGCCGAGATGTTTGTGGCCAGGTTCGTAACAAACAAGCTACAGCCATTAAGGGTGGACGCACTAATGGCTCTAAAGATCAGCCAGGATGAAGGCCTTAGGGCCTATGCAAAAAGATACTACGAGGTGTTCAATCGAATACTCGAGTGCAACCAGGAAGGGGTGGTTGTATCCTTCAAGAACGGCCTGAAAGATAACTGTTCGCTACGGAAATCTTGGCAAAGACATTGCCAAAGAGCATGGAAGAACTCATGGCAAGGATCGAAAAGTATGCCCAAGCCGAGAAGGATACATCGGCCACAAGGAAGTCAAACAGGAAAAAGGGAACGGCTCGCCGAAGCGAGGCCGAAGTAACAACGGATTTAGCAAAACAGAGATAGAGTTAAGGGCTAAACAGACAATGACAACCGTGTTCCGAATTCCAATTCAAAAAGTCCTAGGAAAAATTCGGAACCAGCCCTATTTCAGAACGCCAGCAAGGGAACCGGGAGAATTTATGGGAAGAAACATGGACAGACATTGTGCTTATCATAATGAAAACGGACATACAACACAGGGCTGCAGAGCCCTAAAAGCACACTTGGAAGATCTGGTAAGGCAAGGCCACCTGAAAGACCTTGTCGATGAAACCAGAACAAGAGAAGAACAGACAAGACTGCCTCAGGCTCCAGCAGCGCCACCACCTCCGCAACCTCGGGCAGAAGGACCTCGGATAGTTAATGTGATCCACTCAAAGGTTAACGAGAATGAAGTCAGAGGAGAGACTCAAAGGGTAAGGCATCTGCAGCATGTCTACCAAGTTGGGGAAAAAAGACATCGGCCAGCGGAGTACCAAGGACCGATGATAGCCTTCACCGAAACCGACCTAGAGATGGTACAACACCCACATAATGACGCCTTGGTAATATCCCTCCAGGTTAGGGAGTACCAAGTAAAACGCATCCTAATAGATCAAGGCAGCTCTTGTGACATCATGTACGTTAGATGTTACAAGGAGCTAGGCCTTCACCCAGACGACATGGAGCAATCGAATGGCCCGATGGTTGACTTCAATGGAACGCCGACGTGGCCACTGGGCGCTACAAACTTGGAAGTACAGGCCAGCACTAAGAAGATCAGGACAAAATTCATCGTGATTGATACGCCTTCTCTTTATAACATTATATTGGGAAGGCCATGGTTGCATGCAATGGGGGCAGTTCCCTCAACGTTGCATCAACTATTGCGGTTCCCAACAAAACATGGGATTGAAGAAGTTAGAGGAGACCAGCTACAAGCCAAAAATTGCTCCATGGCAGCAATGAAAACAACCTGCAACATACAAGAACCAGGGAAGGTAGAAATTGAAGATGAGGACATGGAAGTCCTAGATGATGTCGGCAAGGAGTCGGCCGAGAAGAGTGAGGAAACACTGAAGAAAATCCTCCTCCAGGAGGGCGACGAAGAGCGCTTCTTTCTTCTCGGCTCAGGGTTAGCCGAAGAAGAAGAGAAAGAATTGGAAGCTTTTTTAAGAACAAACATAGAGGTGTTCGCCTGGACACCTTATGAAATGCCTGGCATTGACCCCGAGGTCACATGTCACAGACTGAACGTCGACAGGTTGGCAAAACCTGTAATACAACGAGCTAGAAGACCAACGTTGATGCACGTCGAAGCAGTGGAGGAAGAAGTAGACAGACTTCTGGAAGCCAAGGCCATCAGAGAAGTCCATTATCCAACATGGCTATCAAATACTGTGGTGGTAAAGAAAAAAAAACGGTAAATGGAGGGTCTGCGTGGATTTTACAAGCCTGAATAAAGCCTGTCCCAAAGACAGCTTTCCGCTACCCAAAATCGATCAATTAGTAGACGCCACATCTGGACATGGAAGGATGAGCTTCCTGGACGCTTATAGGGGGTACCACCAGATAGCCATGTACCCCCCAAACGAGGACGAAGACAGCGTTCATCACCCCAAGGTGATGTCTTTTGGGCTGAAGAACGCAGGAGCAACCTACCAAAGGCTGGTAACCAAAATGTTCAATCACTTGATTGGCCAAACAGTAGAAGTCTACATCGATGATATGGTCGTGAAGACCAAAGAGCCTAAGAGTCACCTTGCCGACCTGAAAGAGGTATTTGAAATACTCAAAACATATCGACTCCGACTCAACGCATCAAAGTGCGCGTTTGGAGTTGGATCTGGTAAGTTTCTAGGGTACCTGGTAACAAGAAGGGGAATAGAGGCCAGCACAGATCAGATTAAGGCCATCCTAGATCTACAGAGCCCAACATCGGCAAAACAGGTTCAAATACTCACTAGCAAGGCCGCAGCCCTAAACAGGTTCATAAGCCGAAGTTCAGACAAGTGTAAACCCTTCTTCAACCTGGTAAAAAAGACCGCAGATTTCCTGTGGACTGAAGAATGTGAGGCTGCTTTGGCCGACCTAAAGAAGTATCTGACCACCGCCCCAGTTTTCTCAACAGCTGAACCTGGGGAGGAGTTGTTTCTGTACTTAGCCGTGTCAGAACACGCAGTAAGTGCAGTGCTAATCCGAGAAGAACAAGGAGAACAGAAGGCTGTCTATTATGTAAGTAAAACCTTGGCCGACGCAGAAACAAGGTATCTACCGCTAGAAAAGTTAATGCTGGCCTTAGTAATGGCCTCAAAAAAGTTGAACCACTACTTCCAGGCACACAAGATTGTAGTGCTAACAGAGCACCCACTAAAGTCCTTGTTGCAACAAGGAGACTTAACAGGAAGAATCGCAAGGTGGGCAGTGGCCTTGGGCCAGTATGACCTGGAGTTCAGGCCCAGAACAGCAATTAAGGGCCAAGTTTTGGCCGACTTCGTGGCAGAATTCACGCCCGAATGCATCGAACATCGGGCTCCGTTGAGCCAAGATGAATGAGGTCCCAGCAAGCAAGGAGAATCCCAGCCAAAGGCCAAGGAACAGAGGAAGAAGAAGCTCAGACCCTACAGTATCTACATCGGCGACTCATTCAAACTGTTTGTTGATGGAAGTTCAAATCGACAAGGAGCGGGGGCAGGAGTGCTGCTGATATCCCCAGATGGAGAAATAATAGAACAATCCATCTGTTTGGGGTTCAAGGCCTCAAACAATGAAGCAGAATACGAAGCATTAATTGCAGGACTAAAGCTGGCAGCAGCAGCAGAAGCAGATGAGGTAATAGTTTTTTGTGATTCACAGTTAATTGTTAACCAGTCAACAGGAGAATTTGCAGCCAGAGACGAGAGGATGTCGGCATATGCAAAAGAGGTCATCAGATTGGCAGCCCTGTTTCAGAACTGCCGACTTCTCCAAGTAAGCCGAGATGATAACAGTCACGCCGACGCGTTGGCCAACCTGGCAAGTTCAATACAAACTGGAAAAACAAGAACAATTATGATTGACTATATGTCGGGCCCGAGCATAGAACCACAGAACACAAAGCAAGAAGCAATGTGTGTGGACATGGGGCCAAGCTGGATGGATGCAATTGTTGCATTCCTGAAAGAAGGAAAGCTGCCAGAAGACCGCAAGGAGGCACACAAAGTCAGATTGAAGTCGGCAAGATTCAGCCTGACTGCGGACGGACATCTCTACAGAAGGTCCTTCACTGGACCCCTTCTGAGGTGCGTACACCCTTTACAAATTGAAGATTTTTTATATGAAATTCATGAAGGAATTTGTGGAAGCCACGCTGGGGGCAGATCATTAGCCCATAGGGCCATTACCCAGGGGTATTGGTGGCCCTACATGCAAAAAGATGCAGAAGCATCCGTGAAGAAGTGTGAACAATGCCAAAGGTTTACACCTTTGATTCATCAGCCAGCTGCTGACCTGAACCCAGTATCCAGCCCTTGGCTGTTTGCCCAATGGGGCATGGATCTGGTTGGACAACTTCCCCAAGCAACTGGGCAGAGAAAATACTTGCTGGTAGCAACAGATTACTTCACAAAGTGGATAGAGGCAGAACCTCTTGCCAAAATCCGAGATGTGGACGTCAAGAATTTCATATGGAAAAACATTATCACCATATTCAGCATCCCAAGAGCCATCGTTGCCGACAACGGAACGCAGTTTGACAGCAAACTTATCAAGAACTTTCGTGCGAAATTCAAGATCAAGAATTACTTTTCAACACCAAGTTTTCCCCAAAGTAATGGGCAAGCAGAAGCATCCAACAAAGTAATTTTGGATGGAATA
>CM069905.1:21555970-21635322 GCA_036172215.1 Camellia granthamiana | reverse complement strand
ATAATGAATGATGTCCATCATAGTGTTAGAAAATAAAGTTTATATCAGAAACAGAGTCTTATGTATATTTAGATTTCAAATCAGAAACAGATTCATATACATGTTCACTTTCATTTTCAAAATTCATACATTTCACATCATAGTACGTGGCACATCAATTAGCGTTAACAAATCCGATGACCCATAAAGGGACAGTTGTGAAGGCATTCTGATAACCCATAAAGGGACAGCCATAAGGCATTCCGATGACTCGTGTGGACAGAGACGTTTCCGATGACCCATAAAGTGACGGCCGTAAAGCATTCCGATGACCCAGAAAGGGACGCAAATATCACATGATGCTATGAATGCCACGGGTACATTTCAGAAACTTAGATGATCATTCATTCACACAAAACATGGCTTTTCAGAAAACTAATCATGTCATATCATCATAAAATAATCAAAGTCTAACATAACTTTACAGAGTTATTACTCACAAATAACAAATGGCTCCAAATAGACGAATAGAGTAGTGTAGACGTCCCCGAACGCATCCCGGGGAAAAGGAGTGCGAGTCCCCCCCCTCTCCCCGTTCTGGTTCGATATTGGGTCACTACAGTTCGAAGTACTCAAATGTCACGGTTCTTAATCTTGAACCAAAGAGTCCAAATCCGGCAAATCGTTTTGAGAAAAAAACAAATTTTTGAAAGAAGTGCCAAACATGGACTGCTTTGCCAGATAACAGAGTCGCCACCTAAATATTTTTTAAATGGAAATTTAGGAAACCCTAACTCGGTGCCAAAGGCCACGTGTCCGTCATCACCAAAGTGCTGCCTCGGCTCGGGAACTTGGGTACGATTGGGGAAGGTCACTTCGTGAGCACCCCCGCTCGCTCGCGTCAAAAACCGGCCTCTACTAACCATGATATCTGTTTTTGAAAAACATTGTGTGTTCTTATTCCGGTTATTAGCCTAGGTTACTATGTGATGCGCATAGCATACAAGTATAGACCCGGGTCGTCTGTATTGGAACAAAAACATTTCATGTTTGTTTGTTTGAAAATGGTTTGATGATGCTACCCGCAGGTAGGCTAAGACGTGGATTTGCCACCCTCAGGTGGGCTTAGAAAACAGTGATTTTGCCACTATCTAGTGGGCTTAAAACAAACAGTCAATGCATTGTTCCAATCCAAATAACTCAACCTCCACTCACAGGCATTCAAGGCAGTTATATCACATAAGCAAATAGCCTCATGGCAAGCATGCTATTCATGGCAGTCACCCACTACGCATGCAAGGATGCTAAAGCATAAAACTCACCGAGTACTCCAAGCCAAAACAGAAGCTCATTAGAAATCATGCATGATCCTAAATATGCTGAAATGCCTAATGCAACACATGCAAAATGCAACTATAGCAGGCTCAGCTATTCTAAACATGACATATGGAATGCTACAACTAACACGTATTCAATTTGGAATTGAAATACAAATGCAGTTTGTATGATGCGCCGAGCCGGTGCATGCAAAACAGATGAATGATGCAAACATGCTGTCATACTGTATGCTAATTGAAATATGCCTAATCTATCATCATAAGCAAATAAATAAAAGGGAGAAAGAAATGGGGGTTGGAAGACATACATCACACACACCTACACTTATTACAGCATTGCCCTCGCGCAGAGGGTCCGAATAAAATAATACAGTCCGAACGTCCGAATAAAAGAATAGTACAGTCCGAGATAATAAATACACAAATTCCTAATTAATTATCAAATTAAATAAGAAAGCTGTAAACTGGCCATGCAAGCCAGGGACTGCCTTGCCTCCGCCCTGAATAATGAAATGATGCATGTTGGGCTGCCTTGCGCGGAAATCCACTGGGATGCCCCAATTAGCCTCTGTTTGCGATGTTTCTCGAAATGCGTGCCAGACTCCGGAAAGTTGCTGATTCTTCATTTTGCTGCAACAGAGAGCAGGAAATGGGCATAGCAATGTATTTCACAAATATATGCATGCCTCGATTCTCGTGCCACAAATCACGCATCTCGATGCGTGGTGGCCGAGGAATTGGATTGCACAGCTCAATATAGGATGAATGCACATGAATGCTACAACAAAAACCTAACTCCATCATGGGTAATCCGGAGTGTCGGTGACTTGGGAATTGAGACCCGTTCCGTCACTCGGAGTACGAAACGAGCCTCGTTTCCCGTGCCCGGACTAACTCCTATCTCGAACACGATGCAATATGCATGATATGCATGAAATGCGGCTAGTATACAATCCTAGCATGCACAATGCTGATGAAAATGAGATGCCTCGAAATGCGTGCACACGGGCACGCAAACCGAGGCGATGGCATACGGAATGCAATGAGACTAAAATGAGATATGTGATGCAATATGGGCTTATACCAACATGAGTGAGCCTCAGCCACACTCACACAGGAGGCCAATAGATGAAAAGTGAGTGCCTCGAAATGCGTGCACACGGGCACGCAAACCGAGGCGATGATCCTAAAGCATGAAACAGCATTACGCAATGCAAATTGGGCTTACACTAACATGAGAGAGCCTCAGCCACACTCACATAAGATGCCGAGAGATAAAAAAAGGTGCCTCGAAATGCGTGCCTGCGGGCACGCAAACCGAGGAATGCGGGATGACACGAGAAATGCAATGATGGGCTTTATACCAACATGAGAGGGCCTCAGCCGCACTCACATAGGATGCCGGCAGGTAAAAAATGAAGTGCCTTCGAAATGCGTGCCCCACGGTTCACGCAAACCGAGGCGATGACATAAAGGCATGAAACGGCATACGGAATGCGAATTGGGCTTATACTAACATGAGAGGGCCTCAGCCACACTCACATAAGCTGCCAGCGGATAAAAAAAAGGATGCTTCGAAATGCGTGCCCACGGGCACGCAAACCGAGGCATGCGGAATCACATACAAAATGCAATGATGGGCTTATACCGACATGAGAGGGCCTCAGCCGCACTCACATAGGATGCCGGCAGATGAAAATGGAGTGCCTCGAAATGCGTGCCTGCGGGCACGCAAACCGAGGCATGGCATAAAGGCATGAAATGATGCACAAAATTAGACATGGCATATGGCACACTGGAAAATTGCGAATTTCAGCAGCCGAAATGATGCAAAATAACCCCCGAATTATAGCAAAATTACACCCAATGCCCCGAAATACTATGCTATGCGCCCGAAATGACTTGCAGCTATGCCAAAATATGCAGAAAATGGGCATGAAGTGTAAAGACATATGCTAGGCAGTCCGTAAACTAGCATTTTTCCAGTACAAAGAATGGCCAAACGACAAACACAATTATGGGAAAAAACAGCATGCAAAAATGGGGAAAAAATGGAGGATTATGAAGCAAGTGCTATATACAACGCCCAAACTGAAAAACACAGTTCTACAACAGTGAAGAGGGTCCAAACATATGAACATTTACAGCTTATGGAAACCCTCAAAACAGTATACAAATATAGCAAACATAGCATGCAAAATATGAGCCAAAAGAGGGCTATAAAGAGAAGTGCACCAAGAATTCACCAAACAGCCAAAGACCCTTAACAAAACATGAAGAATGGGTCATTTTAAGACTATTTCCAGACCTGATGATGGCCAAAAAACAGAAGCAAGAATGGCCTAAAAAATCATGCAAGATATGGACCAAATAGGGGGATATAAAGATAGGTCATGCATGGAAGCACCAAACAAGGTTGAGCCCTTCTAAAATGTTGTAGAGGGGCTCAAAATGAGCCTAATCACAGTTTATGGCATGCTCAAAATCAGACTTCAAATAGACCAAATAAACCATTGCAATTTAACGGTAAATATGGAAAATTACAAAGCAAGTGCATGATAGAGAGGCCAAACATGGTTGAGCCCTTCTTCAATGTTGAAGAGGGGCTCAAAATAGGCCTAAAACCAGTAGGGGTCAGAGCCCAAAACCACAAGAAAATAGGGTAAAGAAATGAAGCAAAAATATGTTAGAAAAAGGGAAATAGAGACTTACCCTTGAAGACAAGTCTTTGGATGCTTCTTGGCTTGGATTTGTTGCTTCTTAGCCTCTGGAAAAACTCCCTTTGCTGCTGGAATGGAAGTGATGATGGTGAGGCTTATGGTTGATGAAGAAATGGGCTAGAGACTTGAAGGTTTTTCAAGGTTTTGGAGGTGAAAATGGAGGCAAATGGCTAAGTGTTCTTGAGGAGAATTTTTCTAACCCTAGCAAAGAAGGAGGTCAGCCCCTTAAATGGGCAAGAAAGGGGGTGTAAAAGGGAGGGAAATGCACCCAAGCTTTCCCTCCCAAAATATCCCTGGAGGATAGGATATTTTGAAGAAACAGCCGGACAGCTGTAAAGTGCTCAAAAGCAGAAAGCAGGCCGGCCAGGTGTTTTTTCTTGAAGATGGCCGGCCGGCCACTCCACTGGTCGGCCAGCCACTCCCCATGGCCGGCCGGCCATGGCCAAAAATGAAGTGAACAATTAATGGCCGGCCACCACTTTTTGGTGTCCTCCCAGGTGTGTAGAACAAGACCCCATGGTTGGAATTTGGCAACTCTGAAACAGGAGACACAACATTGCACTTGAAAGAGAGGCTCAAAAATGAAAATAACAATTACTGGCCAGATCCACCACTTTTTAGGGTCCTCCCATGTCCCCTCATCACAAATATGTAGTCACTCGGCTTGAAGAAAATACCCCTAGGGTGTTCAACATTAGCCCGGAAGTGAGAAAAACGGGCGCCGGAGGAGCGAAACTGGTTTTCTGAAACAATTGCTAGCCTCCCACCCTCCAGTGATCTTCCTGGTGCTAAAACAGAGGTACCTGCCAAAATTAAACAAAAAACTAATGCAAAATGAATGCTCGGGGCCCAAATCACGCAGTTCGGGGTCCCGAAAATGGGCTGTAAGCACCGAAAGTGGCGTTCGGCCATGAAGGGTATCTAAGACCCCAGTGTCCCTCGGTATGATAAAACAGAGGTACTCGCCGAAAATGAACAAAAACCGATGCAAAATGAATGCTCAGGGCCCAAATCACGCATTTCGGGGTCTCGAAAATGGGCTGTAAGCACCGAAAGTGGCGTTCGGCCACGAAGTGGGTATCTGAGACCCCAGTGCCCCTCAGTATGGAGTAAATGAGATGCATGCCAAAAACCGGAGAAATCAGAGATGGTTGGGCGGTCCCGAGCCGAGGCACACGGCCTGACGGCTCCGAAAATCGGGAACCGGGCTCCGAAATGGGCAAAATGGCCTACGGCCACGAAATGTAGCCCACGGCCACCGAGATATAGCCTACAGGACCACTCTCTTCCCTCAGGAAAGAAAACAGAGAAAATCGAGTCTGGTTCGCAAACCGAGTGCAAGGCACAGAAGAGAGTTCGGAAGTCCGGAGGCAGGGCGCACGGCCGCGACTCTGAGACTTCTGAATGAGCACAGTATGCAACACCACTAAGCGCTCAATCGGTGACGTCTGAGTCTTAAGGTCGGTCAAAAATGGGGTGTCTACAAGTAGGCAATTCAGATATCTTGTGGCGCATGACCTACACAGGTACAAAATGAATACATATTGAATTACAAACCTGGAAACATTTACTTTGTTCTTTTCCTAACTTGGTGTGTCTCTACTTTTATCATCATTATTGTGCCTTAATCTTGGTCTAGGAATGCCTAGGATGGAATGAGGATGCAAAAATGTGCTTGAAAACACTTAACAAAACTTGCTGAAAACAGAGTCCTCACTTCGAGCGCAACTTCCTATGCTTGAGCGGACATGCAAAATGTGAGTGCCGCTCGAAGCGGCTATAAACTTTTGCAAAAGTGTTGGTTGCTTGATTTTTCCGATCGATGCTCGCTCAACGCTCGCTCGAGCGTGAGAGACATGCCCTCGCTGGAGCACAACTTTTGTCGCTCGAGCGGTCTGCAAAACAAAAGAACTTCTAAGAGCATGCATTTCATGCTCGAGCAGACTTCTGGTCGCTCAAGCGGAAGTACAACGCACTCAGAGTGGTCACTCGAGTGTAGGAGCAGAATTCTGGAATTTCCAGATTTGCTCCTAAGCTTAAAACTCAATTTGAAATCCTTCAAAACACATCCTTTTGGACCAAAACTTAGTAAAACATTGAGAAACTCATAATACATGATTGAATTACAAACTATTTTGCAAAATCAAGCCCAAAAGCTATGCCAATTACAGTAAACAAAACTTGAAACTTAGATAACATAACTTGCATGTAATGTCATGAATTCTAACCTTCCAAAACATGATCAAATGTGTCATTAAGCTCAAAAACAAGTTGAATTCTTTAAACAAAACTAAGATATGAACATGCATGTGAGAATTCTTGTAAAAACAACTTTAAAACTTCATGATATGCACATGCATGTATGATTTGAGCTACAATTCTTTAATCCTAGCTCAATCTCATGTTAGTCCACCTCCTTTACTTGAATTCTTACAAAAACTAACTCAATTACATAACTAAGGGTTGGACTTCTTACCTTAGATGTTCAACTATGGTCTCTCTAGAGTTATTTGGTTGAAATTCTAGCCAAATCTCCAAATTCTCATTCAACTCCTATGTTGAAGCCACTCTCCTCTTAGTCTCTCTCTCTCTCTACACGTTTGAACTCAATCAAGAGGGAAATGGGAGTGCAAAAAGTGTATATGAGGTGTTGAGGTGGCCTTATATAGGCCTTGGCTAATGGCCTAATTACTTTGTTGATCAACTAATCAATTGAGCATTAATTTATTCTAATTTAATTTGTTCCGAATCGGATTTTAATTAAACCTACCATAAAATTCTAAAAATCCCAAATAACACATAAATCAAGTCAATTTCTGAATTAGATGCCGATAAGGCTTTTCAATTCGCAAACTGAAATGGAAATATGAACAGATCTTCCTACGAGAGACAGATAAAAGTACAAATAATGCATCACACATGCAATTAATTCAGGATTTTGATCTCAATAACTTATTAGACATATTAAATCATGGATTAACGTTAATCATGGGTTGGGGTTGTTACAATTGGATAGTGAAGTTGAAAATGTATTGCTACTCCAAATTTGAAATTATGAATTTATATCTGTTGTTTAAAATTTATCTTTTGAATAAAGATATCTGTTTTAGGTTATTGGTGGAGAATAGTTTTAATTGCTATAGAAATTGCATGAGAACAAGGTTAACTAAAATCATTCACTTATGCATCTCTCATTTGAACATTGTTTTCAACCTTATACATTGAAATGTATTGTTTTAAGAAAAAAAATGTGAATATCGTGGTGAATCTAGTTAGGGGGTGTGGTGTGGTTATTTTTATTATGGTAGCCTGTGTGTCCTTGGTGAAAGTCCAGAAATCGACATGGTTAGATGCCGATCCTTCTGATTAGTACTGGTAAAATGGCTTTAGTAGTGTTTGTATAGCCTACTAACAGACACGTACCTAAAGATTTTCAGTGTGTGCATCCACTGCCTTATTTTTTGTTTTGAAGGTATAGGTTTATCAATTGAATTATAAACATGGCATTGCATTACTTCAAAAGAGAAAACGTATCAATTTGGTAATCGGCATGCATGAGCATTCACCATATGAATTTGTTAAGTATCATACAAAATAATAAATTAATTTTTACTGGGCTTTAGCTCACCCTATGTAAAAACCAACTTTCAAGTACAGATGATATGCCTTTACCAAGGAATTAGCTTGGGAGGATCATGGAGCTGAACGCTCATTTATTTTTGTTTTGTAAATATTTTTGTACAAGCCTAGGGCTTTTATTTGTATTAGGCTTGACCTACTTTTATTGTAACCAAGTATCGTCTTGGAAATATGAAGCCACTAGGGCATGAACCTCTCTTTACTTCTTTTCGTTTATTGAAAGTTTGTCACATGTTATAGATTCATAATATAGGATTAATGAAATGAAAGATAGTTCTGGAAAATGCTTGGATTGTTTTATGATTGAGATATTAATGTTGGTTGGCTTACATATCTGTAGCCCGACTTTTCGTGCTTCTTTCGGAAGACGAATAGCCCCACAGTTCGGACTCCACTTGTGGTTCTGAATCTCATTTCACCAGTGCAATGTGAAATAATGAAAACACAAAAAGAGTTCAAATCCAGCAATTCTTTTTGGAAAATCAATGTTTGAATCAAATGCCAAAAATGGACTGCTTTGCCAGATTACAGAGTCGCCACGTAAATATTTTTGAAAAATTTAGGAAACCCAAGACTCATGCCAAAAGCCATTAGTCCGTCATCACCAAAGTGTCTCAGCTCGGGAACTTAGGTACGAGAGAGAAAGGTCATGAATTGAGCGCTCCACTCGCCCGATCAAAGATCGGCCTTTACTAATCATGATGTGTTTCTTATTTACATTATATGCACTTGTTTTGATTTATTAGCTATTTTTACTATGTGATCCGCATACAAGGTATAGACTAGTTTGTAAGAATTAGAATACTTGATCTCATGTTTTGTTTCGAAATCATTTTGTGAATTTGCAACTTAAAAAAAGTGGGCTAAAATAGATATTAATCAAGCCATCCAATTAAACCAACTATCCTTCATCCACAGGCATTCAAACAATTATATCATTTAAGCAATTAGCCTTATAGTATTCATGCTTTGGATATGGCAACACAAGCATTCAATGCAAGATGCTAAAGCAATAAAAAAACTCACCTAGTACTCTGAGCCAAAGCAGGGGTAAGAGTTAGAAAAATATGCATGTTCCTAACTTATGCAATATGACTAATGCAACGCATATATGTATTTTTATAGGCTCGGCTATGAGCATGGCATATGATTGCATTCAAGACATGCAAGGGAGCACGTATTCAAGTAATGAGTTTGAACAATTTGATATTGGGTCAGCATGATGAGCCGAACCTTGGATGCATGCAAGACAATGGATGCAAAGCATAAGAATGCTAATGAAACGTGACGCCCTATACTAACCATCGTAAGCGAGTAAGTAAAAAGGAGACAGATGTGGAGTTGGAAGGCATACAACTTATTACAACATTGCCCTCATGCAAGAGGGTGTGAATCAAAGTCCGAAAGTTCGAATTAAACTAATTATTACAAAATTGAATGAATAAGTAAGTCAGGCTAATTAACTATCTAACTATGTTATTACAATAATGATAACCAAGATAAATAAACTCGCTATTTAAGCTAAGTAACTACAACAATTACAAAGGGGCAACAATAATTATTATAACACTTAATATTTAATGAGACTAATTACAATAAACAATATTAAATTAATTACAACAATGATCATAATGTAAGCGAGGATGCACAAGGGTTGTATGCATATACATGCACGATGTTCAAGAACAACTCTGTCTGCCCCAGGCTTGCTCTGCTTCACCTCAGCCACTGCCCTCTGTTTTCTGCAAAAAACACACTACTAACCAAACATTGAGGATCGGACGACCCTCAATGAAGCCCGGTTGGACCTAAAGAAGGCTGATCGTGCCTCAATTTTGTGCAAAACTCTGTTTTGTGTTCTGAAGTGAAAATACTGCAGACAAAGTTCTTCAAGCTCTGTTTTTCTCTTTCTTCCTTCTCTGTCATAAGAAAGCCTCGAGAGAAGGTTAGAATTGTTTCCAAAACCATCAATGAGCAAATTGATTGCTTGATGATTCCGGATACAATTTTGGACAAAAATCAATGAATGCAATGAATATGACCACTCCTCCCTCTTTATCATGGAATGAACTCAAAAAAGGGAAGTCAAGACGCTTCAAGAATCATCAAAACGCCATGAATTAGCATATGACCACTCTTGATTCGATAAACTTGGTATAACGTCCGGCCAAACCCAAGCAATATGACTCATTTTTTTTATGTGTGTTGGTTGCTTTTTAACCAATTCTCTTAGTCATTTCCATTATTTAGTCCATTTGTCCGAAGTGATGATTAAGTTCTCTAAAAGAAGAGAAGCATCAAACGGGAAGTAATTCTCAACATGAAAGAGAGATTATGCCGTTGACAATGAATCTCCGTAGAGATTAAGCCATTAAGCATGAATCTCTAGTTCGTGTGTTGATAACCATTAACCGATTGAAACAACTCTTAAATGAAAGAAATGAGTGGCAAGTTGATTCTTAAAATGAGGCTATTAACATGGAAGTTAGACAAAGAAAGGCTAAGAACAACATAATACAAGCTATGTACAAAGACCAATGCTACAACAAATGAACTAATCAAAGCTTGAATCAATTAAATAGATTAGGACAGCCCTAAAATAGTCTCTAATAAGCCAAAACAGTGGCTAAAAATGCAAGAAAATAACTCAAAAAGCTAAACAAAAAGCAAAGACACTAAAGCTATGTAAGCAAAAACAAGGAGGGGTGGCCAACGCCTCCAATTTTAAGACTTCAAACCATGTTTTTTGGACTTAGTTCAACTCTGAAAATTAGTTCAAAAATCAAAGGAAAATAGTGTAAAGGAACCAAAGGTTGAGCTATAAAAATAGGTGCAAGTAAGGGTGTTAACCTTACTACCTTTGGTAGCTTATCCAAACCCAAGTCCCAACACTTAAAATGGATACAAAACAGGCCAAGAATACAAGAAATAGATAGAAATGAAATAAGCAAAAGCAAGAACAAAAATTGTAAGCTTATACCTCTCAAAATGGAGTAAGCTTTGGTTGATGGTCAAACTCACTCTTGACACACTCTCAAGCTTCAATTATGCTTCTCAAGGGTCAACCAAGGCTCTAAGATGATGAGTCAAGGTTGTGTATGGTGTATATAGATGATATAAGGAAGGTAGGTTAACTCAAAGATATCTTGCAATGGAAAAATGAGGAAGAAGGAGCTCTCTCTATGTATATAGGCATTCTCTCAATTGTTCAACCCTCAAAACAAAGGTATATGGTCGTATTCATAGAATTTAAGCAAGAAACATCATAAATATCTTCAAAAATGGACAACTGGCGACCTCCTGCCCAGAACAGTGTTTCTCGCTACTAAAGCTCGATCAGCCCTCAATAGACACGGTCGGCCCTTAATGAGGCACGGCCTGCCCTTAATGAATTCCCCTATTTTTCTGTTTCAGTCTCAACACAGGGTGGCACAAGGTGTACAAGTGAATTTCTTGGGTATGATCAGTGGGAATATGGAAGGTTTAGGGTTGTTTCGAAGCTTAAATAAAGCTCCTTCGTTGAGACCTCGAACCACACATAATACCACTTTCATCATTGAGTGTACCAAGTAAAGCACTCGAGCCTTGAGGACAGTCAAAAATGAGGTGTCCACAGTTGCCCCTCTTTGACAGAGCTTGAAGTCATAAAGTGACGTGAGTGAATGTCAAAGCCCAGAAACGACTCATTTCACAAGGCCGCAAGGATCGGGCATGAAATCAAGACATAAATGCAAAAATTGAACTCGAGGGCAAAATACAAAAACTAAATGCAACAAATAACTTATGATCATGCAATGAAGCACAATGCAATGTAAATGAAGTAATGAAACAATGCTACAATCTAGACAAGAATACAACGTTTGAACGACAATACAAAACAAAGCAAAATAAACCTCACCGTGTTTCATACGGAATGAAGTAAATAAACAGGGACGTCTCACATGAAAAGCACAAAGAAAGCACAAATCAACCTACGTCTCATGTGGAAAGGATTTAAGAAAATACAGACCTAACTACACCTTGCGTAGAAAAGGAAAATGGCGACGTAACCATCGAGCGCACCCGAGGTCTCAACCGAGATCCTAACGCATCTCACACGATAGGAGGAAGGGCAGTATGAAAAAATAGGCGTACCTTACCAAGGTAAACAATCCTCACGCGTCACACGCGAGAGGAGGAAAGGTGGTGTGAACAAACAGGCGCACCTGCTGTTTTTAACTGAAGGTACAATCCTAACGCGTCACACACGAGAGGAGGCAAGGCGGTGTGAACATGGGGCGCACCCGATGTTTTTAACCAAATGTACAACCCTAACGCGTCACACATGAGAAGAGGCAAGGTGGTGTGAACATCGGGCGCACCTGATGTTTTTAACCGAAGGTACAATCCTAACGCGTCACACGCGAGAGGAGGAAAGGTGGTGTGAACATCGGGCGCACCTGATGTTTTTTAACTGAAGGTACAATCCTAACGCGTCACACGCGAGAGGAGGAAAGGTGGTGTGAACATCGGGCACACCTAATGTTTTTAACCGAAGGTACAATCCTAACGTGTCACATGCAAGAGGAAGCAAGGTGGTGTGAACATCTGGCGCACCCAATGTTTTTAACCGAAGGTACAATCCTAACACGTCACACGCGAGAGGAGGCAAGACAGTGTAAACATCAGGCGCACTTGATGTTTTTAACCGAAGGTATAATCCTAACGCGTCACACGTGAGAGGAGGCAAGGCGGTGTGCACATCGGGCGCACCTGTTGTTTTTAACCAAAGGTACAATCCTAACACGTCACACACGAAAGGAGGCATGGCGATGTAAACATCAAGCGTACCTGATGTTTTTAACTGAAGGTACAATCCTAACGCATCACACACGAGAGGAGGAAAGGTGGTGTGAACACCGAGCGCACCCAATGTTTTTAATCGAAGGTACAATCCTAACGCCTCACACCCGAGAGAAGGAAATGTGGTGTGAACACCGGGCGCACTCGATGTTTTTAACCGAAGGTACAATCCTAACATGTCACACGCTAGAGGAGGAAAGGTGTTGATGAAAGAACAAACAAATCGCATAAGTACAATCAAAACAATCAAAGAGATGGGAAAGCTAATTTACCAATGTGTTGAAACAACAAACGCAACACACCGCGCTTAAATGAGTTGTGAAATAGATGATGATTTTATTGTGATACGAATGATTTTATCTAGAACTCCTCTGAATGAACCATACATACAATATTTTCTGATTATGATAGAACATAACAAACAATTTAGGCAAAATAATTTATAAACTAACAGAACAGTTTAAATAAATTTAAACAAATCAAAACTATGACTTAAACTATGAGTTGAACAAGAAAATTATGAATCAAATCATGCATTCGTACAGTAAATTCAAATGAACAAAAATTCTTGCTTTTCTTTCCCACTCTTTTTATATTTTTATTTCCTTGTTTTACTTTAGCTTGCTTTTTTGCTTCTAATTCTCTTATTTTTTTTCTTTTCTTTTTTTAACTCTCCTTTTTTCTTTCTTGTTTTGCTTTTCTTTGCTTTTTCTTCTCTCTTTTGTCTGTTTCCTCTTTTTTCTTTCGTTTTTTTGTTTTTCTCTCTTTACTTTTTCTCTTTTTTCTCTTCTTTCTTACTGTCCTCTTTTTTTTTTCCCTTTTTTTTTCACTCTCTTTTTTTAACTCCATAACACAATAAATAAATAACAAAAAGGAAGAGAGAGAAAAGAAAAGAACAAAACTGAGCTATGTTGACATTGAGAGTCGGCCGGGCATTGCGATAGCCGGCCGGGCCTTAATAGCAGCAAGGGTAGTTTCGGTCTTTCCTCGCGATTTATTTGTTTAAAACAAACCCAAACCCTATTTCCTCACACCTCTTCATCCGAAGTCCCTTTCTCTCTCTCTCTAGCTTTCCTCTCTTTCTAGATTTCCTCTTTTCTTTGCGTTTATCAACAAACCTCCCCACTTTTTCTTCGAAACCCTTCCTCTCCTCTACATTTTGAACCAATTGGATTTTGATTCGGTCAAGTTTTTGGGTTTCTCATTGTTTTTGCCTTATTGCTCACAAGTTTTCTTGGTTTTTGGGGACTCACTCTCGTGTTTTCACTTTCCTCTCTCATTTTCTCTCTCCTAGGGTTTAGCCCCTTACACTTTCTTGCTTTCTCTTCATTTCCTCATTCTTCTCCATGGCTAGTGACGAAGTTCCCATTCTGGACCCTGCCATTGGTATTGGGGTTGCCCTAGGCACAGACATGAAGGCCGAGGACGCACTCGCATTGCCTCCCCTCGTTGATAGGCCATTTGACGTGGCCACATACCGGCCATGCACACATGCTCCACCCCCGGGCGGATTTTGAGATTTGAGGGTCTCATCCCCAAGATAGACGAGGATCTCTTGCTGCGAGAGCCCACAGAGTACTTGTCCGCTGATGCCTCCACGGTAAGCAACTTCCCTTTGTTTTGATGCATTGTTGAATCTCACAAGTAGACCACTAGTTAAATGCCATTATATTTCCCATTTCTAGGTGATAGTCAGGAGGATTGGCGGATACGAATCCATATTCGGCCCCTGGCGCTGGTATGAGAGACTGCCAGCAAAGGTCCGTGCACTAGTTGACGCAGCTGCCTTTGGGCCCTTCTGCTCAGGGCTTATACAGATGAAGGTCAACTGTTGTACAAGGCCTTAGTCGAGAGATGGTGGGACACCACAAACTCATTCCACTTTTCATTGATCGGGGAGCTGACTCTGACCCCGTACGACTTTGTGATGCTCACTGGCTTACAGGTTAGAGTTGGCGGCCTGATCCCATGTGATCTTGACATGACGCAGTGGAGAGCCGCACAGCGTCAGCTTCTTAGAACGATCCTAGACACTACCAGCCACGAGATGGTGAGGTACAACTAGTTCTTCGAGTACTTCTCTGACTTTTAGCTCACCACTTTAGATGAGGTCACCCAGTACACCTGCGGTTTCCTTATGTATCTCCTTCGTACTACCCTGTTTGCGAACAAGGAAAATACCGTGGAGTTATATCTTCTAGGGGCATTGGTGCACTTCCCCCAGGTGGCAGAGTATGATTAGGGTGGCGCTGGCCTGGCCACCTTATACAACTACATGAGCTCTGTCTCCTACTGCAAGGCAGATTCACTCGGCAGCCATTGGAGAGTTTGGGAGGTATGCCTCACACTTATCTTTTCTGTTCATTCTGCTTTTTCTGCTCATTTGCATTTCATCTTCTACTCATTTACTTCATCCATCTTTTTATGTTTGCAACTCTGGGTCTACACATACTTCACCTCTCTAGCTCTGGTCCTAATAAGGCCGATCGAGTTGTTAGTACCTCGTTCAAGGTACTACAACTCCCGATTTGAGTGTCACCGTCGTGTAGACCGAGATTTCCCCTACTTCTGCCGCTTCTTTGATACGATCACTGCGGACCAGGTAACAAAATATCAACCTTTAATTGTTACATTCTATAAATAGACTGCACTATTTCCTACACTGCACGATCATTCTCATACTGTTGCTTCTACACCGCACTGCTATTCTCATACTGCACTGATTTCTCACACTGCACTGATTTCTGACATTGCACTGATCTAACACTGCACTGATTTCTCACATTGCACTAATTTCATAGGTTAACTGGCATCCTTAGGCGGGCATTCCCCAGGTGTCGAGAATGACCTACGTCGCTGCATGGCATGCCTCCACCATACGGATTCTATTCGAGGGCCTCTTTGGCCGGGCATACTACCTGGGGGAGAGGTTCATCCGCCAGACACAGGACGTCACTGAGCCGACATCCCACATCCCCCTCCTCTGATTATAAGGATAGTTGATGAGCTGTAGGAAGGTCCTCAGATCGACCTCCTGATGTTGGGTGAGGACGGTGATCATCATCATGAGCCTAGCGACTTCACTACCTTCTTACACACGCGGGTGATGGTGCCTCTTACCTCCAGCGTGGCTCAAGTTGTGCCGGAGGTTGCTGCTACTGCTGTTGCTGCGACTGGTGATGCGCCTGCTGGAGGTGCCCTTGCCGTTGCTCCCATTCCTATGTTTCCTGTGATCCCTACTGAGATCATGTACATGCGTCTAGATGGAGTGATCGAGTAGATCCCACTTGAGCGCATCAAGGAGAGGGACCGCAGACTAGTTTTCACTCCTAGCATTGAGCAGGTATACATTCCTTTACGCTTCTACTTACTGCACTTTAGCTTGTTTTGTTTTCTACTATTCTGTCTTCCTTTCTTAGATTCTGTTCCTTTTGTAGGTACCCCGGGAGTATGCTGATAACCTCCTTCGTACGATCGACCGACTGCTCCTCATGGTACGGAAGAGGCAAACTGCCTTGGTTACCCATGGGATTGAGGTACATTCTATATGAAGTTTACTGTTGTTTCCATACTATACACTCCTGTTAGTTCATACTGATACTTGTACCCTTTTCAGCTTGAGCGCCAGCAGTGCCTACAGGACCTTCTGTAGCCAATAGACAGAGACTGGGCCCAGTGAGGGACCGAGGGGGAGCCGATTGAGGGAGAGGTCGAGCAAGGCAGCGCTCACCTTCCGAGGAGTCTTTTGACGGGTCTACGACCCCCGAGGATGAGGGAAAGGAGGTTAACTTGCAGTCCAACAGCCTTAGCGATGACAGTGATACACCTCCTCCGCAACCGAGGAGGAAGAGAGCGAGGATGGGCTATTGACGAGGACGAAGATTTTGTTTTAGTTTTTGTTTTTGTCGTTTTTGCTTTGTGGTTAAAGACTAGCTTCAGATAGATCCTTTTGTTTTGTTTGAAAGATTTCTTTTGTTTTATTGCTCTGTAAAACAATGATCAGGGTTGGACCGGTTAGTTATAAGAGATAAGTTTTTGTTGAATGATTTCCTTGCACAATGTGATGAATGGTATTTGCATGTAATGAATGGCATAACCCTTGCATGATGACTTCGTATAAGACTTGCTCTTGCATTCATTTGAATCAGAAAACTACCCATAACTGGGCAAAATTGTGAAACACAACTCAATAACAGGAAAACAAAATAAAAACAACTCGAAAATATCAAAAAACACTTGGTACAAACAAAACAAGACTCAAAATACAACTGTGGTATGTCAAGGCAAAGGTTAGCCTTTCTTGCAACTGCATTGATTCTGAAACATCATTTAGACCCGGCCGAGCCTAAATATACACGACCGGGCTTCACTGAGGCACGGCCGGGCCTCAATGTGACGTCAGTCAGTGCTACCCAACTATCATGCACTGCTCCTGATCCTCTATAAATGATGCTCCCATGTTGTTTTTTTGGAAGAATAACAAGTCTTTGATGTTTTGCTCTCAAAATGGAGACATTAGGTAACAATAGGCTCTGAGACTGGATAGCCACTTTGGACAGCTCGGAAAAGGTGAATTTTTGCAGTTTTGGCCTAAATGCCCTTTTCCCTTTGAGTTACACTTCTCTTTGCTTTCCATTCCTACATGCCGCTGTTTGATGTTGGAACCCGATCACACATGTGTTTCAATTCGGATCCCAAGAAGTATGTCCGACACTCAAGGAATTTCAAGCCTTAATGGATTCCCGGCGCGATAGAGAAACCATACCGCAGCCTTATTTTGGCCATGCCTAAACTTTGGGACGGATGTACGGGTTATCATTACACAAGGCTCGGTCGTTGGCACATGATGGGGAGCTAGACATCCCCGATTTAGTTCATCAATTTTCCGTCATTAGAGACAGGTGTGATCTTCTTTGGCAAGGCCGCTGGCAATATGATCTCTGTTTATGCCTTCTTGCACAGTTCCTCCTTGCCCCTAGCTTCGATGGAGCTAGCATCTGGTTGGTCGAAGTAGTTCAATGTCTGAAAGAGGGTAAGAGTTGCATGGTTTTGGCACTAGCCAAAACCTTGATGGGTTTAGATGTTTTACGCCAATGAGAGACCACCCGACTGGAAGGGAGCCCGCTACTTCTCCTGGTATTATTTTTCACCCTTCTAATTTATGATTCTTACATCACTTAACACTCATTCTCTATTTTTCTCTTAAAACCCCTTTCCTTACTTTTCTCTCATCGTACACCTCTCTATTCTTTAATCTCTCTTATTTTTCATCCCTCCCCAGGTATGGCTTATGGATAAACTGTAAGTAGTTGCCTCTTGCCTCGAGTATTCGACTCAAGCTTACTTCTTTCGTCAACGGCTAGTAGATTTCCCCTCAGAGGGTTTATGGTGTGATTAGATGTGCAACCAGTCCGCAGCTGACATAACTTGGCGTTGCCCTTGGCTTAATTTGGCAGAGATGAGCTATAGCATGTCCTGACAGTCAGGTATAGAGTTGATTGGCCTCACACATTGCGTATTATATTTTCCTCTCCATTTCTGACGCTAGTTCGGGCATGATTAGACATGTCCAGATGAGGGGGTAGAATACACTACTTCATTTCCAGTTCACGCCTTACACCTGCCCCAGTATCTTGCGGCCTGGAGGACGAGAGAGATTCTGGCCCCTGCCATTAGTTTCAGTTACACCTTGTCTGAGGAGTGTTTGGCTTGGCTTGAAGAAGAGGCAGAGGTTGGGCCATCTTTGGTATAGAGCCACCTATCTTAGTTGTGCCCCTCGTTTTACTGCTTTGATCTTTTCTTTTCAAGTTTAAGATGTAAAAAGCAACTTTAATCTGAATCAAAGAGTTTGGAGAATGTACTTGTGTTAAAATCAATAAAATTAAAGTTGTGAGTACTGAAAATTTTCCTTTTGGTCCCAAAAATGGTCCAAGTTATACAAGGGTAAAATTTTGAACAAAATTAACTTTTATTAAAACTTTTCAAAACAAATTTTCAGAAATGATCACCACCTAACACGCACAGAGTTGATCCTCAAGATGTACAATCCCGAATCAAAAGAAATCATAACTGCCCCTGATTGCATATTACTGTCGTTCTGTACTATGCTCAGCTTTTCTTCCTGAGATAAAGAGCGCAACCGAACTAATAGATGATGAACAAGAATAACTTGATTAAGAAAACGGATAGGACAGTTGAACTAGAGATAGTTACGATTGAACTTCAGGATGAAGTTGCCTACGTATCCCGAAAATGGGAATCAGGCCTTACGTAATTTGGTTCAGGTTTACTCGAGTATTAACTCTCTCCTTTTACACTCTAACTTTTGCTAAAGTCGCCCTTTAGGATTTTCAACCTTGCGAGCTCAGTTTTTCTTTATTTCTAATTTTTCATGCTCTAACTTTTGCCTAGGTCACCCTTTCGGGTTTTCAGCCTAGCAAGCCACTCAGGGGTAGTATTTCTTCAACTTGTCCATGTTGATCGGCTGTGAAAATTCCAGGCCATCTAAGTTCATAAGAATAACTGCCCCTCCTAACCAGATTGACTTGATGATGTAAGGACCAATCCAATTGGGTCTGAACTTGCCCCTAGGGTCGTGGATGGAAGCTCGGTTGTCTTTCAATACCATTTCCCCTTCTTGAAGATTTTTGGACTTCACTTTCTTGTTAAAAGCCCTGGCAATTCGGCGTTGGTAGCCCTGGACGTGATACAATGCTCTTAGTTTTCTCTTATCAAACAACATCAACTCCTCAAACCTACTTTGCTGTCAATCTGCCTCTGCTATTTGACACTCGGCCATAATTCGTAGCAAGGACACTTCAATTTCGATCGGAAAAACAGCCTCCATTCCGTAGACAAGAGAATAAGGGGTTGCCCCTATAGATGTTCAGATTGAGGTTCTGTAGCCCCAGAGCGCAAATGGCAATTTATCTGGCCAGTCCCTGTAGGTTTCCACCATCTTCTGCATAATTCTCTTGATATTTTTGATGACTTATGGAAAGCCACATTATATTTCTCAAGCAAGTCTATCACCTCTTTCTTGAAGTGCGACCCATTATCGGAGATAATTTCATTGGGCACCCCATACCGGCATATGATGTTGTTTTTGATAAACTTAGCCACATGCGACGCTTTTAGCACAGAGTAAGACTGGGCCTCCACCCATTTTGTGAAGTAATCGATTGCTACTAGAATAAATTCATTCCCGTTTGACCCTTTTGGTGTAACTGCTCCGATAACATCTATTCCCCAAACAGAGAATGGCCATGGTGAAGTCATGTTGTAGAGTTTTGGCGGCAAAATGTTCATGCGATTGGCATGAATCTGGCATTTATGACAACGCCAAACAAAACCAATACAATCATGTTCCATGGTTGACCAGTAGTAGCCTTGTCTAAGGATTATCCGGGTGAGCATCACACCGTTCATGTGGGCTCCACACTCTCCTCCGTGAATGGCCTCTATAAGGCGCTTTGATTCCTCTTCCTCAACACATAGTTTATGCATTCCAAGATGGCCTCTTTTGTACAATTTGCCTCCGCAGATGATAAATTAAACGGCCAAATGCCGTATTCCCCTTTTGTCCTTGGCATTTGCTCCTGGCGGATACGCCTCCTTTTCCAGGAAATTCCATATATCATAATACTAGGGGTTCTTGTCTGAAGCCTCATCTATTGCGGCAATGGTTTCATAGGCTGGCGTATACTTTTGTTCAATAATAATCGGACACATCCTGACTCCCAATGGAATGTCTACCATAGAAGATAGAGTTGCTAGTGCATCAGCGAATCGGTTGTTCTCCCTTAGCAAATGGGTAAACGTTAACTTTTCAAACCTCGGAATTAACATATCCAAGACTTGATGGTAAACCTTCATTTTTTCTTCTTTAACCTGCCAATCTCCGTTGGCTTGAGACACAACCAAATTTGAATCCTCGATGACATCCAACCTTTTTGCCCATGGTTCCAAGGCGGCTTCTAAACCAGCAATACACGCCTCATATTCTGCTTCATTGTTGAATACTTTGAACTGGAGTTTGAAGGCTAAGGGTATATGGTAATCATTGGGTGCTATCAACAACGCACCAATCCCATAACCGTACTGATTGGTTGCTCGGTCAAAGTACATCGTCCATGTTTTCTTCTCTATTTGCAGAATATTTTCATCTAGGAAAAGGCACTCCACCACTTCATCCCCCTCTACTAGGTGATATTCCAGGAATTCCACTACAGCTCTCCCTTTAACAGACTTGCATGTAACATATGTAAGATCAAATTTGGAGAGAATAAGTAACCAACGGGCTAGCCTACCTGTAAGCGCTAGTTTCTCAAAGAGATATTTGACAGGATCTAATCTCGAAACCAGGATTACGGAATGAGCTAACAAGTAGTGCCTTAACTTCCGGGTAGCCCATACCAAGGCTAGACAAGATTTCTCAAGGGGAGTGTAATGGGTCTCGTAATCCAGCATTTTCTTGCTCAAGTAGTAGACGGCTTTCTCCACCTTGGCCTCCAACTCCTGAGCTAACATACACCCCATAGTTGAGTTTGTCACTGACAAGTACAAAATCAGCGGTTTTCCTAGTTCTGGTGGTGATAACACAGGCGGATTCTGCAGGTATTGCTTGACCTATTCAAAAGCGAACTGACAACGATCGTCTCATTGGAACTTCTTTCCTTTCTTCAGAAGACCAAATAGTGGTTCACAAGTTAAGGTTAATTTTGAAATAAACCGCCTTATGAATTGCACTTTACCCAGAAAGTCGCACATCTCTTTTTCAGTCCTTGGTGATGGCATTTCTAAGATTGCCTTGATTTTTGAAGGATCTACCTCAATTCCTCTCTGTGTGATTAAGAATCCTAGCATTTTTCCTGTTGTTACACCGAAGGTGCATTTTTGTGGGTTCAACCTCAATCTATACTATCTAATCTGCTGAAAGAATTTTTCCAAGGCGGTGTAATGGCCCTCTCGATCTTTGGACTTGACAATCATATCGTCCATGTACACCTCAACCTCTTTCTGGATTATGTCATGCAGAATGGTAGTTGCAGCCCTCTGATAAGTGGCCCCAGTATTCTTTAACCCAAACGGCATGACTCGGTAGCAATAAGTGCCCCACAGAGTAGTGAAAGCGGTCTTCTCCCTATCCTTGGGTGCCATCAGAATTTGGTTATACCCATTAAATCCATCCATGAACGAGAGCAATGCATGGCCTGCGGTGAAGTCTACCAACTCAGCAATATGCGGTAGTGGAAAATCATCCTTCAGACTAGCCTTATTCAGATCCCTGAAGTTGACACAGACTTTGATTCTGCCATCCTTCTTTGGGACTGGAACAATATTAGCCAACCACGTCAGATACTCAGATACAAGCAAGAACCCTGCCTCAATCTGTTTGGTAACTTCTTTATTGATCTTCAAAGCCCAATCTGGGCGAACTCTACGCAGCATTTGCTTAACTAGCCGAGTCTCAGGGTCAAGAGGGATCCGGTGTTGTACAATCGAGGGATCAATTCCAGGCATGTCTTCGTAGGACCACGCGAAAACGTCCTTGAAATTTTTTAATAAAGTGATTAAATGCTCGCGTTCCTCCAAAGACAGCGTGAACCCAATCTGGACCAAGTGAGGATCTTCCTTAGTACCCACATTAATTGATACGTTTCATCTGTACAGGGCTTAACACGACTCTCCTCTTCATGATCAACCAAATTTTTCAAAACCCGAGAAATTTCTTCCTCTTCGTTTATGTCAAAATTTTGAAAATTAAGATTAGTACAACAAACCAAAGGTACCGAGAAGTAAGCAGCATTCACAACATTCCCATTTAAAAAGTCTAGATCTTCGGTTACAGTGGACTCAAAAAAAAAAGTTAAAATACGACCTGGACAGGACTTTGGTATCTGGGTTACCACTCCCAAAAGTACCAAACTCAGAGGAACTCGAATCTGACTCCGACCCCACAGACTCAGTGGAATCAGATCCGAACTCACTATCTGATTTAGAACTATTAATGACGCCTTGCTCAAACTTCCAGACCAAGCGTGGAGCCTCAGACGCGTCTATAATAAAATTGGAGAAATCCGCTACTGGGGTATCCCCAATCATTGAGATAGTAAAACTATCCCCCAAGTTGGTGGTCTCAACTCCAGCAGTAAAACTCATCAGTAAGTCAGCCAGTGCTTTTCCCAATAGCTCCTCATCTTCGATGTCCAGGTTTGCAGTCCTACCTTGATCTGTACCAGTGCTTAGGTTTGCCTACTCATCCTCCTTTTCCGGTAACTGGTGCCCGAAGAAGATTTCGAACCCAGGATACCTACTCTTTGTCTCCCAGTCATATCAAGGATCCGAGAATCCACAGAATAGGAAATCTTCCCCTTGGCAGACAAAGTGTCTGTTCAGGGTTCCCCATATAGGTTTGTGGACTAACTCATACGGCTTCCCAGTCCTCTTTGCCTTCAGCCTTACTCTCAGCTCCTGCTATTTCCTTTGTCAATTTGCAGCAGTAGGTTTGTATCCCAGCCCGAAAGCATGAGGATTATGACTCAGCTTCTTAGCAACAATACCTCTCCGTCTGCCACTTCGGCCTAGTCCCAACCCCGGCATATGCCCCTGTTTGTTCATCATGTATATGGATTGCGCACTCACATAATCTCCATCGCCCTCTGCCATGATGGTTTAGACCAACTGGGCTTCTACCAAAGAGAAACCGGAAAGGAACATGTCTTCTTCCCCATGTGTGATTTCCAATAATGGCGCAATGGTTCCCTAGGGAAGATGGATCGCAAAGTTACCATACACAGTGGCAATCCCGCCTTTGAAGGGGTACTTTACTAACTGATGGACTAATGTTGATATAGCCTTCATCTGAATTAGCCAGGGCCTTCCCAGTAGTAGGTTGAATGTGGCTGGAACATCCATGACATGGAATTTCACCTCATGTTCGAACGGGCCAATTAGGATATTGCTCTTGAACGTTCCCATGACATCTCGACTTGTATTGTCGTAACCCCGGATAACTTGGGTTGTGGGTGTAAAGTCAATCGGCCTTAAACCGATGGCATAGGCAGTTCTCACTGGGCACACATTGATCGCCGATCCGGTATCTACTAACACCACTGGAATCCACTTTTTTCGACTTTCCAAGGTTACATGCAAAGGATGGTTGTAGTTGGCGCCCTCGGGAGACAATTCTGTATCCGTAAAGGATATCATCAACGTAATGTCCCCAGAGGTGACCATGACACCAATTGATTAGCGGTGGTGTCAATGGGTAGTTTGGTTCTGTTCATTGCTTCGAGCAAGGCTTGCCTATGCTCCCGAGATGCTATTATCAGTCCCCAGATGGATATGTAGGCCTAGATTTTCTTGAGCTATTTTAAGACCATGTTTTCCTCAACATCCTTCTCTATTGATCTCTCAACCTCCTTGTTAGAGGTCTCTGGCTGGTCGACCACTCCGGGTCATGTGATTGATCTCATCGGTATACCAAGTGTCATCTGGGGTATCACCTTTCCAACCTTCGTCAGTGTACTCATGGCTTAGGTTGTTGTCTTCCCACCACTCTCCTGCAGTCATGGCCGGGCTGGCATCAAGCTCCATCTGGAGCATATTAACATCACGTACCTTGGATTTCAACATCCCGATACTTTCTAAGTCTCATCAACATCCTCTTTCGGTCATTGGGATCCCATTCAACTTTTCTGGTTATCCGGGCATCACCCACCATTGTTTCAGGTTCTTTTTTCCCTTTTCCTGTGCCTTGTTCTAGAGCTATCTTCGCTTGGATCTCCTCTATCCTTTCCTTTTGAAATCGTTCCAGTGCTTGTTCCTTCTCAGTAAAAGATGCAGCCTCAGTCTTATCCTTAACAGCAACTTCCTCTTCTCCCCTGGTCTCTCCTATCTATTCCGCTACATCGGACTCTTCCTCACTCAACCACCCATTGCTTGTTTCTGGCTGGCTCGGGTCCCACCATCCCATCTGTACACAGCTTGTATCTTCTTCCTCAAAGAAGTAAAGATCCTCTAGATCCTCTTCTAATTCTGCCAGATCCTCCTCTAAGTTTGCTAAGTCATTCAAGCCTTGCTCAGGCCACTCATTCTGATTCTGCGCCATTTGGTCTTCTCCTATAGCATTGATGTTGAGAAAGTCTGGCAGTCTGACTACTGGCTTCGGTTAATCGATGGCAACAATGTAGAAACTGGGATCGTACTTATCTATGAGCGAGACCCCCTTCTCTATGACATGGGTATCAGACGACTCTGTCTTCAGTGCATTCTTCTCTTTCTCCATTTCTATTGCCATGGGCCTGGGTTGGGTTTATGGTATCAAATCCATCATGCACATGTCTGTGCCTTCCGGAATGACCACCTCCAATTTTGGTAGGTGAGATGAGGTAATGTATGTGCTAGGGTTAAAGGTGGGCGGTAGTGTATGGATGTGGTTAATATTTCTAGGCGGAGGGACTTGGTTATGTACAAAAAGTGGGTTGGTTGTTACGTTGGGCTTGGAAGATGGGGCGATAACTTTATTGTTAATGAGATCCTGGATCTCATGACGTAGACGGTAGCACATGTTGGTGGAAGATACAATACTGGGTAGGGTCGTGTTTGGGTGGCAATGGGTCTAGAGGTGGACGAGGATCAAGAGGCTTGATATGCCCTTTTTGCATTAACAGCTTGAGGGCATGGGTTGGGCTCATATAGAGGGGGGTAAAGACTCTACGATTTCGAGGTGGACTGGTATTTTGTGAAGGTTATGAGGTTGTGGCACTAGCAAAAGGATCAGCCATATTAGCCATCGTGACAACATTGCTGACATCTGCAGGCCGCGGAATAGTGCTACTGCTAGCATTGGTATTCCGAGAAAACGGCCTTCTTATGGGTTCACTTGTCTGTGGATGATACCCTTTTTTAATGCACTCTCGATCTGGACCCCCAGCTCATGTAAGGAAGCAAATGTGAACAACGATGCCACTATCATTCTCTGCGGCATGTCTAGCTCAAGGTTCTGGACCACTAGTCGGACTTGTTCTCTTTTAGCAGGCCTATTTGTCATTCGGGCTGCCTTGGCTCTCCACCGGGCGACAAAATCAATGAATGATTCTTTGGGGTTCTGGGTAGTAGCCTCTAGCTCACTAATGGTTACTTGTATCTGGGTGTTATATGCGTACTGATTGACAAACGCCTCAGATAGCTCCTCCCAATTCCATTTTGCAGAGTCCTCCAACTTAGCATACCAGATGGCCGCCACATCAAACAGGGTTCTCCCAAACAACAAAAGCTTCTGTGCCTGAGACAAACTCATGGGCCTCAATACATCCGAAAACAACCAGACATGCACGATTGGATCCCCACTCCCATCGAATCTGTCGATGTGGGGCATCTTAAATTTCTCTGGTAATCTGACCAAAGCCTTAGTGTACCCATCTTTGATATCTGGAATAGAGTTGAAGCCCTGGGATTTTTTCAATGCTTTCTCCAATCTAGCAATCTTGACCAAGGCCGGATCAATTTCGTTGCTATCGAAAGAAAAAATCCCTGGAGGAGGTTGAACTGGAGGACGATAAGCTGGAGCTAGGGGAAACATGTCCTAAGGATCTGGGATTGGTAGATTTTCTACTGGTGGGGGTAGATCTGGGTTTGGCTGAGCAGTAGGGATCGGGTGTACAGTTGACGCTGATGCCCTAGATGTACGTCATAGATCGGTAGTGACTTCATCTTGTGCAGCCATCCTCTGGTTTACAGTGTCCATAGTCCTTTGGACAGCAATCATCATGGCAACAAATTCCTCTATGTTCGGTGTTGTGTTCTGTGCCATTGCTAATCTGGGTGAACTAGATGCTGGTGAATTGATTGATTGAGAATGGGTAGGTGTTTGTAGAGTGTTTTGTACTGATGCTACTGACCGTCTATTTCTTCTCCGTCGAGTGACTGGAGGAAGCGAGACTAGCATGGGCTAACCACCAACAAGGTCTCAAACTTTACACAACCTGCCAAAACGAGTCCACACAACTTGGGAAATTTTGGGTCTTTCTGAAGCTATAATGGTAAACTACCTAGCAAAAAGAAAGAAAGAAAAACAAAATCAAAATCAGACAACACTTCAGCCCCATTTCACAACAGTCGAAACACATAGCTGAACTGTAATCCCTACTGAACTCTGTTTTCAAACTTTATACTGAGATGAACCATCCTATGCAATTTCACTGTAAAAGCACATATCAAGTAAAAAGAACCAAAACACCCCTATGATGGGATAGGGTTACCCTGCCCTAGATTTTTGGCATGATCTAGGCTGCACTAATGCAAATAACGAGTTTCACAACATCCTGCAAATGGGTGGCATCCTGTCCTAAGTTGGAATAGTCACTATAGCTTCACTATATGCAACTAGGTCAAATGGTTAAAATGGTACCTCAGCAAGAATACCTAGTATGCGCCTCTCAGCTAACACCGAGAAGTGAAAGGTGGATCAAGTGGTACAACGGTAATCCAGATCCAAAGGTTGTGTTTCCAACATGGCAAAGCCCATGACCGGTCAGCTTTTTGGCAAGCCTTTTAGGCGAGCCTCCAGCAAACCGTCCAGGAATAGCAGTCAGCAAACACAGTGACTTAAGTGCACCGATGCAAATGCAAATGCAAAGAACATATAAGTATAGATAAAAAATCACATCATGAGTTTTAAGTCAAGTTCTCTAAATCCCCAGCAGAGTCACCAGAAATTGTATCCCGACTTTTGATACTCCTTTCGGAAGACAAATAGCCCTACAGTTTGGACTCCACTTGTGGTTCTGAATCTCATTTCACAAGTGTAATGTAAAATAATGAAAACACAAAAAGAGTCCAAATCTGGCAATTCTTTTTGGAAAATTAATGTTTGAATCAAATGCCAAAAATGGACTACTTTGCCAGATTACAGAGTCGCTACCTAAATACTTTTGAGAAATTTAGGAAACCCGAGACTCGTGCCAAAGGCCATTAGTTCGTTATCACCAAAGTGTCTCAGCCCGGGAACTTAGGTACGAAAGGGGAAGCTCATGAATTGAGCACCCCACTCACCCGATCAAAGATCGGCCTCTACTAATCATGATGTGTTTCTTATTTACATTATATGCACTTGTTTTGATTTATTAGCTATTTTTACTATGTGATCCGTATACAAGGTATAGACTAGTTTGCAAGAATTGGAACACTTGATCTCATGTTTTGTTTCAAAATTGTTTTATGAATTTACCACTTAAAAAAAATGGGCTAAAATGGATATTAATCAAGCCATCCCAATTCAAGCAACTAGCCTTCATCCACAGGCATTCAAACAATTATATCGTTTAAGCAATTAGCCTCATAGTATTCATGCTTTGGATATGGCAACATAAGCATTCAATGCAAGATGCTAAAGCAATAAAAAGCTCACCTAGTACTCCAAGCCAAAACAAGGATAAGAGTTAGAAAAATATGCATGTTCCTAACTTATGCAATATGACTAATGCAACGCACACATTATGTATTTTTATAGGTTCGGCTATGAGCATGGCATATGATTGCATTCAAGACATGCGAGGGAGCATGTATTCAAGTAATGAGTTTGAATAATTTGATATTAGGTTAGCATGATGAGCCGCAAGACAATGGATGCAAAGCATAAGAATGCTAATGAAATGTGACGCCCTAGACTAACCATCGTAAGCGAGCAAGTAAAAGGGAGAAAGACAAGGAGTTGGAAGACATACAACACATTACAACATTGCCCTTGTGTAAAAGGGCGCAAATCAAAGTCCAAAAGTCCGAATTAAACTAATTATTACAAAACTGAATGAATAAATAAGCGAGGCAAATTAACTATCTAACTATGTTATTATAACAAGGATAACCAAGATAAATAAACTCACTATTTAAGCTAAGTAACTACAACAATTACAAAGGGACAATAATAATTATTATAACACTGAATATTTAATGAGACTAATTACAATAAACAATATTAAATTAATTACAACAATGATCATAATGTAAGCGAGGATGCGCAAGGGTTGCATGCATGTACATGCACGATGTTCAAGAACAGTTCTGTCTGCCCCAGGCTTGCTCTGTTTCACCTCAATCACTGCTCTCTATTTTCTGTAAAAACACACTACTAACCAAACATTGAGGACCGGCCGGCCCTCAATGAAGCCCGATCGGGCCTAAAGAAAGCGGGGTCATGCCTCAATTTTGTGCAAAACTCTGTTTTGTGTTCTGAAGTGAAAATAATGTAGACAGAGTTGTTCAAGCTCTGTTTGTCCCTTCCTTCCTTCTCTGTTATGGGAAAGCCTCAAGAGAAGGTTAGAATTGTTTCCAAAACCATCAATGAGCAAATTGATTGCTTGATGATTCTGAATACAATTTTGGACAAAAATCAATGAATGCAATGAATACGACCACTCCTCTCTCTTTATCATGGAATGAACTCAAAAAAGGGAAGTAGAGACGCTTCAAGAATCATCAAAATACCATGAATTAGCGTATGACCACTCTTGACTTGATAAACTTGGCATAGCATCCGGCCAAATCCAAGCAATATGACTCATTTTCTTTATGTGTATTGGTTGCTTTTAAACCAATTCTCTTAGTCATTTCCATTCTTTAGTCCATTTGTCCGAAATGATGATTAAGTCCTCTAAAAGGAGTGAAGCGTCAAATGGGAAGTAATTCTCAACATGAAAGAGAGATTATGCCGTTGACAATGAATCTTCGTAGAGATTAAACCATTACGCGTGAATCTCTAGTTTGTGTGTTGAATAACCATCAACTGATTGAAACAACTCTCAAATGAAAGAAATGAGTGGCAAGTTGATTCTTAAAATGAGGTTATTAACATGGAAGTTAGACAAAGAAAGGCTAAGAACAACATAGTACAAGCTATGTACAAAGACCAATGCTACAACAAATGAACTAATCAAAGCTTGAATCAATTAAATAGATTAGGATAACCCTAAAACAGTCTCTAATAAGCCAAAATAGTAGCTGAAAATGCAAGAAAAGAACTCAAAAAGCTAAACAAAAAGCAAAGACACTAAAGCTATGTAAGCAAAAACAAAGAGGAGTGGCCAACCCCTCCAATTTCCAGACTTCAAACCATGTTTTTTTGGCCTTAGTTCAACTCTGAAAATCAGTTCAAAAATCAAAGGAAAAGAGTGTAAAGGAACCAAGGGTTGAGTTATAAAAATAGGTACACCTTTGATAGCTTATCCAACCCCTCCAATTTCAAGACTTCAAACCATGTTTTTTTGGCCTTAGTTCAACTCTGAAAATCAGTTCAAAAATCAAAGGAAAAGAGTGTAAAGGAACCAAGGGTTGAGTTATAAAAATAGGTACCAGTAAGGGTGTTAAGCTTACCACCTTTGATAGCTTATCCAAACCCAAGTTCCAACACTGAAAATGGATGTAAAACAACCCAAGAATACAAGAAATAGATAGAAATGAAGTAAGCAAAAGCAAGAACAAAAGTTGCAAGCTTATACCTCTCAAAATGGAGTAAGCTTTGTTTGATAATCAAACTCACTCCTGACACACTCTCAAACTTGAATTATACTTCTCAAGGGTCAACCAAGGCTTATGATTGTTTGGTCGTAAATCAACACCTACAGTTATGATTGAAAATTGTTTACTTTTTTAGTAATTAACTTGTATATTGTATACACCCTTTTAAGAGTATGTATTTTCTAATATGATCTGGTGACTTACTTCTTCATCGCAGATCTTTGCCTGCAAGCTACACTTAATATAAATGAAATCTAACAATAATTTACTCCTCCTTTTTTTTTTTTTTTTTTTTTTTTTTTTTTTTTTTTTTGTAAACTTGGATTTTGGACTAGTTTGCGGGTATTTCGATTAATTTTAAGACCTTAAAATTAAGAGCCAAACAAACCTCCAATGACCCTTAAAATGACTTGAACTAGAAATTTTGAATTTTATTTTTAAGGGTTTACCTATCTACCAATCCTTTGGATTTCCACCGCCTCAAAAAATTAAAGACTAAACTACCATTAGTTATATAATATAGGTAATTAACGTCTAAGTGACATTTAAATTATTAACAGATTGGAAAATTGAAACTGTAGTCAAATTATTAGAAAAAATTATACATATTAAAAGTTTTGATTGAAAGATTAGGACACATAAAAAAAATCATTATTGACCTCACTACTACATATATATGAGTTTTTTTTTTTTTTATCCCAAAAAAAAAATTATTGTAATGCCCCCCTTTTAATTACTCGGAATCCATTACCAAAACCATTAAATTAATTTAATTTCAGAGAGAACATGTAGAAACTCTTTACATCAATGAGAAATAATAAATAAAGATTCCCTCATCCGAATACAAAATGAATGCAACATGAGTATAACTAAATAAATTGCCCGTAGGTTTACATGTTTAAAAAGTAAAAGAAAGGGGTTTAACCCTTTTACAATAACGACATTCAACCCACAAATAAAAAAGCACCGTGGCCAACAACTAAAGGTGATCCTCGATCTTGAGCACTTCTTAACATCACTTGAAAAGAATTAGCAACGTGGGATGAACATAAAGTTCAGTAGGGATCCAAACATGATTCTAAACAATAACAACATATAAATAGCTATAATCATGAATGCTTCATATCATATCATATACCTATTGTGACAATTTATAACCAAAGTATACGTACATAGATACTTTTCTCAGAATCATCTGATTTATTCAACAACACAATCAGTTCACATTTACTTTTCATTTTTTCCATCTTTAACAAAGTATTACATAATAAATGCCTTGCCTTTGAATTAAATCACAAAGATCCAATTTTCTTTTCCTTGTTTCTTACAACCTCAGTGCATAAACACATCCATCACATTTCCATGCCTTAAACCCAAGGTTAAACAACTCACCCAACCACTACCTACTCAACTTTTAAGACGACTCGGTCTCCCAGAACCACAATCATCATAACACATGGCATAACACCATCACACGACAACAATAATAATAAACAACTCTGCTTTACCTTCCTTAAGCACGGTAAGCCAATGGTACATCTTTTCTCAACAAAATGCCAATTTTTCAGACACCGGCTAGAAGGTAATGGTACCTCTGCCAAGTTCTCCAAGCGCTAGCTAGAAGGTACTAGTACCTCTTATTCTTAGCGCGACCAAGTTCTCCAGGCGCTAGCTGGAAGGTATTGGTACCTCATATTTTCAGCGCATGCACATTTTCCAACCATCACTTTGTACAAGTATAAATAACTCGAGTGTACTACATACACATAATTATTTCAACAACACAATGTCATCCTCCACCAATGACCAAGGACAAAACCTCTAAACAATATGTATTAAATACACGTAATACAATTATCCAATTCTTATGAGGCATTAAGTCCAACAACAACAATAATATTCAAAGGTTTTCAACTTTTACCTAAAGTTCTTTCTCAATTTGCAAAAGAGTTATAATTACCTCTTCTTTCCAAAATCAATTTCCACCATTCCCAATTCACAATACACTAACTATATTTTCAAAAAAAAAAAAAAACTCATTTCCTTCATTTAACCAAAAACCCAATCCATGGATAACGAAGTCATAATCCACTCAATTTCAACTCAACAAAGTGTGACCCAATGATTCTAATCTCATGGTTAACCCCCTTTTTAGCAATTAATAAACTACCAATTCGTTATACTCAGCTATAATCAACTCAACACAAAGTTAATGCTAAAATCATGAGTCCCAATTTAAACTTAAATTAATTATCAAATCACTAATCAAATTCCTTAATTCATAACATGATTATTTCACAATTTCAACCATTTTTACCTATTAGTCATTATTACAAAAATTATGGCTTTACCCCTTTCTCAATATGAACATGTTAAACCACTCCCTAATTAACCCAAACAATAATCAATTTCACAAATCTCAATCTCAAATATCAAATCTTAGATCCTCTTTCATGATTTTTGAAAAATCCAAAACGAACATGGCTTTTATACAATAAAGCCTACAATATGTCTATATATAGACGAGGTATTGGCAAAGATCAAAGAAATTCCTACCTCAAAGAGAGAAGAGGAGAAAAGCCAAAAATCAACTTTGCTAGAATTCAATCTTCACCAGTTAAAACGAAGTCCTCGGTATGCTCGTCATTTTGGTATCAAGAACTAGTACCAAAATCCTAATGGATTCATAGGATCAAAAGGAAATATATAGTTTTGAGGGTTTGCGTAGAGAGGGATGAGAGAAAAACGAGAGAAAAGATTGTATAGGGAAAGAGAAATATTCAGAAAATGAGAGAAAGAGGGCCCAATGATCAATAAATGGTTGAAAAGCACGAAAATCAAGGCAATTTCATGCGTCTGGCCGCACGTGCGAAGCCCTTCACTGCACATGCGGAGCCCTTCTTGCACGTGCGAAAATTTCCCACTACACGTGCAATTAATGCAGAACCAAAACTTCAACTCAGCTCAACCCCGCACGTGCGGCCCTTCTTCCCATACGTGCGGCCCCCAATCTACACGTGCAGCCTAAGCCTCCGCACGTGCAGTTCCACCCAACTCGGCCCAAACTTCTCGAGGTGATCTCAGTCCCCTCAGTTTCGTCCTTACGCCCAAAACTCAAAATATTTAAATCGGTCTAACAAGTCCAAACTCTCAAACATCAACGCAGCACACACAAACAAGGTACTGAACAGGAAAAAGGTAAGTCCGAAAGGCACGTTCAAGTCGGATCCAAGACCCGGGACATCGCAATTATATTATATAATATAAACAAAAACATTTAAGACACTTTGTGATTCAAAGTCTCAATGGTTTTTTCTCAATTTTTTGAATTTTAAAAATATAAAATTACATATGTCAATAAACTATTGGTTATTTGCTCAATATGGCAATGTATTTAAACATTTAAACTTAACTCTTTTGAAACATTTTGTATAGAAGCAAATCAAACTTTTTTGGTTTTTTTTTTTTTTTTTTTTTTTTTCAAAATATTAAAATCATGTCATTTATTCATCAATAAGGTAATGTATTCTCTAAAATCAGGATACTTTGTAAAAAATAATTTATCAAAAATTTATAATATGAAAATACACCTGTTATAAAATGATAGAATTTAATAACATTATATTATAATATTATGAGCTCTTTAATTATATTATTTGTTCTTTCTTATTTTCATTTAATTTAAATATTTTGTTAATCAATATGATACATTGTTTTAGTTTTCTTTAATTATAATCATTAATATCTAATGAGCAATAATCTGACTATAATTTCTATAATAGAAAGCATACATGTTTTGAAATTATCACTTTATTTTTAATTGACAAATGAAACTATAATTATTATTTGAGAGTGATAATTTTTCCAAATCTATTATTATCTATATATTAACGCAAAATAACTTTTTGTCCAAAATATTTTAAGAGCTTCAAAATATTAATTTCAGTTTATAAAAATTAATAAATATATATTGCGTAAAATTGTTAACCCATCAAAACATATCTAATTTAAAATTTTTGAAAAAAATTAGATGAAAATTTATGTGTAAGTCAAATCCAATTTAAGCAAAATAATTGATAGATTCTGGAGTTCAAATTTAAAGTTTCAGAAGAATATGAGAAAAAATAGTCTTTTTTTTTTTTGTATAAATATTCTATGACAAAAATGAAATCTTCATAAGAAATATATTTTAGAAACAATCTATACATGGTAATATACATTTTCTTGCTTAAATTTTAGTTATTTAAATTTTTAATCTTTAAAAAGAATGTTCAAACTAAAATTTTAATAATTTATGCTGATCACATTTGATATCGTACTTTAGATGAGACTATTCAAATATATCATGTACAGCGTATCAAATGATGTAATTAGTGTCATGCAAAATGTTACATCATATAACAAATATATAAAAATTTAGACTAGCCAAATCAATATTTTATATACAAATATAAGTGGGTTTTTAGGGGTTTAGTAAAATGGTGGTGACAAGGCAAAGGCAATTGACAAAGAGAAGTTAAGATGTCTAGCACGAGAAAAGTTAGATGATTGAGATCATGAAAGTCGCAAAGTGGGTGAGAGATGAGAAAAAGAAAAGTGCTCAATGTGGGACGCCAAAACTAGCAAGTGTGAGAAAATTTAGAAGTTATACTTGGTAGGTAAAGCTCGATTTCAGGAAGGACAAAAGGATAGAGGTCATTGATAGTTCATTGTATCATTTTCATTTTGTTATTCAATTTTTTTTATTTTGAGTTTCACAACGAAAAAAAAAAGAAAAAAAAGAAGTAATTATTATATATACACATAGTTTACTATATCATCATATGAATCTAATAAATGACAAATTAAAATTATGAAACCCTTAGAAAATAATAATATATTTATAATTTACCATAGTTTTTATTTAATTTTACTAATTATATTATGATTCTTGTATTTATTATTTAGAACTTCAAACGTAGCATTAATGATAGAAAAAAAAAAACATAAATGAAATTGTGATAAAATAGTTAAAATTTAATTAATTCTATCTATTTATGCATTTTAATTGTTTTACTATTTAATTTTAAAATTAATTATTATTTATTTATTTAAAATCGTGCATAGCACGGTCTTACGCTAATATACTAATTAATGCACATATTTTCTGCTATGATGTTGTTGGGTGTCTTGGCCCCATTACATTGACTTCGAAGGAAATCTTCAGAAGGCTAGTTCATATATATTTTAAGAGTAGTGGATATTTTCTTCTATGATGTTGTTGGGTGTCTTGGCCCCATTACGTTGACTTAGAAGGAAATCTTAAGAAGGCTACGTTCGCGTATATTTTAAGAGTAGTGGATAAGAGTTTAAAAATTAGAATTTTAATTTGAGTTATAGTGATGTGGTATAAAAAATAAAAATAAAAATAAAAATAAAGAAACATAAACAAATATACATAAACATCACATTACATGATGAGTCCTATCATTAGTACTCCTCCTAAAACTTTAAAATTAGAATTCTTAATCATTTTTTTTTTTTTTTTTGATATTTTAAACAAACCCAACTGACCAATTCTCAGTGTACAATAAAAAACTCCAAAAATTCCTTGAGAAAAAGACTTTCTTTTAGCAATAGAAACCATTATCAAAAAAGACTTTCTTGTGGTCTTTTTTTATCTTAAGCCCAGGATATGACAGCTCAATTTTTTTTTTTATTATTATTATTATTTTTATTTTTTTTTTTAAACTTAGCGAAGAAGGGAACCTCCATTGAATTGAAGGGAGTAAACACTTTTTTTTAGTCGGTGTCTATTTTAGGGTCCAAATATGACAGCTCCACTTGTTTTATTTTATTTATTTTTTATTCTTTGCATAATCTCGGATGAGTTGAAGGGAGCAGTACTACATTGCGTGGCATTGGCCCATGATGTTGACTTAGAAAGAAATCTTAAGAAGATTAACTCACACATATTTTAACAAATCGAGATTATAATTTATCATAATTTTTATTTAATTTTTACTAGTTACATTATGATTCATGTGTTTATTATTTACAACTTTAAACATAGCATTAATGATAGACAAAAAGAAACATAAGTGAAATTATAATAAAATAGTTAAAATTTAGGAAAATGCTATGATCCCAAATAATCTATCAAATTTTCTACCAAATCCCTCACATACGTGTGGGACCCACACAAATCTGTGTAGGTCCCACACCCATGTAAAAGGTTTGATAAAAAATTTAATAGATTATTTAGTATTTCTAACCTAACTTTAAAATTTAATTAATTCTATTTCTTTATGTATTTTAATTGTTTTACTATTTAATTTTAAAATTAATTTTTATTTATACATTTAAAACCGTGCATAACACAGTATTATGCTAATACACCAATTAGTGCACATAATTTCTTCTATGATGTGGTTGGGTGTCTTGGTCCCAGTACGTTGACTTAGAAGATAATCTTAAGAAATCTACGTTCACATATAATTTTAAACAAATCCAACTGACCAATTCTCGGTGTACAATAAAAAAACTCCGAAAATTCCTTGAGAAACAGCCAAAATCTTGGCGTCTATCTACTGACTTTGATAAAAATAAAAATAAAAAAAGAAGACTTTCTTTTAGCAATAGAAACCATTATAAAAAAAGACCCTTTTTTTTTTTTTTATTTTTATGACAGCTCAATTTTATTATTATTATTATTATTATTATTATTATTATTTTGAACAAATTACATTAACAGTCACTATAATTTAAACTTCATATCACTTTAGTCCTCAATTTTTTAATTGTCATTAATTTTGAATCTTGTTCTAAATAAGGATAATTGAAGATACCATTGTTAAATTTCAAAAACAAAATCGTTAATTTGATAAAATATAAATTAATTTGACAAAAATAAATGTCAAAAAAATATTTTTGAATTTTAAAAAATTAGGGTAAATTACATATATCCCCTCGAGATTTAGCTAAATTACAGATATCCCCCTAGGATTTCAGAAATTACATTCCGTCCCCTGAGTTTTATATTTTCATAATAAATTGTCCCATGAGATTTATAGTTTCATACAAATTGCCCCCCTAATTTGTTATGCAAATATAACCTTCAGGAGGAAATTTGTAATTTCTCAAACCTCAGGAGGTTTCTCTAATTTAGCTAAACCTTGCGGGAGGCATATGTAATTTTTCCTAAAAATTATTTCTACCTACTAAAGATAAAATTATTTAAAATTGATAAATTTTTTAGACATTTTTTTTTTAACCAAATTAATTTTTATTATGTGTTTGGATGATGATTATGTAATAGGTAGTTATTTTTATTTTCTATTTTTTCAAAAGTCAAATATGACGACAACTTTAATATTATTATTAAACCAATTTATTAAATTAAAAAATTCAAAACTAAAAATATTTCATATATTAAATATATCGATTACACATTAAAAGTCTAACAACCACCATTGCATGATCATCATCTAAATACATAATAAAAATTAATTTGACAAAAAAAAAATGTCTAAAAGATTTTATACAATTTTATCTTCGCTGGGTAGAAATTATTTTTAAAAATTCAAAAATATTTTTTTAATATTTATTTTTATCAAATTAGTTTATATTTTATCAAATTAATGATTTTACTCTTCAAATTAAGTAATGATATTTTTAATTATTCTTATTTAAAATAAGAATCAAAATTTATAATTAAATATGTCATAATTAAAAAATTAAAAAATCAAAATAACATAAATCCTAAACTATAAAAAACTGTTAATATAATTTGTACATTATTTTTTTGCTTAGCGAAGATGGAAAACTCCATTGAATTGAAGGGAGCAAACACTTTCCTTTAGTCGTTGTTTCTTTTGGGGCCTAAATATGACAGCTCAACTTGTTTTTGTTTTGTTTATTTTTTCTTCTTTGCATGGGGAAAGGAATCTGCTGCTGCGACCCTAATAAAGGCGCATATACAACCTCTAAAGAATAAATTAATAGATAATCTCACAAATTATACACGTGTGAACTCATATGTACACTCTACTAGCAATGCATGTACAACTGTGGGGGCCAAATAAATCTATTACGTACGGAGGCTGAATAATTTGAGAAAAGAAACCAAATTGTGACTTATATGGCTCCATCCTGGAAGGATGAAGGCCAAATAACCAGATCGGCCGAATAATCAACTGTAGACTAGGCCGAGTACGAACAGTTAGCCGAATGAGTGATTATTCATTAAAAGAAAGGTGGGCCCAACCGTCAACATCACGAGCAACTATAAATAAGGAAAGTATCAGCTAACAAAAGGTATGTGAGAACAAGTAAGTTTAACTTAAGATATAAGCAACCAAGAGAGTATATACTGACTTATCCGTCGGAGTACTAATTCCGACACTCCCGACAGGAGTGTTCATTTCTTTTCAGGTGACTAGCTAAGGATCTCGAGTGTCCTATTGGATTCAAAGAGTATTTCCAAACCACTTCTCCACAATTGGCGCCGTCTGTGGGAATACTCCAACACATCCATGGCGAGCGTGACAGAAGATCCTTCGGTAGTCGCTAACGACCTTACACCACGAGTTGACACCACTCCAAGCAACATGCTTGGACCAGAAAACATTACCGCACGAAGAGCCTTGAACTTCGACTCAGTTGCCCAGACATCACCCTCGACATCAGCGCATGAGACAATTCAAGCAATTATGGATCAGGTAAAGCAAAACGAACAGAGGCTAGAAACACATGATGGCTGAGAACGAGCGTCTTCAACATGATTTGGCCTTGGAGGTGGCAAAATCCCAACAGGCCGTGCACCAAGATCCAGGACGACCTTTGAGAAAGGATAGTCGACGATCTCGAATTCGGAGACAAGATAGTAGCAGTGATTCTGACTCCTCATCCCTAGGATCCAAAAAGAAAGGACAAGTCGAAGTCTCTAGTTCTTCCGAAGGGAGTCCGCGTTCAAGGACTAAACGATAAAGAAATGATTTAGACGAAGAGGATCAACATGACCCCTTTGTGCGACGGATCGCAAGGGCGGTACTATCCAAAAAGTTCAAAACTCCATCGTTCACCCTCTATGATGGAAAATCAGACCCCACCGATTACATCCGTCACTACAAGCAAGCCATGACACTACATGCAGACGACGAGGCCCTCATGTGCCGAATATTTCCCAACAGTTTGGGAACATTGGCCATCATATGGTATTATAAATTGGAACCAGCATCGATTAAGAGCTTTCATCAACTCCAAAAATCCTTTAGGGCAAGGTTCATCACCAATGAGGTCCAGCCAAAGCAGGCCGATTCTCTCTGGGCAATGCAAATTCAACCAGGGGAAACCCTACGTGCTTATTTGGCGCGCTATTGGAAATAATTTAATCTCGTAGATGATGCCTGTAATGACTCCATGGCCATCATCGCCTTTAAAATGGGGTTGCACCCTCGACAGTGCCCTCCACAGCTCCCTGACCAGAAGGCGCCCCAAAACAGTCTGGTCGCTAATAAAGAAAGTCAAGGAATACTACAAAGTAGAGAATGACGCCCTGCGGGTTAAAATTAGGTACAAGGCCAACAAGACGGCCCCATCTGAGATCGTTCAGCCGATAAATTCTGTACCCTCACGGAGCCCTGAACCACGAAATCGGGCTAAACGAGACAAAAGACGAGATTCGAGCCGATCAAATGACCAATGTTCACAACGGGCTAATGAACAACTTCAAGTGGATAGCTGACGCATCAGGCGCGTGGACAAGAAATATACGGAGCTGTCAGAGCCAATCAACACGGTTATGTCTAAAATTCAACATCTTTCGTTCTTCAAATGGCCACCCAAGATGGTGGGACCTCCCGGCACTAGAAGACGGGATAGACAGTGCAAATATCACAAAGACCACAAACATGATACCGATAGTTGTTATGCCTTGAAAGATCATCTTGAGAAGTTGGTACAGGATGGTCGGCTTAAGCAACATGTCCGAAAGAACAATTCAACCAAAACAGTTGCTTTACGACAAGATTCACCCCCACTCGACGTAATCCATATGATATACAGCTTGCCGATGGCATCCGTGGTACATACAATTCAGTCGCATCCTGACCCACAAAAGCAAATCACACTAGCGAAACGGCCCCATGAAGCTCCGAGTATCACTTTCGACGATTCTGATCTGGTCGGCGTAACGCTCTCCCACATTGATCCCTTGGTCATCGAACTACGCGTAAACCGATTCACCATAGAATGCGTTCTCATTGACCAGGGGAGTACTTCGGAAGTTATGTACTACAAGACCTTCATCAAACTCGGGTTCACTGAGTCAGACTTGTCTGCATCTCATTATCCGTTACTCAGCTTCAATGCCAATCCGGAATATCCATTGGGCAAAATCACGCTACCAGTTCGAGCGGGCTCCCGATCAGTGGATGTGGAATTTTTGATTGCCAAGCTTCCATCGCCGTATAATCTCATCATGGGACGAAATTGGCTGCATACGATGCAGGCCGTGCTAAGCACCTATCATTAACTACTCCACTTCCCAACTGAACGTGGCATTGAACAAATCCGTAGTTCCTAGAAATCGGCACAGGTATGTTATCTCCTTGCCGCAAAGACACCACGAGAGCTGGAAGTGAATTCTATTGAGGTGTTGGACCGAGAGAGCCTCGATGATGTTGAGCGGCTCCCAAACGAAAAGGCAACCAAAGCCTTGGATCGAGTTGAAATTAACAGGAATCCTGACAGGTTCTTCATGGTTAACGCCTCCCTAAGCAAAGTGGACAGGCAGCAGTTAATTTCCTTCTTACTCGGCAACCTTGATGTGTTTGCGTGGTCACTATATGAGATGCTGGGAGTGGATCCATCTGTTTCTCAGCACCGTTTAAACGTTGACCCCAAATGTAAGCCAATTATTCAGAAAAGCCGTCGGTCAACCGCCGAACACACTGCTGCCGTTGTTGAAGAAGTTGACCGATTGCTTGATACCGGGGCAATATGGGAAGTGACCTATCCTACATAACTGTCGAATACTGTGGTTGTGAAGAAGAAAAATGGGACTTGGCATGTTTGTGTGGATTTCACCAACTTAAATAAAGCTTGTCCTAATGATTGTTTTCCCCTCCCCAGAATAGACCTACTCGTAGATGCCATGGCACATCATCAACTTATAAGATTCCTCGATACTTACAGAGGCTACCATCAAATTGCCATGCATCCGGAAGACCAAGACAAAACTGCATTCCTCACCCCAAGAGGAACCTATTACTATAAGGTTATGCCTTTTAGGCTGAAGAATGCGGGGGCAACTTACCAAAGGCTAGTCACTGGCATGTTCAAGAAGCAACTCGACCGTACTATGGAAGTGTATATTGACGATATGGTGGTCAAGTCCAAAGAAGAGCAAAATCATCTAGGCGATCTGGAAGAGACATTCGACATTTTATGCAAGTACAAAATGAAGCTGAACACTTCTAAATGTGCATTTGGGATCGGATCCGGCAAATTCCTTGGTTACATTGTTAACCACCGCGGAATCGAAGCCAACCCGAGGCAAATTACAGCAATTTTGGAACTCGGCTCTCCTCGATCGGTCAAAGAGGTTCAAAAGTTAATGGAGATGGTCGTCACACTCAACAGGTTCATCAGTCGTTCCACAGATCGCTACCGACAATTCTTTTATACCCTACGGCAGGGCAAAGCTTTTGAATGGACCTCTGAGTGCGAAGCCGCTTTGAACGGTTTGAAAACTTACCCCCGATCAATTCCACTCTTGACAACACCTTCGGCAGGTAATCCGCTCATTTTATATTTGGCAGTTTCCGACCGGGGCCGTCAGCGACGTACTGTTAAAGGAAAAACTTGGGAAGCAACGGTCAGTGTATCATGTGAGCAAAGCAATGGTTGACGCCGAAACACGTTACCTTTTGTTGGAAAAACTTGTCCTTGCTCTCGTCATGGCAGCAAGAAAATTGATGCATTACTTTCAGGGCCATACCATTGGGTTACTAATGGACTACCCCCTCCGGTCAGTACTTCGTAGTGCAGAAGAATCGGGGTGTGTTTCAAAGTGGGCTCTTGAACTCAGCCAGTATGATATTCAATTTCTGCCTAGGACCTCAATCAAGGGGCAAGTGCTCACTGACTTTGTGGCCAAATTCACTGGAGGCCTCGCCGACTTCAAGTCTGATCAGATTTAACCTAAGCCGAACTGGAGAATTTATGTTGGGGACATTTGGCAGTTGTATTGTGACAGATCGTCCAACCAACGTGGTAATGGGGCAAGCGTAGTGATCATGGCTCCCGATGGGGCAATAATTGAGCAGGCTGTCAAACTAGGCTTCAATGCATCAAACAATGAGGCCGAATACGAAGCATTGTTAACCGGCTTACGGAATGCACATCTCCTTGGTGCTCGGCGTCTCCTTATTTTCTGCGATTCAAAGCTAGTCATTAACCAATTGAAAAGGGGAATACACAGCCAAAAATGACCGTATGACAGCTTACATGAAAACGATGAATTCTTTGCTGGCAAAATTCGACCATCATGAACTAAATCAAATAACCCGGGATCAGAACACACATGCAGATGCCGTGGCTTGTCTAGCCTCCGCCATCAACTCAGAAATCAAACGGACAATTGAAGTAGGATTCATCCCTGAGCTGAGCATTGCCCCCTCAGAGTCAATCCAAATTGATGTCATAGAATCAGGTTTAAGCTGGATGGACCCTATCACCGCATTCCTATCTTCTGAACAGCTCCCGGCAGACAAGAAAGAAGCACACAAACTATAGAACAAAGCCCTGCGATATTACTTGGATCCGAAAGGAAAGCTCTACAAAAAAATCCCTTTCTGGTCCATATCTAGAATGCGTTCATCCGGACAAAGTCGAAGAACTCCTAACTGAAATACATGAAGGTAGTTGTGGTGCCCATTTCGGGGGGCGCTCTCTGGCTCATCGAGCTATGACACAAGGGTATTATTGGCCGACAATGAGAGCTGATGCCGAGTGTTACGTTAAGAAATGTGAATAGTGCCAGAAGTTTTCCCCTTTAACCCATTTGCCTGCTGAAGAGTTAAGCTCTGTCACCAGTTTTTGGCCGTTCGCCCAATGGGGACCTAATATCATCGGACTATTGCCTCGTGCCCCGGGCAACAAGCAATTTTTGATTGTCGCGATAGATTACTTCATAAAATAGGTCGAAGCGGAGGCACTAACGCATATTCGAGATACTGAGGTTAAGCGTTTTGTATGGAGAAATATCATTACACGATTCGGCATTCCAAGAGCACTTATTTCAGACAACGGCACCCAGTTTGATTGTGGCGTCTACTAGGAACTGTGCAGCACGTATAGTATTCAGCCTTATTTCTCAACGTCGACTTATCCACAAAGCAATGACCAAGCCAAAGCCTTCAACAAAGCCATCTTGGACGACATCAAGAAAAGGCTGGAGAAAGCCAAAGACAGATGGGTCGAAGAATTGACGAGTGTGTTATGGGCTCATCGCACTACGCCGAGGCGATCCACTGGGGAAACGACGTTTGCTTTATGCTTTGGAACCCAGGCAATCATCCCCCTGGAGGTCGGCCTCCCAACCTTGAAATCAAAAGCTTTTGATATGGGCCGAAATGACATGATGTTGGCCTTGGATTTGACTCTGATTGAGGAACGACGAGACCGTGCCCTTGCATCCATGGCACGGTACACGCAACAGCTTGCTAAGCCATGTAATTAACGTGTTCATCTACGCCATTATACACCAGGAGAATTGGTCCTCAAGAAAGTACTCCCAGCTGCCAGGAATTCGGCTGACGGCAAACTGGGTCCTAACTGGGACGACCTCTATCAAATCGATTCAATCGCAGGAACAGGGGCATATCGGCATGTCCGGAAAAAGTCTGCCGTGTCCTTGGAATTCCACGCATTTGCATAAATTCTATCATTAACCCGACTTGTGGAGCATGCTGATTTATTTTGAATGTTCGCTGTGTACAAGCTTTCATTTTTATAATGCAAGATTACTTATCTCACTATATGAAATTTTAGTTTGAAGATGAAAGCCTCTGGATTCAGAGCGCCCTACGTGGATATCACAATTGGCCACGTTAAAAGCCTCTGCATTCAGAGCCCCATTAGTGAATAACACTTTTGGGCCGAATAAGCCTCCGGATTCGGAGCGCCTTTCGTGGATATCACGATTGGCCAAGTTAAAAGCCTCCAAATTCGGAGCCCTATTAGTGAATGACACTTTTGGGCCGAATAAGCCTTTGGATTCGGAGCACCCTTCATGGATATCACGATTGGCCAAGTTATAAGCCTTTGCATTCGGAGCCCCATCAGTGAACGACACTATTGGGCCGAATAAGCCTCCGGATTCGGAGCGCCCTTTGTGGATATCATGATTGGCCAAGTTATAAGCCTTCGAATTCAGAGCCCCATCAGTGAATGATACTTTTGGGCCGAATAAGCCTCCGGATTTAGAGCGCCCTTCGTAGATATCACGATTGGCCAAGTTAAAAGCCTCCGAATTCGGAGCCCCATTAATGAACGACACTTTTGGGCCGAATAAGCCTTCGGATTCAGAGCGCTCTTTGTGGATATCACGATTGGCCAAGTTATAAGCCTCCAAATTTCGAGCCCCATCAGTGAATAACACTTTTGGGCCGAATAAACATTCGGATTCGGAGCGCCCTTCATAGATATCATGATTGGCCAAGTTAAAAGCCTCCGAATTTGGAGCCCCAATAGCGAACGACACTTTTGGACCGAATAAGCCTCCGGATTCAGAGCGCCCTTCGTGGATATCACGATTGGCCAAGTTATAAGCCTCCGCATTCGGAGCCTCATCAGTGAACGACACTTTTGGACTGAATAAGCCTCTGGATTCGGAGCACCCTTTGTGGATATCACGATTGGCCAAGTTATAAGCCTCCACATTTAGAGCCCATCAGTGAACGACACTTTTGGGCTGAATAAGCCTCCAGATTCGAAGCGCCCTTCGTGGATATCACGATTGGCCAAGTTATAAGCCTCCGAATTCGGAGCCCCATCAGTGAATGACATTTTTGGGCCGAATAAGCCTCCAGATTCGGAGCGCCCTTTGTGGATATCACGATTGGCCAAGTTAAAAGCCTCCGAAGTCAGAGCCCCATCAAAGAATGACACTTTTGGGCTATGTAAGCCTTCGGATTCGGAGCGCCCTTCATGATTCATGATTAGCCAAGTAAAAAGCCTCTGAATTCAGAGCCCCATCAGTGAATGACACTTTTGGGCTGAGTAAGCTTCCGAATTCGGAGCGCCCCTCGTGGAATTCACGATTGACAAAAAAAAAAAAAAAATGTGACATAAGCTGAAACAAAAGCATGCAACAAAAGCCCCCCGAATTCGGAGCCCCATCCGTGTAGGATCGAGTAAGCATCCGGCTTCGGCATGCTTTTCATGAATATTCCATTAACAAGGATAAACTCAGTTGACGAAGGATGGAAGATGATTGTTAATATGTTTAAACACAAACTGAAACAACATGTGACATAAGCTGAAACAACATGCAAACATGTAAAATAATATGTTTTATTGAATTAATCGATAATACATAATTCGCTCCCAATTTACGTTAGAGCGGTATAATATGTTTAATTTTATTCGGCATCCCCCTCATCGTCGCTCTTCTCGACTTCAAAGGCCACGAAGGGAAAATGATGACTTTGGTATAATGGGGATGCTGAATCAACGCCTGCTACCCGTAGAGACTCTGCGACCTGGAGAGCCTTGATCCACCCGTGCTTAAATCCACGGTTCTCACATTGGCAGACCTCCTCGGCGAGCTTTTCCTTCGGCTTCTCTATCCCAACTTTTCGGCCTGCATGAAAGCCTTGTTCATAAGCCCTAGTCTTTGCAGCTTCTATTGCAAACATGTTTGCCGTATCGCGATCGGCAATCCCGTGACTTATAAGATGCTGGGTCACCCTCTCCTCCACAATCGGGTTAGCTAGGTCGGCCAAATGAGTTTTGGCGGTTTTGACTTTTCTTAACTCCTGCTTCGCCTTCTCCGCACGGGCCTCTAAGTTACTAATGCGTTCATCTTTATGTTCGATCTCTCGCCACGCAGCATGAAAGCGCATGCCGATCTCATAAGTGGTATATAGTCCTTTTACCACTCTATGAACGCCCTCTCGAAACACTTCGAAATCTTGTCGACCAATCATCAACTGCTGGACTTCCGGCGGAAAAATCTGTAGTGCAAATTCGACTGCCACGCTTGGATCTCGGATGATCGAGTCTGCTTCCATCATCGGTTTGTTCCCGATAAAGACAGAAAAACTCAACGGGCATGGTGGCCCACTGGCCTTGCTTCGCGAATAAGGGGAGTTTCCCCGCTGTCGCTTCTCCTTTCTCGGTGACGTGCTTCAACGACGTGGAGAGTGCCGCCTCTCCCACTCCCCAGACGTCCTACTTTCCATTCGTGAAGGTTCCCCACCTCGATGCATCGCTAAGTCCAGCTCAGCCAATGTCCTACCTTCTCATCTGCTGTTGAAGAATAGTCTACCTAACATTCACACTTATCTAGCCTTCTTCGACAAACTGGTTTGAGTTGAGTCTTAACACGCTAATGGGACCTACGCGCACAAAGCAACTACCATTTTTATTAACCACGGATGCACCGCTCCCAAAGCGGTCCCTTCAACGCTGCCCCAGCCAATTGATAAATGCCTGATAATCGGCAGCAACGTTCACTAATCCGCTGGGGCAAGGGTAGATTAATTAATCTATTCGGCCTTACGCAAGTCTTTATGCCAAACAGACAGGCTGCCCTAGCCAATTCACGAATGGTAGATTCATTAGCCAATTTAGAGCAAATAGCCAAATATCCATTGTGCTCCGGCAAACACCTGAACTGCTGTTATTAGGCGATCTTCATCAACTCGCTGGGACAAGGGCAGATTCATCAATTTATTCGGCCTAAATATCAGAATTAATAGCCGAATATTCATTGTGCCCCAGCAAACACCTGAACTGCTAAATATCAGCATTAATAGCTAAATATTCATTGTGCCCCAGCAAACACCTGAACTGCCGTTATTAGGCGGCCTTCATCAACTGGCTGGAGCAAGGGTAGATTCATCAATCTATTCGGCCTAAGTATCAGAACTGATAGCCGAATATCCATTGCGCCGCAGCAAACACTTGAACCGCCATTTTTAGGCGATCCTGTTCATCAACTTGTTGGGGCAATGGTAGATTTATCAATATATTCGGCTAAGTTACAGTGTTATACAATTATTCGTGTGCTGGCTTGATTCAGTAGTTTGTTCTATTTATTTCATGATTTTACATCTTACTTAGCTGTTAACAAGCACATTCATCAGGCAGAAAATTCATCTCATGATTGTACATCTTACTTAGCCGTTAACAAGCACATTCATTAGGCAGAAAGGCAAAAGTAATTTTCATTCATAAATTGAGCACAAACATAAGTCATTTTACAAATGAAAACCATCCTACGTTAGTTTCTGACAAAAACCAACAGTCAAAACCTAATAACTCCAACAAAACCTACATATATATACCACCAAAAAAAAAAAAAAACAAACAAAATAAAAAATACTGGACTCTAGATCAGTCTTCGGGGTTAGACGGCAGCGGCTCAATGTCTACCTGCTCGTACGGAATCGGCTGCTCCAATACCACGTTAGCGGCAACCAAGGCTTTGAGCCAACCGTGCTTGAACCCCCTGTTTTCGAACTTCGGCACTTCTTCTACATAGTCCGCCAAGGCCGCGTCCTTGCCCGCCAGGAATGACTTGAAAATTTCGGACTCGGCGTTTGCCATCGCCCTCTTCGACTCTTCCAAGTCGGCCTCCAGCTTGGCAATTGTTTCGTTGGCTAGTATGAGCGCTTCTTCGTTGGCATTCACTATTCTCTCGACGGCCACTCTCAATTCGTTAATAGTCTTGGCCTTATCTACTTCGGAATCGGCCCTAGCTCTCTCTGCCGCCGCTTTCATGGCCTCAGAATCGGCTTGAAGAGAGGCCTCTACCACCTTTCCCTTCTCGTTCTCCAGCTCGGCTGTAAGAAAGCCGATCTATTCGATAGCGTCGTGTTGGTGACGGCCAATTTCGGCTATCCTCCACGTCGCCTACAAAACAAGGGATCAATAAGCTAATATAGAAACTTTTCTTTCGGTCAACCTTGCAAAATTACAAAGGGACACATACCAATATTGCCGATTGAGCGGCTAATGCGATGGCCAGTAGATCGGCCTCTGCCCTAAAAGCTGCTCTGTCAACCGGTAGAGAAATGGAAGACGCCAAGCTCAAGGCCACTGTTGGGTCTCTTATAGCTGATGCATCGGAGGCAACCGACAAGTTCTTTATCCTTGGTTGTATCGAAAATGGCACAACCAAGTCAGATTTTTCCATGCGTGGCCGTTTGTCAACTGGTTTTTCCGAATAATCGGCTTCGTACTCGGCCCGGCGTTTTTCGCCCCTATGCTCCGTCACTTGACCCTCCCGTTGATCAAAAACAGGTTCCGTTTCGGCCACTTCGGTCTCCGCCTCTTCAACAGGGGCAGGTGGAGGAGTTTCTTCCTTAGCGTTGGGTGGAGGGGGTGAAGGTTGGACTCGCTCGGCTTCGTCTCTCCTACGCACAGCCATCCTCTCGGTGTTTTTCCATCTGGCCAATTGAGTGAGTGATTCACCAGCCATGTTGTTTGGATAGGAGTCAGGTAGATCCCCTAAGTCAGTAAATATATCCTCGAAAGACACGTTCGCTCGCCTAGAAGTGGAGGGAGGATTGAGGCCGGCTTCTTCAAAAGCCAAATTTAGTTTCGCGTCCACCTCTTCCTCTAGTCCGTCGGATTCGTCCAAAGATGGCTGATTCGGCTGCTCAGTGACTCCTTCAGCAACTTGTTCTTCCGCCAGCTCTGAATCTGAAGCCTCAAAACCGATCTGCCTAAGATTTTTGAAGCTCCGAAAAACAAGCGCCGTAAGGTGCTGTTCACCCCTTGGAATCGGAATATGTTCAGTGGCCGAAAATGTGGAATAGGTCGACTCGTATCGCAGAAGAATGTGGGCCGCCCTCCCTTGTTTCTAGAGATTCAAACAACCAATGAACTAGAGTACCGTTCTGATCTACGCAAGTACGTTGTCATCAGCCGAAACTAGAACTTTCTTCAAATTGTTTCCTGCACAATTAAAACGGTAAACACATGGAATTTGAATAGGAAATATTTAGTAAAAATTCATGAGGAGTTAAACGGCCACCTGGTTCGCCCCTTCGCCTGGGCACTGGATCTTGATGACCTTCACCCTCGCCGAATTCCCAATTTCCACTGACCACAACCATGACATCGTCAACTCGCTTGCCAAAGCTGGCAAGCATAGTAACCAAGTGATGGTCGGTGTCCTTGGCCTTGAGAAAGTAGCGCTTAAAGCATAACAATGCCAAATGGTAGGGACTCCGAGGTTAAGCCTAAGGCGCTAGTTTAGTTCGACAATACCCATTATTATTCAGAAAAAGTTTACGTTCGCCTGAGAAGGGATTAAACCCCAATGGCGAAGGACAACCCTTAAAAGTGGATGAAGGGGGAAACGGACTCCGCCGTCCGCGATTGACAGTAAAGGAAAGACGATTGTACTCTCATCAGTCCTCTCCGTGTCAATCACGTTCTCTGCCAAAAGTGACAGATGAACGTTGTCAGGGATAGAAAAGTGGCAACGAAAATTAGAGACTCTCTCCGCGGAAATAAGGGCTCTCAAATGTTTAGCCATCACAGCATGAAAAACAGACGCTCTACACAGCAAACAAACAAGGAAAAAGGAGTCGAGATGGAAGAAAGAGAAACTTACAAAAAATAAGGAAGACAATGAAGAACGGAAAGAAGTTGCAGAAGGCGAGAAGCGAGGGAGTTGAACTGACAGGCAACGAGAAACCTTGAGCATTCAAGAAAGAACATACAGACGAAAAGACAACACGGTTTCAAATCGTATTAAATGAATGAAATGTACGAAGGGGCGGGAAATTGTAATGAGGCTCAAAAGTAATAGGCGTCCTGACGCTTGCATTGGAATAAGGGATACTGCCATACTTTCTGACTCTCTAGGTCCAAAGACCAAACATACCGACCAACTGACGTTAATAGGATGTTTGGGGGGGCAATTGTGGGGGCCGAATAAATCTATTATGTACGGAGGCCGAATAACTTGAGAAAAGAAACCAAATTGTGACTTATACGGCTCCATTCTGGAGGGACAAAGGTCGAATAACCAGATCAGCCGAATAATCAGCTGTAGACCAGGCCGAGTACGAACAGTTAGCCGAATGAGGGATTATTCATTGGAAGAAAGGTGGGCCCAACCGTCAACATCACGAATGACTATAAATAAGGAAAGTATCGGCTAACAAAAGGTATATGAGAACAAGTAAGTTTAACTTAAGCTATAAGCAACCAAGAGAGTATACATTGACTTGTCCGTCGGAGTGCTAATTCCGGCACCCCCGACTGGAGTGTTCATTCCTTTTCAGGTGACTAGCTGAGGATCTCGAGCGTCCTATTGGATTCAAAGAGTATTTCCAAGTCACTTCTCCATAACAACCCATAAAAAACAAATTGATAAATAATCACACCAGTTATACCCATGTGAACTCATATATACATTCCACCAATCAACCACTATCTATATTATTATATTAAGGGAGATTTAAATTTGGTCATGAATAATCATTTGTAGCTTGAATCTTTCTTTCCTGAATCTTCCAATTGCCCAAAACGATGTCGTTTTGGGCAGTTTTTTTTTTTTTTTTTGCCTCCTTATGTCTAAAACAGAGAGAGTAGAGAGAAGAGAGAAGAAGAGGAAGAGGAAGAGGAAGAGAAAGAGAAAGAGAGAAAGAGAAGAGAGGGGAAGAGGGAATGGAGAGAGAGAGAGAGAGAGAGAGACAGAGAGAGAGGGTCAATCGCCGCCGCCGCCTCCGCCTCCGCCTCCGCTTCAATCGTCGCAGCCCAGCCTCCGATCTCTGATCTCCGCCTCCGATTGTGGGTTTGATTTGTTTCATGGATTTGGCTTGGGTTTGATTTGTTTCATGGATTTGGCTTGGGTTTGATTTGTTTCATGGATTTGGGTTTGATTTATTTTTTTTGAGATTTTTACATTTTTTTTGTCTTTCTCTCTACTGTGTTGATGAAGATGTGTTGGGTGGTTGATGATGATGATTCTCTCTCTCTCTCTGCTACTCTCCTCTTCTCTTTTTTCTTCTTCTTCTTCTTTGTTTTTCTTATTTTTTGATTTTTCTTCTTCTGCCAGTTATTGAAAAAAAAAAAAAAATCAAAACGACGAAACGACGTCGTTTTGATTTCGGGCCAAATTTGATCTCAAAAATTTCGAGCTACATAGCATAGCTGTTTGGTCATATGAAGATTCTATCACGTGTAAATTGAATAATAATAAATAACAATAAAAACTTTTCTCCTACACGGTTCGCGACAGTTTAACTGCCATGACAGTTTCAAATTTAAAAAATCAAATTTACAAATTTGAAGCACACTCATCAGGTGGAATCACACTGCCAATATTCATTTAAATAAAACTATACATACATAGTGCAAACTGAATCCAATGTGTTCAGAGAACATTCTGATGCTAGAGAAAATTGATCTCAAGGAAAAAATTACACACAAGAAGACAACTAACTAGTGAAAATGAAACAAGCAACATAATTTGATGGGTCAGAGAATTTTCAGATGCTAGAAAAAATCAATCAAGGCACATAAGTTTGTGATTATAATTGTGGTTAGAGAAAATTCAAATTATAGAGAAAATTTATCACATGGAGGAAACCAACCAGTGAAAATCAAACATGCGATATAAATTGAAATGCTAGAGAAAATTCATCTCAATTAAACTAATGGCAAAGAAATTGCAGCGAAATTCATCTCAACCAAACTACTAGCTTCAACAAGATCAAGCGAGCACATAAAGTAAAGTGAATCTAATGTCATCAGTGAAAATTCAGATGTAGGAGAAAATTATAGACAGAATCACATAACAAACTTCAAGAAGATACGAAATGCAATTGAAACCCTAATTAATCTGGATATTATTACGAAATAAAAATCCTAATTAATTGAAGCATATTATAAAATGCAATGAACTCTAGATATAGAGAAAAACTAGTTCAAGAATAAAAACATTTATCAGAGTGAGGTGGTGATGATGAAACCCTAATTACGAACAGAGATGAACCGAGTTGAAGATGAATAGACTCAATGACGAAGTAAAATGCATCAGAGAAATTTCTGAGAAGATATCTCAAAGATTTTTGCGGAAATGAAACCGTGGCTTCGCTAAATATGATTGGCAGAGCTACCATGGTTTTGAGGATGAAGGGACTCAAGTGGAAAGCTTAAAGAAAGAGAAGAAGTGATGTGAGATTTGGATGAGCAAATTGAATTCAGAAGGAAAAATCTTGAGATTGAAGAAGCCATTGTTGTTTGCTTCAATTTTGTTATCGTTCTCAATTCAGAGAGAGTCACGATGGTGACGGAGGAGGCAATGGCATGGGAGGTGGAAGAAGAGGCTACGACGGGAAAGAGAGAGAGAGAGAGAGGGTGTGATATATGGGTGCGGATGAGTGATCTTAGGCTACAAAAAATATATTGTGGACTTCTCTCATTACTAAAAGTTGGAGAGAGATGTTAGACTAAGTTTCTCATAAATTTATATATATTAGAAGTTTTGATTGAAATATTAGAACAAAGAAAAAATAATTGTTATTGACTTCACAATACATAGCAATTCTGGTTTAAGACCCGATCCATGTGATATTTTGAATTTAGGTTTCTTGGTTTTGTATGGTTGTTCTTGTCTTATTCCTTTTTTCCCTCCTTGAGTTTGGCTATTGGGATGTGTTGGTTGTGTTTGGAACAAGTTGGTACATTGTTTTTCAAAAACCTTGTTATCCAGAATTTTGCTCTTACGCTCGAGCGTCACTTCTTGCACTCAAGTGACCTTTATGAACTCTCAGTACTTTTGCAGGCCTACAAAACTACTGGGAGAGTGTATGCTACGCTCGAGCAGCCATACTTGCGCTCGAGCGATGGTCTTTTACTTGTAAAACTATTGAGTGTGTGTATTATACACTCGAGCGATGACACCCTTTTTCATTGTGCCTTGGCGCTCGATCGTTACTTCTTGCGCTGGAGTGGTAATCATTTTTGTGTCTAGGAGTTCAAGTGTCACTTCTTACGCTCGAGCGGACTGTGCATATATCAATTTGTAAAAATCACTTTTTACATCACTTTTTCATTTCTCTTTCTCTCTAAAACATGTCAAAACTCTAAATCTAGAGCTCTTTTCTCTAGAACTTACTCTCCCTCTACAAATATACCAAGATCTACTTATTTCTCCACCTACTTCTTTTGTTAAAAAGGTAGAGCTTACCTAGAGCTTCGTTTTCATCTGAATAGAGTTAGGTTTTGACTTTATCTGAGTTTCATTCGTGCTTATCTCGTTTTCTAGCTTTAAGGTAGGGATTATATACTCTTTTATGATTTTTAACTTAACTATTTGTTTTAATGAAACAATCCTGTGATTTTGGAGAATTTTGAACAAACCTAGGGTTTTTGTTTAAAATCAAAATAGGGGTTTTCAAATGGATGTTATAATATTCCCAACATTCATCTAGAGCCAAACACACTCCTAAGTTAAACTCCATTTAGGATATCAAAACCCAACTCCAAACTTGATAGTAGGTGTGACCAAACACCCCATTTCAACTATAAAAAAAAAAAGTGCAGATTTTTTTTGCTTCATTGTCTTCATTCTTCTCTTTCTACATTCTCTCCCGTTTTCCTTTACTTTCTTGGTGGTCAAACACCCCATCTTTGCTCCACCCTTACACCACCACCTTAACCCACCATTTCCACCACCACCGGCCATCTTATCTTGCCAGAAAAGGGGTCCGGTCGGCCGCTCCATTTCTCTATCCAAAAATAGCACAATAGAAGTATCAACTTTAGATTTTTCTTAATCTTTTGAAGAATCAAAGCTTCGGGTTTATTTTCTTGATGGATTAGAGGCTTTTAATTGGTAATAATCTTTCCCTAAAAAGTTTAGTTTAAGGTTCTACATATTTTGAGTTAGAGATAATGAATTTTTTTTTTCTTCTTCTATTTTAGATCTATTATGATTTAGGGTTTGATTGTTGGATTTTATACTCTCAATTAGTTTCTATGAATGTTTTACATGTAGAAAAATGATCAATTTGATGGTTGTTTAGGAGATTGAGATTTGGGTTAATCTAGGTTTGGATGTGATGTAAAAATTGGGGATTTTGGTGTTAGGAAATTTATATGTTGAAATTGATTTGATAAATGGTGGATTGGGTATCTCTATGTTCTATAAACGATTTTGGAGAAATTTTATTAATGATTGAAGTGGTTTTACCTAAGTTGTTGAGTTTATGAAAATGTTGATTTTTCACTTTTGTGGTTTAATTGATGGTGGTATTGTGCATATAAATTGGTTGGATATTTAAAAAAAGTTAATAACTCAAAAATGTACAAAGTTTGGATGTTGTGGAGTTTGGATAAGTTGTTTGTTTGGATGACTTGAAGTTGGAGGAGTTCTTTAGCTTGGTTTTAGCTCTCATTCCATAGCATGTCTTATTTAGGATCAATTTTGTAGATGTTGTAATTTTCATTGAAAGCTTTCTTCTAATTTTAGATCTTATTTACTAATTGTTAGGATTGGAGGAAGGCGTTTCTACACCTCTTGGGAATTAACTTGTAGGGTTTCAAATCTACACTTTTGCTATTTTGGAGGTGAGTATACTTACCATGGAAATTTACGTTATCTCTATCTTTAATACAAAGTTTGAAATACTTTTGAATTAAAGGAAGTAACACATTTCATCATGATATATGTATAAAAAGAAAATCTATAAATTTATTGAGGTCAAAGGTTAAGTTTTAAATAAATTTATGATTTTATTTGTATAATGAAGCATTAATTTTTATAAGAATTTATTTAAGATGAGTCCTTCAAATTTTATGATGATGATGATGATTAAATGACAATGAAACGTTATGTGAGAGTATTTATTTTATTAATCATATAACCGAATGTAGCCTTTGGGGCCACAAGGGCTGAAATGCTTTGGGGTCCTGGGGATCGAAATGTTTTAAGGACCATAAGGGTCGTTGTACATAAGGGGTCTTGGGGACCGAAACATTGAAATGAGAATTGAAGTGCTACGATGACATGAGTTATGTTCTTATGTTTATGTTTTGGGTAATGGTATCGTTACCACTTAAGTCGCGAGGTAAAGTGGTTTGTATGATGGACATGAAATCTTAATGTATTGAAAAGTTGTATTTTTGTTTACTTTTCTTATTCAAATGTATTTTTCCTGCATTATGAGATTCTTTGGAAAAATCCTGATAACTGTTTATGCAAAAAATTTTCAATTTGTATAAATTTCAATCCAATTAAGCTCTTGTGTTTATTATCTTTATTTTGAACCCAATTGAAAGGAGCAAGCTTTATAACTCCATGAGATTGGTATACTCATTGGGCTCCAACTCATTCTTTTTTAATTAATTTTTTTTAGATTCCTAGACTTTTGTGTGGCTTGTCTCAACTTGGAAGATTAGAGTTTCTAGATGATCAAATGTGAGCATCTGGTAGTTGAAGTTTTGCTTAGAGTCACTCTACGATGTAGTTTTATCCTTTGTTTTTATAAAGGAGGTTGATTGTAAATATTTGCTTTGTGAAGTTGGATGTATTGATGGATTCATGAATAGTATGTTTTATTTTTTGGGATAGTGGTGCATGGGAACTATCTTAGTAGCATGATGATATTTTTGTTTTTGAATGGATCATCTCATATATGTTGGCCAATCGAAGGGTCTTATGCACTATTGGTGATGTGATATAAGAATTATACAGGTGATTATTGTGTACAGGTGTTATAGCGTTTGAAGTGCGCCATCTTGGTAGGGTTTGCCTTGCCGAGATTAGGTCGTGACAATGTATTGAAAATGGTTGTGGGGTTGGAAGTGAGGTTGAGTTGTAATCAAACCATTGATTTTGATACTTTGAATAGATTTTGGAAGAAAAAGGGGATTTTATTCTAAATGGAATTAATATTGAAAATATGAAATTGGATGGGTATTGATGTAGATGGTGGAGTTTGATATGTATTATCACTCACCTTGAAATTTGGAAAATTTATCTGTATTGAAGATTTTATCTGTTTAGAAATATCTGTTTTGGGCTATTGTCTACAATTGTTGTAGAAATTGCACGAGGATTAAGTGAATTGAAACTAGTTTCTCATCTATGTGCATTGAATATTGTTGCTCATTTAATACATTGCAAATGTATGTGATTTTGAGAAAAATTGGTAGAAGTTAGAAAGATGTGTGTATCACCAAACTAAGTTGACCTATGTGTCCAGGATAAAAATCTTGAAAAACGTGCGTTTATATAGGTTACGTTTACATGGGTGTCGTTTGATGGTTTCCTATGGACGAAATATCCATGAAAGGTTGTACCGGTTTGAGATTTCCTCATTGTTTCTATTGTACAGAGCACGAATTTGGATTTGTGATATAAACTGAGCATGACCTAGTTTGGGAAAAGAAAGATAAAACGTTTTAACATGAACATTGCATGTACATTTCACTTTTATATCTTTGTTAATATATATATATATTGTATTAGATTATTTCTATTGGATTTTAGCTCACCCTACATGGAAAAATCACTTTCAAGTGCTGGTGAGATGCCTCCGCCAAGGCAGTAGCTTGGGAGGATTGTAGCAAGAGCTTTATTTTGCTTTCTTGTGTTAATATTTTGTGCAAGTCTAGGACTTATTCTGTATTAGATTTAAATCTATTTTGATGTAACCAAGTACAGTCTTGAAAAGTTGTAGCATTCAGAGCATTTCTATTATTTGTTTGACTTCTATTCCATATATTTGTTGCTGACACTTGCTGTAGATTCAGGGTTAGGACTTATGAATGTATATTCGCATGTGTTATCCTTTTGTATAACTGAGCCTTATTTAATAAAAGGATATTATACTCTTATTTGCATTGTTATTTACTTATCGTAATGGGTGGTTTATTACATAATTTTCGGGACGTTACATAATATATTACTCATCTAGTCATTTTTTATCTGGTAATAGCATAACCCTAAAAATAAAACAAAGAAAGTTGATTTGTGTGCAGTTGAAATTCATTGAACGGTTGGTATATCATTATGTGTAGTCAAATTATTAGAAAAAATTATATATATTAAAAGTTTTGATTGAAAGTTTAGGACAAAGAAAAAATAATTATTATGGACTTCAGAATATATTACTCTTCAAGCCACTTTTTCTCTAGTAATATCATAACCCTGAAAATAAAACAAAGAAAATTGATTTGTGTGCAGCTGAAATTGATTAAATGGTAGGTATATCAGCTGAAATTGATTAAATGGTAGGTATATCATTTTCACCACCTAAATAAATAGAACCACCGCATGGGTACGTATAGATTTTTTTTTTTTTTGTTTTTAAAATTTTTATTTATTTTGTCCAACATGGGCACATATAGATCAGGTGAGACCCAACTTGCACTAGATAATATCATTTTAAATTTGATTTCAAGACTTCATTTATTATAAGTTTATAATAATAGTGTTGCATGATTCTAAAAAAATATAAAAAAAAAAACCTAAAAATAAATAAATAAATAAATGAAATTAACAGATCAACAAATCTGATCAATTCAATTCACCAGACTAATTAACCATTTTTATATCAAAATAAATAAAAGAGAAGAAAGAAAACTATGTGGTTATCGATTGGAAATTTATACACCTTGTTTCATATAGTTCAATTATGATCTTTGTAGTATTTAATTATAATTAATTGTGATATTAATTATAACTCATTATGATTATTATTTTGGTTATAATTCAAAAGATCTTTGATCATATTTTATGTAGTGTTTGGTTATGACTTATTATTATTATTATTATTTTTAAAGTTATGATTGAAATTTTTTTAGTTATAACTTTTGTAGTTATTAACTTGTATATTGTGTACACCTTTTTAAAAGTGTATTTTCTAAGAGCATCTCCAACGGTGTATTTGATTTTTCATCAAATCTGAGTCCAAAATGAGCCATTTCACAAAATCTCAAATCACCCACTCCAACGCTGCATCAAATTTGCATCAAATTTAGTGGGGCGACCAGTTGGTCAACCGGTGGGTCGACCGGCCGGTTGACTGGTTTGCCAAAATTTTTTTTTTTTTATTTTTTTTTGAATTTTTTGAACTTTCTGAACTTTTTTCGGGACGACCGGGTGGTCGACCGGCCGGTCGACCGGTTAGGCAATTTTTTTTTTTTTTTTTTAAACGGTTTGAACTTTTTTTTGCTGAACTGTTTGAATCCTTTACTGGTTGACCGGTTGGTCGACCGGATCCTCTCTCCAACGGTCCGCAACAGTGTTTTGGTGAATTCATTACTTCGTTCTCAATCTGATGAAATTTTTGATGAAATCTCAATTTAGTATTACGTTTGGTGAACGGTTGGAGCTGTGAATAGTACCATTTTCATCAAAATTTAAATTTGATATCAAATTTGCTAAACCATTGGGGATGGTCTAATATCATCCAATGATCTACTTCTTCATCACGAATCTTAGCCTGTAGGCTGTAGCCTACAGAAATGAAATGTAGTGTCTTTTTTTTTTTTTCTTTTCTTTGTATACCTGGATTTTGGGTCAGTTTGCTGGCATTTCAATTAATTTTAAGACCTTAAAATTAAGTATTAAACAAACTTTCAATGACCCTTAAAACAACCCGAACTTAAAGATTTTAAATTTCATTTTACCATTGCTTTGGATTTCCACCGCGTCAAAAAATTGAAGTCTAAACTACCATTAGTTATATAATATGGGTAATTGGCGTCCAAATAACATTTAAATTATTGACAGATGGAAAAATTTAAACAGTAGTCAAATTATTAGAAAAAATTATACCTATTAAAAGTTTTGATCGAAAGATTAGGACAAACAAAAAAATAATCATTATTGACCTCACTACAATACAACATATATATACGAGTTTTTTATTCAAAATAAAAATTATATTATATAATATAAGTAAAAATATTTAAGACTCTTTGTGATTCAAAGTCTCAATACTATTTTCTCAATTTTTTGAATTTAAAAAATATAAAAGTACATATGTCAATAAACTATTGGTTATTTGATCAATATGGTAATGTTTTTAAACATTTAAACATTAACTTTTGAAACATTTTGTATAAAAATAAAATCAAACTCTATTTTTTTTTTTATTTATTTTTTTATGTTTCAAAATATTAGAATCATATCATTTAGACCATCTCCAACGCTTTAGCAAATCTGATATCAAATTTGAATTTTGATGAAAATGTTACTGTTCATGGCTCCAACCGTTCACCAAACCGTTCACCAAAATGAGATTTCACCAAAATTTTCATCAGATCGACGCGGAAGAAATAAATTCACCAAAACACTGTTGCGGACCGTTGGAGAGGAGGACCCGGTCGACCAACCGGTTGCCCGGCCGGTTGACCAACCGGTCAACCAGTAAAAGGTTCAAACAGTTCAGCAAAAAATTCGAAAAATTCAAAAAAAAAAAAAAAAAAATTTTTTTGCCTAACCGGTCGACCACCTGGTCGTCCCGAAAAAAGTTCAGAAAGTTAAAAAAAAAAGTTCAAAAAATTCAAAAAAAAAAAAAAAAAAAAAATTTTTTTGGGCAAACCGGTCAACCGGCCGGTCGACCACCCGGTTGTCCCGGGACAAATTTGATGAAAGGTGAACCGTTGGAGCATCTGTTATCAAATTTGCTGAAATGGATACTTTTTGACTCAGATTTTGTGAAAATTTTGAGTAAGCGTTGGAGATGCTCTTATTGATCAATTATGCAATATATTCTCTAAAATCATGATACTTTTTTTTTTTTATAAAAAAAATTACTAAAAATTTATAATGTGAAATACACCTATTATAAAATGATAAAATTTAATAACATTAAATTATAATATTATGAGCTCTTTAATTATATTATTAGTTCTTTCTTATTTTCATTTAATTTAAATATTTTGTTAATCAATATAGTAAGTTTTTTAGTTTTCTTTAATTATAATCATTAATCTTTAATGAGCAATAATCTGATTATAATTTCTATAATAAAAAGCATACATGTGTTGAAATTATCACTTTATTTTTAATTGACAAATGAAACTATACTAATTATTTGCTGAGTGCTAATTTTTTCAAATCTATTTGTCTAAAATGTTTTAAGAGTTTCAAAATAATAATTGCAGTTTATAAAAATTAATAAATATATGTTGCATAAAAAAGAAGTAATTATTAATGAGGATTTTTTTCAAGGTCTCTCATATTAAGATTTTACAGCAAAAATGACATAAAATATTTTCATAATAGTTGAGATTCCTCAAAATTTTACAGAGAAATTTCGAAGCATTATAGAGAAATTTTGTAGAGAAATTTCGATCCAAAATTTGTTTGAAATTTCTATATGTTTTGAAATTTGTCTAATTTGAAAATTTTCTGATTTGCTCAATTTCTCTATGTCTTCAAATTTTTTTTGTATTTTTAAATTTCTCTAGTTTGCTCACAATTAGGTAACTAATTTAGGTTGCTTGTTTGATTTTCACTTATTAGTTGACTTCTTATGTATAATTTTCCTTTTGAGATAAATTTTATCTGACACTAAAATATACCCTTTAGATTAATTTTCCCTGAACATATTGGGCTCATTTTCTCTCAAATTTTCTCTAGCATTTGAATTTTTCCTATCCACATTAAATTCCTACTAATTTATATTGCTTGTTTGATTTTCACTAGTTTGTTATCTTCTTGTGCTGAATTTTCTCTGGCATCTGTATTTTCTTTTACCACAATAAAGTCTAATTTCCTTTTGTAACTTCCTTGATTTTCTCTGCCTAATTATCTGCTTGCATATGTAATTTTCTTTGTAAAATCATATGTACACTCTACCAATAGCGCATATACCACCCATACAAAATAAATTAATAAATAGTGGGTGTTTGGGAAGTGATTTTTTTTGTAGGTTTTTTTAGTTATAGGATATTATTGGAGAATTTTTTTTTTGTATTTGGAAAGATAGTTGAATTTTTTTGTGGTTTGATGTGATGTTTGTGAGAGAAAAAATAAAATAATTATGCGGTTTAATGTGATATTTTATTTGAATTTATTTTTTTAATTTTGTAATCAATTTATCTTTTAATAAAAAAAAACTAAAAAAAACTAAAAAATTTTCATCCCAAACACCGCCATAATCTTAATCTTATCAACTATACACATGTGAACTCAAATATAAACTCTACCAACCATCCACTATATTCATTTAAACAAAGTTATACACAGAGTCATAAAACAAACCCACCCACCCACCCATGTGATACTTGACCACAACCTAAAAACAAGCAACAAGTGGCGTTTGAAAATACAAATAGGGCGTACATAGGAGAGCGGAGGCCGACAGCACATTTAAAATTTGTCGTGATCCTAATAAACAGGCGCATGCACCGCTTGTAAAAAATAAATTAATAAATAATTTTGCCAATTACACACATGTAAACTCATATGGGTGATTATTCAGTATTTTGGGGGTATGAATATGTGGTGCTTCATAAAATTTTAATTGGTGAAGAGATACAAAAATCCACGATTTATGTTAAAAATAAAGGAACAACATAAAACTAACTAATTAGTAATTGATTTAAAATATAGACACAATAATATTTTGAGAGTATTGCATGATTTTTCCATGGGTTTTGATTTGTGACACTAAATTGGGGGCACTAATGCTCCTAATTTCCATATAAGACAAAAAAAAAAAAAAAAAACAAAATAATTACCCAGAATAAAAATTAGAGACATTAGTGCCCCTAATTTGAGTTAATCCTCGTAGCTCGAAAAATTCGGCCCGAATGTGGCTCGAATCTGCTTGAAGAGGGAAGAGGGAGAGAAGAGAGGAAGAAGAGGGAGAGGGAGAAGGAGAGGAAGAAGGAAGCAGAGGGGAAGAAGAGGGAGAGCGTCGCCATCGTCGTCGTCGTCGATCGTCGCCGATCGTCGCCCCAGCCCCGCCGCCGCTCCGTCGTCGTCCTCGTCGCCCCAGCCCCGCCTCTCCGTCGCCCCGCCTCTTCCTCCTCCCCCTCCCTCCTCCTCCTCCTCCCCCCTCCCTCCTCCTCCAGCCGATTTTATGGCCCCCTCCCCTCCCTCCTCCTCCCCTCCCCCTCCTCTTCTTCTCCCTTCTTCCCTCTCCCCTCTCCCGATCTGCAACAAAACCAGGGAAAAAAAAAAAAAAAAAAAAATTCGACCCCAAAACGACGTCGTTTTGGGGTCGAGCCAAACCTTCGAGCCAAATATTCGAGCTACCAATCACTACTCCCCTAATTTAGTGTCACAAAACATTTTCCTTTTTCCGTATATATACTTTACCAACCGTTGTATTAATTCAAAAAAAAGGTACACACAGGCAGAGTCATAAAACCCACCCATCTGGTACGGTCAGCCACAGCCCGAAAACAAGTTGAGGTGACTTCTCCAAGCCCAAAAATAAATTAAAAATGCAAGACGCTTGGCATTGAAAAATATCAACAATGTTAAGTAGTTTAAAATTTTGTGACTTAAATCACTCAAAATGATGTCGTTTTAACAGATTTTGAGTGTAAAACGACGTTGTTTTGACAAATTTAAACCATTTGAACTACAGAATTTTGAACTACCAAACATTTTCCGAAAAACATATAGCAAATCATTTAGGTGCAAGGGAAAGGTTAATGACCTTGGCATGTGGGTTTTTTTAGTCTTTTAATTAAAGAAAAATGATTTGGGGCCCGAATGAGCCCCGCCCCGAATGCCCTGAGAGAGAGAGAGAGAGAGAGAGAGAGAGAAGATCGGGGAAGACGACCGCACCTCGTTGCCTCGCCGCCCGATCGTCGCCCGCCGTCGCTCGTCGCAACAGCTCCAGCTCGTCGCAGCTCCGCCTCTGCCTTGCCGCCCCGCCGCTGCCTCGCTGCCCCCGCCTCCGCCCTCTGCCTCAGCCCAGAGTTTGTTGGCCCCCTCTCCTCTCCTCCTTCTCTTCTTCGTCTTCTTCTTTCTGCTGAAAAAAAAAAAAAAAAAAAATACAAAAACGACAACGTTTTTGTATATTAGGGGCATTCGGGGCTCCCACATTCGGGCTCCCAATCACAGCTCTTAATTAAATTAGTTCAAAAAAAATAAAAAAATAAAATAGATTAAAAAGTCAATTAAATAAAATATTATATTATATTAAAATTATAATTTTTTCCACCAAAGTAAAAAAAAATTAAAAAAATCAACTCAAATAAACTTTTTATCTCCAAAAAAAAAAAAAAAAAAAAAAAAAAAAAAAAAAAAAAAAAACCAGCCACTATATTAATAGATTGTTGGAGATAAAAATAAATTAAACAGATAAGACGCCTGGTATTAAAAATATATATAATTTATAGTAAATTATCTAAGTGTAAGAGCAATGTTAATATATTAGTTTGTGGTGGGAAATATATAATTTATAGTATCTAGGTGCAAGGGAATTGTTAATATATATTAACATATGCTAATATAATTTTTTAATACATCATTTTTTAAATGAAAATTGATATATAAGTCTATTTTGTAAATTTATTTTTTAAATTTAACGATGTGTAAATAATATGATTGATTGATAATTATTGACACCATAAATAGTAATATTATTATTATTACTATTATTATTATTACAGGACACATGACACTTTCTTGATCACTCAGAGTTAAGAGAAGTTACAAAATTAATGGTCTTGCATGGTGGAACACGGAAGACAAGGTGGAAGAAGTTAAAGCACATGTGAAGATCATGATGGACAAAGTGACTTAGTGGAAGAAATGAAGGGATATGTGGCATTGTGAAAATGAAGGTGAAATAGAGGGTAGTATTAGATGGTTATTTGGTAGTTATTGCTAGAAGTTTTTTTTTCCCCCTATAAATAGCCATTGATGGTTACATTTACCTAGGACCAGATCTAGAAATTAGTTTATTTTACTTTACATTTTTTCAGTTATTTACTTCCAGTTCTTTACCTTACCGTCCTTTACTTTCCTGCACTAAATTTCAGTTTATTATGAATAGTTCTAAGTTAGTCTGTTCATTACTGTAATCACATTCGGAGTTGTGGAGGTGCGAAGGTACAATTGTAAACGCTTGTTTACTTAATAAAATTTATTTTCTGACACTATTCTTTCCTTCCTTCTTTTACTATTGTGATTAGTTCTTCTAAATTTTCTTCTTAAAATAAATCATCAGTAAAAGTCCTCTTCATTGAGACTAAAAAAATTTCAAAACAATTGTTTGATTAATTAGTTGACATTTATTATTTTTATAATGATTTGTTGATCCTTACTGATATGTTAAAATTATATTTTTAACATTCGAAGGTCATAAAAACTAACAATGATTAAGAAATATGAAAAAAAATATTACTTTAAATATCATAATTATCACAGCTTTAAATTTAAAAATTAAATATAATTTTGAATTTATACAGCAATGACCTTTCCAAAAGTAAATTAGTAGGTTGTGCGGTTTGAAAATATAAGTAGTGTTAGGCACTTTGAGAATCTGGTTAAAATCAACTATTAACTTTTAATTTATTTTAGATCAAATGATCTTTCATAATTTTTATTCATAAAAAAATAAAAAGTTAAAAAAAAAAAAAATCAACTTTAATCAACGTCTCAAAATAACGAATAAGAGAAAAATTACAGATCATGAAAATTTTTTCATAAAAATGATCATGAAAAATTTATGACTCTTAGATTACCTTAATTAGTATGTAGTACTTTATTTTAAGTATAATCTAAGGATTATAAATATTTCATGAACATTTTGATGAAAATTTTTTTATGACACCATTGCTCAACGAATAAATGAGAAGGCGGAGGACAGACCGCCCATCATCTCTGACATCGAGATAAATACCCCGATTTCCTGAAGTTTTGGCCGACTTTTTACTTACTCTAGAGCCTAAAAAGAAGAAGATAGAAATCGTAGAAGAAGATGGCAGAGAAGAGAGGTAGCATTGCCTTCTCCGCAACCTACCGACCACCGGTGCCGCTGGACATATTCTCGTGCCCGCTTCAACCAACATCGAAGCAAGATGAGCTTCCCATGACTGATGGAGTGAACTACAATTACAACGGCCAAGAAATTTCATCAGCGGCTCTCAAGACAATTCTCAAGCGCGAAAAATTGGCTTCCGAAGGCAAAGAGGCCGATGTAAATTCAGGTCGTCTCACGTGTATGGTTTTCGTCTCCGAACGACAAGGCCTCGAATTGCTTCACATAGCTCTCCGCTTCAATGACAACCCACCCAAAGTCAAAGTCTTCTGTTTGGCTGATGTTTTCGGCAAAGTCAATTTCGGTGGTGTTCGCATGGAAGACAGTGGTTGCATTGCCGGTGATAATCTCGTCTATGTTACCACAAAGGACCCCGCCCCTGATCGTCGTCAGCCCTGGACTGCAGTCTATAAAACCAATCTTAAGACCGGAAAAACCGACCGCCTCACCCCATCAGGTTAGGTTCCTTTCGTCATTCATTCTTTTACTACTACCCACCCATAATTCCTTCCTTCCTTTTGCAGCTAGTGTTTTTTTTTTTTTTGGGTTGAAGTTATTAATATTTAGTTCTAGCTGTTGTTGTAAGTCTTTTTTGTGAGTGATTCGTTTTTTGTGACAAGGGTGGTGATTTGAGTTGAGGTTGCTCTGTTCCAAAGAAAGATCCATTTATGATAGCTGAATCGATTTCTTCTCAAGCTTTTAGATGGATGCACGCAAAGGTGTTTCTTTTAAGGTCCCAGTGAGCTTGGTGTTTCTTATTCTGGAGCCCATGTGTTTCTTAGCAAATTTTTCTTGGTGGAGTTTTTGGATTTCGGTGTTGTAAACTGACTAGCGCCTTGCTAGGGCCTTTTGGACATCGGAAGTTTCTACGCTTGATTCCTTAGTTGCAAGTAGGTCTCTTTTCTTTTCGGGTTGGCGGTTTTAGATTTTTTGTTGAAGTTATTAGTGTTTAGTTCTAGCTGTTTCATAGTTTCTGCAGTTGGCTCCTTGCCAACTGCTTCGGAGCTCCTTTTGCTTGATTCTATTGAGCATTGTGTGAGTGAGGTAGCCTTGATGCTTCTTTAGTTTTCCAGCTGTGTCATTGGATTTTATAGTTTGTACGTTTTCTGTTTCATCAATATGACTTTTGACCTATTTTAAAAAAAAAAAAAAAAAAAAAAAACAGGGGAAGCTGATTTAAGCCCCTCAGTTGCACCGTCTGGGACGAAGATAGCAGTGGCGTCGTTCCAGGAAAAGCCTGGTGGTTGGGATGGCGAGATCGAAGATCTACAGACTGACATTTTTGTGATGAATGTAGAGAAGCCCTTCAACCGCAAGAAGGTTGTAACGAATGGTGGGTGGCCGACGTGGGGGACTGACAATGTCATATTTTTCCACCGCAAGGAAGGGGAATTTTGGGGTGTGTTCCGTGCCGACCTCAGCAACGGTACGGAATCTCGTGTGACCCCGGACGGAATTAAGGCGATGACTCCAGCAGCCATCAACGCCACCACAGTGGCAGTGGCAACTATTCGTCAGAAATCAGAGTTCTTGGAAGTCGTTCGTGCAGAAGCACAGTATCGGCACATTGAGATTTTTGATTCAACTGGACAGCAACAGAACATTCGAATCACTCAAAATACCATGCCAAAGGCTGACCATTTCAACCCCTTTGTGATAGATGGTGGGAAGCGCATTGGTTACCATCGATGCACAAGCGACCGTCTCAAGGTACACACCGATTAACCACTTTTCAAACTATTCCACCTTTGAATACCTTTTCTAGCCAGCCATGTTTAATTAACTTAAGAGCTACCCTAATACATACGTACAATTGTTACTTTGTGACAGAGTGGAGAAGATATCCAAAGAAATACCCACAAGCTCGAATCTCCACATCCGGATGTAGGACTGTTTAGGGTGCCGGGAATCTTTCCAACATTTTCCAAAGATGGCTCCAAGCTTGCATTTGTGGACAATGAGTTCAAGGCCGTGTGGGTAGCGGATAGCAAAGGGTTGCGTATTGTTTACCAGGTACACAAGTACAAGAATAATATTACTATAATTGTATTAATGCGTAATTGTGTTTATCTTTGATCGATAGTTGATGATCAGTTTTGTTTATGTAGACAAAAGGCCCAGACAACATCTTCTCGCCAGTTTGGAACCAAAATCCAGAAAAGGATATATTGTATGTTAACATGGGACCTTCTTTCCAGTCTAAACAAACACTAAACATCTGCGCTATACCTGACGTGTCCAGTGGTGCACAGCGTCGTGTACAGCTCACAAAAGGTTCCAATAATGCCTTCCCATCCACCAATCCAGACGGTAACTTCCTACTTGTTCCTTTTAATTCCTTTCCAAATACCCAATTATAATAGAACATTATATATTGGCATGGCTCCTCGCGAGATAATATTTTAGTTCAAGAATAATTGGTGGGCTCAATTTATCCATTGAAAGTAATTTAGCCATTTTGATAAATTAATGATGTGTGCCATTTCAAGGTCAATTCATAAGAAAGAAATCCTACATTGTTTCACCAATCCTTGGGCAACCCATCAGCAAGTCAGCAACTAATTATAATATTATAGCTTTTTCCCAATGTTAATATATATGCTTTTGAATAACAAAAAGACCCTTTATTATATAATATTATAGTTTCCAGTTTTAATTTGTGCTGATGGATGGGTTGAAAATTGTAACAGGGACGAAATTAGTTTTTCGATCTACAAGAGATGGAGGGGATGAAAACACAAGAATCTGTACATAATGGAGAACGCACAATCAGGGGAATATGGAGGAGGTGAAATAACAAGGCTAACAAATGGGCCTTGGACTGACACACATTGCCAATGGTCGCCAAGGGGAGATTGGATAGTATTCTCGTCAACCCGCGATAAGCCTAAAGGTGCACCAGAAAAGGACAATGGTCTTGACCCAGGATACTTTGCGGTGTTTCTAGTGAAGGCAAATGATCCGTCCGTGGTAGTAAGAGTGATGGCAAGTGGAAGTGACGTTGCAGGGCATGTGAACCATCCATTCTTCAGCCCGGATGGAAAGAGCATTGTTGTGACTGCGGATCTTGCTGCAGTGTCTGCTGATCCCGTATCTTTGCCTCTCTTCCTGCACTCTGTGAGGCCTTACGGAGATATCTTCACTTTCGACATTGACCCGGACAACATAAATAAGAACAAGAATGTGAAGAAGTTCAATCGCATCACACATAGTAGATATGAGAATTCCACTGCTACTTGGACCATGTTCTCAACTCAAGACCCGAATGCAGCATGGAACATGCTTTTAAACAAAGCCTTCATTCCATCTTGCCCTTATGCACATGACGATGGAGGTGAAAGTTGGCACATGACTGGCCACCTTTGCATTCCAAAAAGATGTTGTTGATTGCCTTTATGTTCCTGTCTCTTTTATGCCGCTTTTAGTGGTCTTTGTGGATGGTATGGTATTTTGCTATTGAACTGTTCCAGGTGTTGCTCGTTGGTGTTGCTGTTTCGGGGACGGGTATATTGACGATTCTATCTCAGTGGTTTTCTTCTGCTTTTGTTGTGATTGATTCTTCTTAGTGGTCCTCTTTTTGCTTTTGAGAAAGGTTATGTGGGGTCTGGTTTCCTAGAGGTTGGTTTCAAAGTGCACTTCCAGAATTCCAACAGATGATTACTCAGTGTTAACTTTCCTTCCTCAATGTCGTTAGCTGTTTTTCACTCAGTGTTTTGTTGATTGTTGCAGACTCTTTTTTTTTTTCCCCCTCTAGTTGCTATGCTTAGCTAGTAGGCTTCGTTTTGGGGAAGTTGTCTTCCTGCTTTCTATTTTCTATTATTGCAGTATCTTATGGATTCTCCCATGTTTTCATAAATAATATTTTCTCTGCTGATTAAAAAAAATGGATTAAGTTGTGTTGTTTGTGGGCTTCAAGCTATTAGGGGTGAGCTAAAATCTTCTTCAGTTGTGGTCGCTTTATTTTTATGTTTTTGTTGTTTAAAAATGAAAAATAGTCAATAGGAGAGTTTGCACTCTCTGAATCTCCCTCTCAATACATTTCTTTTCATTGTACCTTCTATTTTATATTTTTAATGAAATGTTCATTTTTGCAAAAATAAAAAAAAAATGTTCCTGTTGCTTGTCTTATTTGTTGATAACAAAAAAAAAAAAGAAAATAAAAAAGGGATTAAGTTGTGTTGTTTGTGGGTTTCAAGCTATTTAGTGTTAGCTAAAATCTTCTTATTCATTTTTTTCTTCAATTGTAGTTGTTTCGTTTTTATGTTTTTGTTGTTTAAAAATGAAAAATAATAGTAGGAGAGTTTGCACACTCTCTGAATCTCCCTCAATTCATTTATTTTTCTTCTACCTTCTATTTCATGTTTTTAATGAAATGTTCATTTTTAGATTACAAAAATGTTCCTATCTACCAGGCTTCTTTGTTGGAATCTAATTCAATTGTGATCTAGATAGATCATGTAGTTTATTCACACTACAACAAAATGCACCTTTAACGATCAAAATTGGCGACTAAAAAAAATTTAGTCGTCAAAAGTTGTGGAATTAGTGACCAAAATTTATTTCAGTCACCAATTGTACAATATTTAGCTACTAATTTTTTTTAGTCGGGGTATATTGATTATTGGCGACTAAAAAATAATTTAGTTGCTAAAAATACCAGAATTGGTGACAAAAAAATATTTTAGTCACTGTATATTGAGTTTTGGCTAAAACCATTTAGTCGCCGAATGTAAAATAAAAATTATTTTTTTATCTTTGGCGACCACACTTTTGGTCGCCAAAAACATATTTTCAGCGACAAAAAAATATTTCAATCGTCGTATATTGAGTTTTGGCTACTAAAACCATTTAGTTACCAAATGTAAAATAAAAAAATATTTTATTTTTGGCAACCAAACTTTTGGTCGCCAAAAACATATTTTCAGTTATAAAAAAATATTTTAGTCGCCGTATGTCGAGTTTTGGCTATTAAAATCATTTATTCGCCAAATGGAAAATAAAAAATTATTTTTTATCTTTGGCAACTAAAAGTTTGGTCGCCAAAAACTTATTTTCAGCGACAAAAAAATATTTTATTTGCCAAAAAACTAAAATATTTGGAGGGAGACATTTCAGATTTTGGAGGGCTTTATAAAATTAATTGGCGACTAAAAATATTTAGTCGCTACTGGTGTAATATATATATATATATATTTGGTTTCCAAACCACAAACTAGTGCCTCTGTCTCTCTCTCTTTAGCGTCTCTCTCCCTCTCTGCTGCTCCTCTCCCCTTCCTCTCTCACCATCGCTCCTCGCATTCGCCGGCAACCGGAGCACCGATTCACTGTGACTTTCTGACTTTCCCTCCCTTTCATGCCTTTGTTCACCTCTGTTTCTCTCACCTTGTGTCCATCGGCGTTGGGTACAAGAGCATCACCTCCATCGCACATAGCACCATCGTTGATCCACGATTGACTTTACCCCAGGTATGTCTCTATTTCGCTCTCTCTCTCTCTCTCTCTCTCTCTCTCTCTCTCTCTCTCTCTCTCTCTCTCTCTGTTCTTGCTTCCCTCACTTCTTTCATTCATTCTTTCTTTATTTTGTTTTTTAGCTCAAGAAATTGAGATCTTTTTTTTTAAGCTTCAATTCCATATATTTTTTAGTCTATTGTTCGAACCTATTGTTTGCCTAAAAAATAAGCCTCCTGGAGCTTAAATCTATTATTTTTACTGCTATTAAAAAATGGGGTTTGCTTGATTTCCAATGAATTTATCATTGTGGACTGTTTACATTCAATCCTAGATTGGTTATAGTTACTTGTATTCGGTGGCTTTGCATACAATTCGTTACTTTTGTGGTTGATTGCTAGTTTGTTTAGCTCAATCTTCTTTTTTCAATTGACAAGTTTGTAGATTTATAGCTATTTATATTGCTGCAGAGTATCTGGTTGATGGGTTGTCTCTATGAGTTTATGGTTGTGTAATCTTATGGTTGAGTTTATGTTTTGATCCAATTTTGTGTGTCTATACAAAGGGTTTTTTGTGGTACTAAACAAGATTTATGACCAAATTTATAATCTGAACTGGAATGCTTAATATTTTTGTTTTCTTCTGCGGTTTTGGTAATTGACTATTATGTGGTCGATTATTTTCCTCAGAGAATGGATTCTCTGCCTGATGCCATTATCCAATACATTTGATGTTTATCGTTATTAAACTTACATACAAAGTAAGTTTATACAAAAATATGAATAGCATATATAATATGGATGCTAATATATGTGAGATGTGTTAAATTGGTTTTGGGATTTTATATTATTGGGAATATCAGAGACTTTATTTCCTAATCTATCTACTCAACTTTGCTTTGATCTTTAAAACAACTTTCTGTGCCTAAGATTTTATAATTTTTTTATTTGATCATTGATTGCAACCGGTTGATTCTAACCAAATCTTTGGATAGTTGAGGTACTCTACAATTGCTTTCAAAATCCATTATAGAGTATATTCCTTGTGGATTAAACAGTTTAATTCAACTGTAGGACCTGTTAGATGATAGAGTTATTTGTGTAGATCCATTGAAAATTTACTACCACATTCCTAGTGGTAAGCCTATCAACATCTAGTTATTATTAGTCCTCATTAATTTCTATTGTTTTACATTCAACATGGGCACTAGGAAGACCAAGTCCTGCCTTCTTCATTTATTTACATCACTGATCAAAATTTTTCACCTCATATGTCCTAACTCCAAAGGTATTGACCAAGAATTCATTGCAAGGGAGAAAGAGAATGTGCAGGGGAGCAAATATGATTTTTTGTTGATTCTTTAATGCCTGGGTAAATTTTATATGCTAAATGTTCATACCATATGCATGCTTAATTTTCTATGTCATTTTTGCAATTCTTGGTCACTCTTAGTTTTCTTTGTTTAATGTATATAATTTATGTTCTAATCACTTGCATTTTGTCAAATCTTAATTCTTAGAAACTACATAAAGATTGTGAATTTTTTTTGTTTGATCTTTTCTTGGCAATTATTGAGGAGTATGTCGAGATGGAATAAACATGCAAGTTCATACCAATGTTGAATGTACAGTAGTTGGATTCATTGGTTTTAAATGAGTGTCAATCTAAAATTGATCTATTACCTAGGCTTTTGCTAATTTGCATTGTAGTTCACCAATTTGATTTTTGGTTTGTGGACTGGACCACTGATGTCATGTCCTAAGTCATCTATACTGTTACAGAATCACACAAATGGATATTAATATTGTCTGTATACATATTTAGAAGTGTCACTCTAGGTTTAATAAGCACATGCAAGATCATATTTCTGATGTTAGTTTATTGACTAGAAGTGTATAACCATACAGACAAGTCTATTGTGAAGAACTTCTCATCAAACAAAAGTAGAAAGTGAAATAAAAGAGAATTAGTGTTTTGGAGGTGTGGGGTTCCAATATTCAAGGAGCAGTAGGCTAAAAGAGAACTAATATTCTTCTTTCAACTTTATAAAATTTTCCCAAGTGCTGTGTTAATTTACAGTTCACTTTTTTCTTAGATATATATGCCAACCAAACCACAAATAATTATGTATATATATTTTCACCTCTCCCGATCCCTCATTCTTGTTTGTGAGCTGCTGACGCAAGAGGAGTAGAGAGTTTGAGACTTAAAAGAGAGAGAGAGAGAGAGAGAGAGAGAGAGAGAGAGAGAGAGAGTGTGTGTGTGTGTGTGTGTGTGTCACACTGCAAATTCGGACATGACCGGCCGTGGCCCACAGGGACTTAGCCCAAGGCACACGTAAGCCTAAACATGAACCCAAAACCATAAAGAATAAATGTGATGATAGCCTAGGAATAAATAAATCAACACTCAATCCAGTGACATACCACAAGTGAAAAACAAGTCATAACCAACTTCCTAAAAATATATATATACTAAATGGGACACAAACCGCCCACAAAATAAAATAATTCTAAATAAAACCCAACCACAATGTATGCACAAAACTCGACAAAGCAACCTAAAACAAATTAAATAAATGCCCTAGAGGTCCATGCAATTGAGTCCCCGCTACGCCATGAGTCCACCCTAAGTCCTTCTAACACCTGGAAGTGATAAAAACTAAGTCAGCTGATAGCTCAGTTAGTAGTAACATGGATAGTAAATACAGTTTTGAAAACATGGCTCAATTCCAAAATAAGATATATATCACAGAAACTAGATTGACATACAGTTTGGTAAATACAATCTGTTTCAAAAAGAAGGTTCCACAGTTCAACACTTACAATACTCATGTCTCACAAGAACATGATAAACGACATTTTCCACTTAAAACAGATTATAACATGAACACCAATAATTTTCTGGGTACCAAGAAAAACAAATAATATGCCACACATTTCTCAGGCTATAAGCCCCGTTGGATCCAATAGCGAACTAAGAGTCATCGTCAGGGTGGTATCTGGGCCTTTTCTCAAAGACGATCCGATTGAAGGTCACCTAGTTGTTTTTAAAGGTCTTTTCCTTACAACCGTTGAGCACTAGAGTCATCACGGCCCAACTCGAATCTGTTCCCTAGTGGCCATAGTCACCACACACAGTGGAATAATTTCCCTGGACTAAATACACATATGATCCCAATAATCAATACACATCAGTTTCGCAAAACATGGTAGTTCATCATTATAAACATGAGACCAAAACAAATAGTTCACAGTATGCCAAGTTCACACATGTTTCAGAAATAATTTGATTCAATTGATAATATAATAATTTATCAAAATAGTTTAATCATGAAACAACAATTTAATTTTCCAACAGTTTAGGGTAGTGGAACATTTATAAAAATATGTAGCATGAAACTACTCACCTGAAACGAAATAATATAATCCTTGAATCGAATAGAGTGTAAAAGTCCAACTAGTGCCCTGAACCAAGTATAAAAACTACATGTCATAACTAATTTAAAAATACTAAAAAAAATAGGAACTAAGTAACCTCAACTAAAGCGCACTAACACGGCTCAACCCAACTCACCGTTACTCTTAAATATTACCCAAGTTCATGTTCTTCAAGGTTTAAAATCACCCAAGACATGGGTTCCAGTCAAAACTTAATTAATTGTGACTTTAAGATAAAACAGAATTTCAAACAAGCCTTCCCAACCTATTCTCTAACTTTGAAAATTACAAAACCCACTCCACGCTATTTGAAAAATTCCAATAACCTCCAGATATGATCTAATATATCCTAAGTTTCAAACCCAATTGGTTTCACTTGATTTGCTTATCGAAATAATTATCTACAATTTATTATATCCAAACAAGTTGTTTTCTGCAGCACTTTAAAGAAATTGACGGTTCTCTTAATATACACGAGCAATCAATGCAAGGCCAAAAACGTACGAAACTAGACTCGTAACCGATTCTAATGACACTAATTTGATAATTTTTGGATTTATACCCAAAGAGAACAACACTCTCGAATTTACTGTTTCGGACTGGTTTCCTGGACAGATTTGAATACCTCAATTTATATGGATTTTGACTCCCAAAAATTATGAAAAATTCAGATATGTAATTCAATATGTAATTGATCTACTGTAAAAATTTCAGTTCAAAATTCATTCGTTTGATATGATTTCTTGATTTTTAAAGTTCGTGATTATGCGCAGAATTTTTTAACTAAGAATAATACCCATTCTTTGTACATGAATTTAACTCCTCAAATTTCTTAACAGTATATATATACAAAATATATAAACCTACAACCTCCATGAATGAATAAAATAATAATGGAATAAGGATAAAAACAAAACCAAAAGGAAGAAGAAAGATAAAGACCCACCACACAAAAAATTCCTCCTTGTTTGCAACCCTTCTTTTCTCTTCTTCTTTTCTCTCAACCTTTCTCTCTCTCCCGTGGTGGCTCCTGCTGCTGTTATGAATAGTATGAGGCAACCTAGGGTTATATATGTATCTACACAAAAAGGCCCTAAAATATTATCTTTATATTACTTTATTTTCTAACGCATTAATTAAATAAAATATAACTATATTATTATTAGAAACTATACTTACTAACTTGCCCTCAATATTTAAAAATAAATAAATAAATAAATCTTGTCTCTAAATTAAATGCTTTCACCACAAATTTATTTTAAGTTTAAAATTAATTAAAAGATCCTCCAATAATATTTAATTTGCACCTTAGAATTCACCACAAAAATATTTGAGATTGTAATATTATTATTTAATTATTTATTTAATTTTTATATTCGGGTTCTCACATTCTCCCCTCCTAAAAAAAAGTTTCGTCCTCGAAACTAACCTGAGTAAATCATGAGAATAGATGTGGGTACTTCTCGCGCATCTCGTCCTCGCATTCCCAAGTCGCCTTTTCAACTAGATGATTACGCCACAGTACCTTAACCAATTTAATGACCTTTATACGCAACCTTTTCTCCTTCGAATCCGAAATCTGAACAGGCATCTCCTCATACGAAAAATCCTCTCTAATCTGAAGCAGCTCATAATCTATCACATGCGACGGACTGTGCACATATTTCCTTAGCATAGACACGTGAAACACATTATGCACTCCTGCCAATCTAGGGGGTAGAGCAACACGGTACGCAACCTCACCAACTTTCTCCAATACCTTAAATGGACCAATGTATCTATGACTCAACTTTCCTTTCTTTCCAAACCTGATCACTCCTTTCCATGGTGATACTTTCAAGAATACCATATCCCCTACATGAAACTCTAAGTCTCTCCTACGATGATCAGCATAACTTTTTTGTCTACTCTGAGCAGTCAATAATCTCTCTCTGATGGTGATAATTTTCCGTGTAGCATCCTCCACCAAATCAGGTCCCAACATTTGCCTTTCACCAACCTCATACCAACACAAAGGAGACCTACACTTCCTCCCATACAAAGCCTCATAAGGAGCTACTCCCAAACTAGAATGATAACTATTATTATAGGCAAACTCCATGAGCGGCAAATAATCATCCCAATTACCTCTCCACTCCAAAGCACAAGCCCTCAACATATCCTCAAGGGTTTGAATAGTCCTCTCTGATTGCCCATCTGTCTGAGGGTGATAAGCTGCACTAAAATTTAACCGAGTACCCATAGTTGACTGTAACACACCCCAAAACTTAGACACAAAACGAGGGTCCCGATCTGACACTATTGACACAGGTGCACCATGCAATCTAATAATCTCCTTCACATACAACTGTGCAAATCGAGCTAAAGAATAGTTCATCCGAACTGCAATAAAATGTGCTGACTTGGCTAATCTATCAACAACTACCCAAACTGCATCATGATTACTACTAGTACGAGGTAATCTGCACACGAAATCCATGGTAACATGATCCCACTTCCACTTTGGTATAGGTAAAGGTTGTAGTTTCCCTGCAGGTTTCTAATATTCTACTTTAACCTGTTAACACACCAAACACTGAGCCACAAATTTTGCAATATCTCCCTTCATACCATTCCACCAAAAATGTTCATGAAGATCTCGATACATCTTAGTACTTCCAGAATGAATGCTATAACTAGAACTATGTGCCTCCGTTATAATCTCCTTCCTCAAATCACCACCAGCAAGAACACAAATTCGGCTACGGAATCTAAGCAACCCATCATCACTAACCACAAAGTTTACATGCTTACCCTCTGTCATCTCTCCTTTAATATGCTCACACTGGAGGTCAATCTCCTGAGCTAAACGAATCCGTTCTCTCAAGGTCAGCTGAACTTTCAATTGACTACAATAAGCCCTATCACCAGGCGTAACAACCTCAAGCCTTAAACGTCTCATGTCTTCCACCAAACAACTCTCAATAGACAAAGCAGCTACATCTCCAACTACAACCTTCCTACTCAAGGCATCTGCAACCACATTTGCCTTCCCCGAATGATACAAAATATTCACATCGTAATTTTTTTTTAGTAACTCAAGCCATCTTCTTTGCCTCAAATTTAGTTCCTTTTGTGTGAAAATATACTTCAAACTCTTATGATCAGTGTAAATCTCACATGACTCTCCATACGAATAATGTCGCTAGATCTTAAGAGCGAAAATCACTGCTGCTAACTCCAAGTCGTGCGTAGGATAATTTCTATCGTGTACTTTCAACTATCATGACACATAAGTAATCACCTTCCCATGCTGCATGAGCACACATCCTAAACCCTGTCGTGAAGCATCACTATAAATCACAAAACCACCACCATTAGTAGATAAGGCAAGGATTGGAGTTGATGTCAACCTCTGATTAAACTCTTGGAAGCTACACTCACAATCATCATTTCACTCAAACTTTACCTCTTTCCTAGTGAGATTTATAAATGGCAAAGCAATACGAGAGAATCCTTCCACAAACTTTCTTTAATATCCAGCAAGCCCTAGAAAGCTATGTACCTCTGTCACAGAAGTAGGTCGTGGCCAATCAATGTTTTTCTACCACCTTCGTGCTATCCACAGATACCCTATCTTTACTCACCACATGACCTAAAAAGGATACACTACTCAACTAGAATTCACACTTCTTAAATTTTGCACACAATCTCTTCTCCCTAAGGATCTGCAGTACTACCCTCAAATGCTGCTCATGCTCCTCCTTACTCGATTAAATTAGGATGTCATCAATAAACACTACCACAAATTTATTCAGTTGGGGTTTGAATACTCTGTTCATTAAATCCATGAATACGGCTATTGCATTTGTGACACCAAAAGGCATCGCCAAAAACTCATAATGCCCATAACGGGTTCTAAAAGCAGTCTTAGGAACATCCTCATCCCTTACTTTCAACTGGTGATAGCCTAACCTCAAGTCAATCTTAGAGAATACCTAAGCTCCCTGTAATTGGTCAAATAGGTCATCAATACGTGGCAAAGGATACATATTCTTCACTGTGACTTTGTTCGGTTCTCTATAATCAATACACAACCTTATAGACCCATCATTCTTCTTCACAAACAACACAGGTGCTCCCCAAGGTGAAACACTAGGCTTAATAAAACATTTGTCTAACAACTCCTATAACCGAGTTTGTAACTCCCTTAACTCCAATGGTGCCATTATATAGGGCACTTTAGAAATAAGTGTTGTGTTGGGGACCAAGTTAATGGAAAAATTCTACCTCACGATCTAGACGAAGTCTAAGTAGATCCTTCAGAAAAACATCAACACAATCATTTACTACAGGCAATTCCTCTAACTTCTATTCTGGAAGTTCAGTACTCACCACACAAGCTAAATAATCATGACCCCTTTTTCTCAACATTCGGTTAGCCTGAAGGGACGAAATAAAACAAATAGAAGACCCTTTCCTATCTCCCTGAAAGAAAAAACTCATGTTGCCCCGGAATAGCAAAAACTACCCTATTTCTAAAACAATCAACAGAGATATGATGCTTGGTTAACCAATCCATCCCCAAAATCACATCAAAATCCTTCATCTCTAAAGAAATCAAATCCACTGAAAAAATTCTACCATCCATCTCTATCTCACAAGATCTACAATCATCCCCTAACACTACTGTTTCTCCCAATACTACTGTCCCACCTAATGGAGTAGACAAGGTAATACAAACATCAAAGGCTCACAAGGAATAGACAATCTGTGTAGATATCTAGGTGTCAACTCTTAACCTTCAAACTGAAATCAAGAAAGATTCAACACAAGCTTAAACAAAACTAACTTAACCAAACACAACTAAAGACTATAGGGACTCGGACCTCATCTAAATGATGAAATGCAAGATATGTAACTCAATAAACCTATTGCTCTGATACCACAATTGTCACACCCCAAATCCGGGCATGACCTGCCGTGGCCCACAGGGACTTAGCCCAAGGCACACGTAAGCCTAAACATGAACCCAAAACCATAAAGAATAAATGTGATGATAGCCCAGGAATAAATAAATCAACACTCAATCCAGTGACATACCACAAGTGAAAAACAAGTCATAACCAACTTCCTAAAAATATATATATACTAAATGGGACACAAACCGCCCACAAAATAAAATAATTCTAAATAAAACCCAACCACAATGTATGCACAAAACTCGACAAAGCAACCTAAAACAAATTAAAT